>OZ020507.1:109569541-109991717 GCA_963971375.1 Platycheirus rosarum | reverse complement strand
ACTCCTTGGGATCGTTCTGGTATTTATTCAAACGCCTTCGACCAAAAACTTCTTTGGTTTTGAACTTCGGAAGATAGATCTTGTAGCTCGTGATATATTGTTACTTCTTTGATATTGATACAGCAGTCTTCTAAATTTACATATGAGTGTTTATCGTTTAGGGATATTTCAGCTTCAACATTTAATGATTCGATGGTCGTATCGTGGGTCTCTAATTTGCAATTTTTATTAATTAATACTATTCCTGACCCTACTAAATTCCAATTTTCTGTTTCATTTTTACATTTAAAATTATACTTAGTACTTTTTAGCAAAAAAGGTTTACAAATATATTCTTCATTAACGTTTTTGCAGTCCTTTAAATCCTTCTTTAAAGTATACTCTTTTCTATTTTTATTTATTACAAGATATTTATAATTTAAACCTAGAATTACATTTCTATTTTCTACAATTTTAGGGATAGCAATTGTTTCATATATATCATAACTTTCTTTTGATATTGTTGGAATTTTGATAACTATTACAACCTGTTGATCTTTAGTAAAAGCTTTTATTTTAATTAATTTTAACATTTCCGAACAATTTTCTGTACTATGTTCTATTGCTAAATGTTCATGCTGATCTATTTCGCGTAACTCATCGAGTAAATCTTTTGGCTCAATAATTCTTGGATGAAGAATTCCTGCTTGTATAAATAACAAACCGTCATAATCTGTTCTACTTCTATCTTTAGTTGCATTAACTTGTGGTTAATTTTGCTTACTATATCGTCAAAATATGTATTTAGAGTAACTGTTCTATTGAGATTAGTTTCTTTTAAATTAACTGTGCTGATTTAATTGATGGCTTCATTTATTTTATTTATTGTTTTATTACTATTCCTTATACAGTAATACCTGTCCATTAAGGTGACTTAGGACTTGAACATTTTCTTCCATTCCATCTTTAAATCTTCTTTCGTTATCAGATACACTTTGTATTACTTTTTGATAATATTTAGCGTCTTCATGGCCCATAGTTCCAAAGAGAACTTTGAGGCCTGTGCCTGTCCCTATGACATTTACTAACCCTCTTTGTCGTTTAGATTTTTCTGTAATTCCTGAAATTATTCTAACTCTATGGTCTAATTTGATTAGTTCTCGTTTCGCTGATTGTTGAAATTCCTTACATCCTGTTTTAGTTTCAATACAATAAATATCTATGGAATTTTTAATATTTTTAATAGTTGTGGTTGATTGCTCTAATATTGATAAATCTAAGTTGATTGCTACTATATTTTTTGAAGTTTCCTTGCCATATCCTACATGATTAAAACATAGTCCAGTGTGGTTCTGTAGGTTTCTTATTTTGACATTCTTCAACCTGATTTGACTTGCGAACGAGATCATGGAAAATAAGGTTTCAAATTTTGGAAAGGGTCCTCTATATGTACTTTAAAATTTGCCCCTTCCTTCTATCATTTCTTATCAAAACCTGTTCACCTACTTTATAATTAACTTGTTTTCCTATTTTCTATTTTCTATTTTCTTATCATATCTAACTTTCACTTTCTGTCTTCATCCCTTAGTATTGATTTTAACATTTTCTTGCGTTTGATACAATTTTGCCTTTAATTCGTCGATATAGTCAAACGTCGACTCTTGGTTATATGGGTCTACACCACTCGGTCTATTTGCTTTGAAACCAAATACTACTTCGTATGGTATTTTGGTATTCCCGCATTATTTCGTGTTTTCTGATTGGGTCATTTATCTCCTCTTTATCTATTATTTGTTTGTCTTCTACCTCACAAAGAATTTCACTTTCTGCAATCAGATTATCTCCAAGAATATTTTCGTTATTCCCTCCCGAGTTTTCTTCATCAACATTTAGGTCTACATTATCTGGATTTTCCTCATTTTATTTATTTACTTCTATAACTTCTTCATCTAAGAGACTAAATAGATCTTGCAACTTTCTTCTTTTGCTTGTTCAGTTATTCAGATATTTCTACTTAATTCATCAGCTACGACGTTTTCTTTGCCCTTTTTATAAATGATAGTGTAGTCAAACTCTTCGAGCTTGAGACGCCATCTTACTAATTGACTACCTGGATCCTTTACTTGAAATAACCACGTAAATGGTCTATGATTGGTTCGGCAAATTGACTAAAGTCCTTTATAAACTTCTGGTAATAACCTATCATCCCTAGGAAAGATTTAATACCTTTAGTATTCCCCTTATCAATAATGACGTGCCCTAAATAGTTAACTTCCTTTCTCAGGAATTCGCATTTATTAAGTTGAAGTTTTAAATAAGCTTTTCTTAATAGCTCAAGAACTTCAATTAATTTATTGTAACGCTCCTCCAAGTTTTGTCCTTACACGACAATATCGTCTAAATAGACGAAAAATTAAATTTAATTTCTTCCTCATGAACCTTTGCGTACCTATAACTTTTAGTAAATAAAGGTTCTTCCCCTGGATTTGTACGTATCCTGTGCTTTATTGCAGAGGTCATTGACAATTTTTTATCTTCAATACTGAAAATGTCACCAAACTTATCTACTATTTTTATTAAGCTCTTCTTTGCTTCTTTTTTAAATGGTCGATTCTGATATTTCCCGAAACTATCTCACGAATTTCAAATTCGCATAAATTTTCCCCAATGATCTTTACATTTTTAAGATAGCATGGTTTATCTGTAGTATTTACAATGGAAACTAAACATTCTCCATTTTCATTTAAAGTAACACAATTTGGAACTATGATACCGTGAGCTTCTTTGGGTGTCGTATTGAATCCCCAAAAAAAACCACGGAATAATAAACAACAAACAAATTTAATCCAATTTGATAATATCCCCAGAGACGTAAGACAAATGGAAAAAATCCCCAACTAAATAATTTATTTTGCCAAAATCCCCACGAAATCTCCAAATCCCTAGTATCTGTGCACATATTCTTTTATGCATGTAGTTTAAAAAAATAGAAGTACTTTATTTTGTGTACATAAAACATTTAGAATTAACAGATATTTTTCTTTCATTTTTCCTTTTCGTTATATGTAAAACAATACGAAAAACTTTATTTTGTTCGCATTATTTTAACATAGTACGTTTATTATGAATTATGACTATTTGTTTCATTTCCAATTTTGAAAAAAAAACAAACATTTCAATAAACTCTACAAACATTATAAGCATTGGTATATTAAATCTTTGTATTGCATTTCATGCAATATAAATGAAATCTTGCAGATTTTCGCCCTGGGTATTCTCTCTTTGGGGATTTTGCTGCTGGGGATTTCACTCTGGAGATTATGAATTCATGGATTTTCCTTTGGGGATTACATTTTGGGGGAAATTATCACTAACCCAGCTACTTCTTGTCTAGGTATAATGATTTCCCTTTTTAAACTACCATTAACTTTGATAGTCCTAAAGACTTCTGACCTCACTTTATAACATTTTCTTCACTGAGATACCTTAACGATATCTCCCCGTATTTTGTATTTTGTTCATCTACATCTTCTTCATAAACACAATTAGCTTTGATGAGAGACACTTCAGCACCTGTATCTATTATGATTTCTACTAATACGTCAGGATTTTCAAAACTATCCAAGGACCTAAGCTGCACGGGTGCCTCATCGACCATACAGCTTACTGAATTACTACTACCAGAGGATGAAGTAAACGGACCGGGCTTAGTTTCATCAACCTTTTTGTTGTTCAAATTTTGGTTTCTTTGAGGTTGCCTACAGAATTTAGCAATGTGCCCAGGTTTGCCGCAATTAAAACAAGTTCTCTCTTGGTAATTCACCTTGGCTAAGTTCTTTGAAGTATAATCCTTTAGAGTGTTGGTTCTGAATAATTTAGTTCTTTGTTCTTCTTCGCAAGCGTATTTACTTGCTTCAGAAAGACTTTTAGGACGATAAGTTATAACGTAAGTTAATAACCTTTCACGCAATCAATTTATAAAAACAGCTAAGGTTTCATTCAGGACGTATTCTAGCTGCCCTGCATTTTTTAAAATAAAACAAGTAGTTTTGATATCATTTAACCTACATCTATTGTTATTTAGTTTGATAAGAATGTTTTCTAAAAAACGGGATTGTCGGGATTTGTCGGGATTTTAAAAAGCGAGATTGTAATAGATCGGGATTTTGAACAAGCGGGATTTTTGTAAAGGGGGATTTTAAAAGGCGGGACTCCGATACGCTCCCTTTTATATCACAATCACTTTCTATGCTCTAATCTTGAGCTTGACTTTCTTCACTGTCGGAATTATCTTTAGAATTCAACACGTTAAACGATGTGTGGAATTTAGAAAACATATGATACAATTCACTTTATTCGTATGAAATATGAAACAATTGCTTTACAAAAAAAATTAGTTGTCTACAATGATATTAAAAATATGATGATATCCATCGATGATTATTTAAGAGTATTCCTTGAGCGTATCCCACTGCTGCCACCAGTTTTCGTGTTATGCTTGGACACCAACACGTTATTTTTTTTCTCATCTCATCTCATCTTTTTCTTACGTTTTAGTTTGCTGACTTGCTGTTGGTTTGTTGCTATGCATAACATTTTTTTTATATAATTAACGTGCGCACAAGGGACTATTTGTTTCCATTTTAAAGTAGAACAAACTGCGCGGGCATAAGGAAGATAGGGAGGGAAGAGATAGGAGGTTTCGATTAACATTGGTTTTGAATGTTTCCAGATAAAAAAAAAAAACATTTAATTTAATTTAATTAATTTAATTTAATTTAAGATAGTGGGCTAATGACGGTACCTCCCGTAGGACCGTTTTTTTTTCTTTGACTTTCTCGAAAATTGGTTATCCGATTACAATCAAAATAGATATTCAGGAAGAAATACGTAGCCTAAGTAATTTCAAATTAAAATATTTTCGAAAACTATTATTTGTATTTTTAATATATTTTTTTTAAATTTTGGTTTTAAATGAAAGTTAGTTTTGTGCTGATGTTTGCATTCTTGAATTATATTTTAAAATTTTGTCAAAAAAAAGGTTTTTTTTAAATCCATTTTATTTAAAAAACGTTCCTACGATTTAAGAAAACACATTTTTACATATCTTAACCCGTTCTCTCCCATTGTCCTTTTTAAAGTACAGCAAAATGCAGTTTCCTTATGTGCATATAAAAGTAGGCTATGAAATAAAAATTAACTGTTTAAGGCTTTTTTGGCATTATTGAGTATTTTTGAATTTTTCCAAACAATTTTTTTTTTTTATCGAAGTAGGCGTGTGTTGCATTGTATTTTTGCGCAAAGCATTTTAAAATATTTTTTGTTTTGTTTCCATCAAAAAAAGTTTGTGACTTCAAAAAATTCAATCAACGAGATAGTTTGATTATTTCTGCAGAATTTATTAAAAATAAGCATAAACTTCAATTGAAAGCTAGTCCCCACATAGTTTTGTATAAAAATACGGAGGTAAGCAAAGCTAAAGTTAGATGTACTTTAAAAAGGACAGTGGATTCATGCATACATTTTTCTTTTAAGTATCCAAAATGGATTTTAGATCTATTTCAACAAAAAAATTTTATGGAAAACGTTTCCACAATCTCGATTCCGCCCTGGAAGAAATTGATAATAATATGAAGATAGTCAACGCTGATATCGTCATGATTCCTCCACCGGTGGACTATGTTACGGATGAAGAGGATATCGATGAAGACAACATAAAGACAGTAGAGTTACCACAAGATGTTCCAGGTGAGGTTGAGATTTTTGTGCAATCTTATTTAGCGCCAGACGACGGTGATTTTGATAGTGAAGATGACATTCCATTGTCTGAGCTTAGAAAGTCAATTGCTCCACCCTTATGGACAAAGTCCATTTCGTCAACGGATGGAATAAATCGAACAACGAATTTTTTGGGTAGAATTCAAAGCTGCGCTTCAGATTTGGTTGGACTCAACGAAGTTCAAGTCTTTGAAAAACTGTTTGATGTCGAGGTAAGGCAACTTATCGTTAGTCAAACCATGTTGTATGCAGGTCAAAAAAACCAACACAGTTTTTCGTTCAATGATGAAGACTTGAAAATTTTCATTGGAATCCTTCTATTTTTGGGCTATCACTCTGAAGCAAGAGAATTCATGTACTGGAAACAAGCAGCTGATACACATGTACCTATTGTTGCAAACAGTATGTCTAGGAACAGATTCCAAGAAATAAAACGATTCATTCATTTTGCTGATAACAATACCCTTGACTTGAACGATAAAATGGCAAAACTACGTCCGCTCAGTAAACTTTTGTGCCAAAAGTTTCAAAAGTGGGGATATATGCATGAGCATTTATCTATAGATTAATCAATGGTTAAGTATTTTGGTCGACATTCTTCTAAACAATTTATAAGAGGAAAGCCTGTAAGATTTGGTTTCAAAAATTGGATGCTTTGCAGCAAAGATGGCTACATGTATAAATTCGACACATATTGCGGAGCTAAAAACGTAAGGCCTTCATTGAAAGCCCTACCATTAGGGTCAAGAGTGGTTCTTGACCTCCTAAGGAATATTGACTGTCCAAGTGACCATGCTATTTATTTCGATAACTTTTTTACTAGTTATAGCCTAATGAAGATTTTAAAAGAAAAAAAATTTAGAGCAACCGGAACAGCTCGGGATAATCGGTTAAAAAAATGTCCTCTTCCTCCCAATAAAGAATTTCAAAAGCAGAAAAGAGGAACTTTTGACCACCAATTTGATAAGACTAATGAATTGCTTTTTGTTAAATGGAAGGACAACAGCATCGTAACGATGGCCACGAACTACGACCAGATTGAACCTCTAGAAAATGTCAAACGGTGGAGCAAGGACGAGCAAAAGAAAGTCAATATTCCTCAGCCACTTCTTTTCAAAAACTACAACACGAACATGGGTGGTGTTGATCTGCATGACCAGTTCATTAACACTTACTCCATTGAAATAAGAGGTAAAAAGTGGCGGTGGAACCTGTTCACAGCAATGATCTCGTCTACTACGTCCAATGCCTGGAAGCTCCACAAGCTAGCAAACAGCTACAAAGGCGATCTACTAGAATTCACGAGAGCAATAACACTCCATTACCTCCGGTTTCATACTTTGAACCAAGGACAACCTAGACTCACTGTCAAACGAAGCATTGTGGAGAGCCCAGGGTACCACTTTCCCAAAAAACTACCAAATCAACTAAGATGTCGCCAATGTTCTCTAAAATCGAAATGGTGCTGTGAAATGTGCAATGTTACTCTATGTATTGGGAAAGGGTGTTTTAAAAATTTTCATCTTAGTGAAAATTAATTTGGTATGCATGACCCCATTGTACTATAAAAAGGACACCTCCATAACTCTTAAAAAGAATTTTTTTTTAAATATTTTTTTTTGTATTTGTCTTAACTTTCACCTAAATAAACAAAAAATACTATAAAAAACTAATATTTTTTATTTTAAATACCTTTGGGTGTTAATGGGTTAAAGTAATAAAATGGCTTTTAAATTATTTCGCTGTATTTTTTCGAACAATCAAAAGTTACAAAATCACAAAAATAGAATAAATACTTTGATATTCTCTTAATATTTTTTTTATTTTATTCGACATGCGATCCAGTCGTGCGATAAGTGACATTTTCCAAATTTCGGTAGTTGCTCAACCAGTTTCTACTTCAGCTTTGCGTTTCCTTAACATGTACATTGTACACGAACCAAACGTAACGCCAAAGCCAAAGCGACATTGTGATAAGATATATTGATTTCCTATGGTTGAACTTGTAAAGGTCAGTCGAAATCGAAGCTAAAGCGTGATTGTGTTTTAACCATTATTTTCTCTGTGTATTTTTTGTAGAGCGTAGCCATCTGTGGTGTGTTTTAAAGGTATAAAGTAATTTAAACAAAAGACGGGTTAACAGAAGTATGACTTTATTCTTCAAATGCCTAGAGTCTACTGACTAACGTATCCATTAAGGTACATATGTATATGAGTACATATTATATAAACCTGTTAGAAAACTATACTTGGCAACTCAACTTAACTCTACAACAATTTCCCCTAAGAATAATATTGTCATATATAAATACAATATATGCAAATTATTACTACTATAAACACAAGATAATACAAATCTTTACATTTATACATATGTATGAAATATATATGAGTATATAAATCTTAATATGATAATAATAATATAGCATGGTGTACATTATTGTTGTATTAAGAAAATAATAAAAGGCAGGTAATAGTTTTATATAATTCAATAATTAGATTGACATATCTAAACTTACTTTAAAATTAAATAAATTATAAAAATAAAAATTTGAAATTATTCAAAGAGTTTATTTAACAATTAATTTAATTTTTTTATTTTCTGTTTTTCAAATATTAGTTTAAGGCAATTAATCAAAGTTTTTATTATGTAATTAATAGTTCAGTTTTTATTTAATAGTTCATTTATATACATTTTTTTTTATATTGGTATTAACAAAACGATCAGGAGGCCTAGAAACTCTTCCTTTTCTTGTGATAAAGATGGCTCTTTGTTTTCACTGCTGTCTTCAGCAATTGTAGGCACGTTCTTGTAAGCCGATTTATTAGGCAATGCTATTTCTGATTCATTTTCCAATGAATCAGAAAGATTAAACTTGGGATGATTATAAGATTTCCGGGTGTGAATAGAGTTCCTACGACACACATTATTGTTTTCAGTTTTTACAAGAAACGATCTCAGCATGTCATGTTAGTCTACAACCCTATCTGGAACTCACTCATCTCCTTTTTGAATTGCTACATTATCACCTTTTTTAAATTCTTCTTCCTTCCCAGATCCCTTCTTCCAATCGTGATAATTTTTTTTTTGTGAAACTGTAATTTTTCTTCAATTCCCGATGGTATACTTGGTCTAAGAAGCTCTTATTTTATTGGAACCTTCAATCTCAAATGTCTGCTCATAAGAAGCTGAGATGGTGAATAGCCTAATGCGGGAACAGGAGTTGTCTGATATGCCAGTAACTAACTTTGGATATCCTTATTTGTGTCTGCACACTTTTTAATATTAAGGATTTGACAATTCCAACAGCTCTTTCAGCTAACCCCTTTGATCTGGGATAATGTGGGCTAGAATTAACCAGCGTTATATGCCACTCATTAGCAAATTGTTTCATTGCGTACGAATTAAGGCTGATTATCACTCATTAAATTGTTTGGATTTCCATGACATGCAAAAATCTCTTTCAAAATAACTATTGTTTCTCTAGCAGTTTTACTATTTGTTTCTTTGAGTTCTATCCATTTAGAGAAATAATCTATTAATACCAAGAAAGATTTACCTTTAACTTCTAAAAATCACAAGCGATCTTAAAGAAGGGAATATTAGGGACATCCTGTGGGACACTAGAGGTGAATGCGTTTTAGATACCTGACATTTTTCACATGATTTGCAATTTTTAATTAGATTTTCAATATCTGTGGGTAAGTTTGGCCATGAAGATTTTTTAATACCTCTGCCCTTAATGAAATTGGTATAACTATGCGATCTTTATAAAAAAACATGCAATTTTTATAGTATAATTCTTTCCTAATAGCCCAGTACTTTTTTACAATATATCAGTGTCGATCCCAAGCTCGTTGAAGACGGATGTCGAGGTGCGCACACAATTAGTTAAACGAAGTCCAAACAAATAATTGTTGCGCGTTGTTATCGCGAGTGCTTTAAGGAAAAAAAAAAATAATACTCGCTCGTTGAGAAATTAGAAAAAAACCCCTCGCGTGTGCTGTAAAAAAAAAATAATAGTGTTTACTCGCGTCGTAGGATGAATGAAAAAGATGCCCACTCGCGCTGAAGAAGAAAAAAAAAATAAATAAAACGCATTCGCATAACAAATTATCCTCTATTCTGTCCCAAGACCTTTGTGCTTAACTGCCTCTTTCTTATCTACTGTAGGCATCGTATGACCATACAATGCTTGCGGTAAATAGATAAGGGCATCTGAATTTGTCTTATTGTGCTGAATGTTTGGATTGATTTTTTGTAAACAGGCTGTCTTATGGGCATAACACCTAAGACAGTTTGATTATTACAGAAGTTAATTTTGATTTTCACTGCGCAGTTCGACTTAATCAGAGTTGTGTTTTGTATGTAAGTATTTTTAAATGGTAAGTGATTTTTGTGTCGTGTATTCAAATGTTCGTGGTTTAAGAAAGAATTTCTTTCACGTGTACGTCTACACTGTTCAACACAGGCCAGCTGTTTTGGCATTAAGTGAAACTCAGGTTGGAGCAAATACTGATTTATCAGAATTTGCTCTACATGGGTATAGCTTGGTGCCATTACTCTTTTCTCATCATGGTCTCGTGGTCTATGTTAGGAATGATATTGCTTGCCAGAGCCTTCCCCAATATGGGCAATGTTCCAACACGGACTTTAACTTCTTATGGCTCAAATTCACTGTCCGCAAGCATGTCATTCATTATTGTTTTATTTACAGGAGTCGAAATCTTGACAGTAATTCGACTTGTAACGAGTTTGATGCACTGTCTGATTCCATCTCGAAAATTGTTTCCCTTTGTCCTCGCACTGAAATCGTTATTGCGGGCGATTTCAATGTACACAATTCCAACTGGCTCCGCTATTCTGGTCAGACAACACCCGAAGGAAGGTATGTCGAGCTCTTTGCCGGGTTACATCACCTTACCCAACTGATCGATGTGCCAACGCGTATACCGGATGTTGCTGGGCAAGCAGCCCATACTCTTGACTTGTTTCTTACTTCTCACCCTGATAAATATACCATTAGTGTAACTTCTCCATTTGGCACTTCAGACCATTGTATCATTTCAGCTAATTTCTCATCCCCCACCCATCCAGTTAAAGAAAAACTTCCCACCAGGACCGTTTGGCAATACGAGAAAGCCAACTGGCACGGCCTGAATTTCTTTTTCCGAAACTTTAACTGGTCACTATGCTTCCTCGATAGTGACATTGATGCCAGTGCTGAAATGATCACAAATGTGATTCTTCTAGGGATGCGTGGTTTTATTCCTAACAGAGTAAAAAGCATCAAACCTAAAGAAAAGTCTTGGTTTAATTCTGAGTGTAAAGAAGCTATCAGGCTCAAAGAAGTAAGTTTCCGATCTTACAAAGCCAACCCTACAGAGGAAAATCGGAAAAAGCACAAACAAGCAAGGAATTCATGCAACTCCGTTAAAGAAAGAACCAAATTTTTGCATGACCAAAAATTACGGCAAAAAATTCTGCAGTGTCCCAAAGGCAGTAAAAATTTTTGGTCATTTGTAAAAAATATAAAAAAATCCTCGACATCTTCGGTTCCAACGCTCATCGACAATAACAAACCAATTGTTTACTCTTCAGAGAAGGCAAACTTGCTCGCCGCCCATTTCGCTGCCAGCTCCACGCTGCCTCAAAGCAACGTTGCCCCTCCTGTACTTGAGAATTTTTCCATGGGACACATTTTTTTCCGCACTCGTACAGTAGCAAGAGTTCTCAAAGATCTCGATATACACAAATCCGCTGGCCCGGATGGTATACCCCCGATTCTTCTGAAGAGGTGTTCTTCCACACTGGCAAAGCCACTGCGTAAGCTTTTCCATCGCTCCTACTCTTCTGGAATCTTTCCTAGAAGATGGAAAACAGCATTTGTCCAGCCTGTCCCTAAGAAAGGTGACCCATCCTCCCCCTCCTCCTACCGACCCATAGCACTGACATCCCTTCTTTCTAAGGTCATGGAAACACTGATTAACCGTCAGCTTAAAGAATATCTCGAAGATCGTAAGCTTCTCCATGACCGTCAGTATGGCTTCCGCAGCAACCGTTCCACTGGTGATCTGATGGCATATCTCACCGAACAGTGGAACAAATCTTTACATCGCTTTGGTGAAAGTAAGATTATTGCTCTTGATATCTCCAAGGCATTTGATAGAGTTTGGCATGAAGCTCTCTTATCGAAAATGTGTGCTTTTGGGATCGATAATACTCTTGTTCGTTGGATTAGAAGCTATCTTCTGGACCGTTACATACAAGTTGTATTGGACGGATTCAAGTCTGATTCCCATAAAATAAATGCTGGTGTGCCCCAGGGCTCTGTTCTGTCTCCGACTCTTTTCCTCATTTTTATAAATGATCTTCTGTCTGTTACTTCTAATCCACTTAACTGTTTTGCTGACGACTCTACCCTCAGCTTTTCATATTCGTTCGATAATTCACGTCCTTCGCCTTCGGACGTACAATTGCAACGGTGCCGTATGTCAAGCTCATTAAACTCCGATTTATACAGCATTGTCAAATGGGGTAATAGAAATCGTGTGGAGTTTAATGCTTCGAAAACTCAATGCTGTCTTCTGTCGTTAAAGCTAAACATTCCCCCAATGCCATTGTCCATGAATGGCACTTACATCGAAGAAACCGAAAAGCTCTCAGTACTCGGTATGTGTGTCAACGACGACCTCCGTTGGAACGACCATATATTTGAGATCGCTAAAAATGCTGCAAAGTGCTTAGGTTTTCTGTATCGGTGTAAGAAGTACTTTTCCCCATCTGATCTGGCTACAATTTATAAAGCGTTTATACGCCCTAAACTCATCAGTTCACTCTTGAGCCCAATTTCGGACGTACCGTGAAATATAGGGATTCTTTTTTTAGCCGAACGACACGAATCTGGAATAGTTTACCCGGCGGGATTTTCCCTTGCCATTTTGATCTGCAAACATTCAAAACCAATGTTAATCGGCACCTCCTATCTCTCCCCTCCCTATCTTCGTAATGCCCGCGCAGTGTGTTCTACATTAAAAGGGAAACACATAATCCCTTGTGCGCGCGTTAATTATAAAAAAAAAAAAAAAAAAAAAAAAATTTACATTTTCGAATTTCCATCGGCCATCCATCTAAACAGTAAGTTACTAAGACCATAAGCTTTATATCTTTTGCTGTATGTTTAATTAATAAATTTTCAAAATTGCTCGCCACTTCAACTGAATGAGCAACCTCATTGAGTGAGCCATCAGTTTCCTCATTACATTTAATATAACTACGAGATAGTGTGTCGGCGATGTGCATGTTTTTACCAGGAGTGTATTCTGAACAAATGTCATACTTTAACAACTTAAGCTTCATGCGTTGAAGCCTACTTGAATGAATCTGACTAACTGGTTTCCTAAGAATTACAAATAAAGGTTTTTGATCTGTCATCATAATTATCTTTCGTTCGTATATATAATCATTAAATCTTGTGCAATCGAACAAAATTGGAAGCATCTCTTTTTCAATTTGTGCGTATGGTTTTTCGAACTCAGTCATACTCTTCGGCATACTGGTTTGCCATTTTGTAAGATTCAACTCCCTATAATGCATCAGTTTGTATATATATTTTAAAATCTGGATTAATGTTTTGAAGAACTGGAGACTTGGATATCATATCTTTTAGCATATTAAATGTTTTTTGTGGCATGAAAGCCATACAAATAATGAGTTTTTCTTCATTAATTCACGAAGAGGAGCAGTTAGCTCAGCTAAGTTCGGTATAAAGCTACGAAGATAGTCAATAAGCCTTAAAAATCTCTGTAAAGCTTTCTTATCAGATGGCTTTTCAATTGCTTTTATAGCTGTGATTCTGCGTTTATTGATACTTATTCCATTTTTTTTTCAAAAATGTATCCAAGATACTTAACGCTCCTAAAACAAATTTAAAACTTTTTCGAATTGAATTTTATATTTAAATATCGTGCTCTCTCTAAGACTTTTCTTAAATTTGCATCGTGAATTTCTTCAGTTTCACCAGAAACAAGGATATCATCAAAGTTAATGAGAACCCCTGGAATATTATCAAAATACTTTTCATTTAAACTCTGAAAGACCTCTTGTGCTGCACTTACACCTGGTGGCATCCGAAGGAACCGATAGGTACCAAAAGGCGTGCTGAAAGTACAAACTTGAGAGCTTTCCTCATCAAGCGGTACTTGATAAAATCCATCCTTTAAGTCTTGAACAGTATAAGAATCCTTATCATGTAATTTACTAGTAAAGTCTTCTAGTTTAGGAATCTCATGCAATTGTCTTTTAACACTTGAATTCAGATCACCTGGATCTAAACATAACCTCACCGACTTATCTTACTTTTCCACAACTACGAATTGATGTACCCAGTTGGATGGCGTTTCTACCTTTGCAATTAGTCCTGATGTTTCCATCTCATTCAACTTTGCCCTAACCTTTTCTTTTAATGCCATTGGAATTCTTTTTGTTGTTTTAACTCAAGGGATAGCATTTTCCTGTAAAAATAAGTGGAATTTATCAGGAAAACAGCCTAGCCCAAATTCACAAATTTTATTAAGTTCATAGATATGCTTCTTTCCAATCCTTAGATGGATGTCGATGGAGCATCAACAAGAATGAAAGTAATTTTATAAACTGAATTTGTATGTGTCACTGGAAGACTAATCTCACCCAAAACATCCAACTCATTTCCTCCATAAGCCTTCAATTTGTGCTTACAAGGACCAACCTCATAGTTATCTATCGGGTTTTTCAACAGGGACGCTACAAAAGCAGAGCGACAGGGACAGCAAACTACGCCATGTTGCTTGCCGCTCTTTTGACATTTTTCTTCAGTAAGGTTTGCCATTTCATGATAGAAAGATACACGAGCCAACAACGAGTCGACATTATTAAAATTTACTACCGAAATTCGGAGTCAGTGACCTCTACGTTAAGAGCGCTACGTCCAATTTATGGTGGTCATAATCGACCTAGTAGATCAACGATTGAACGTCTAATGGAAAAATTTGAATCCACAGGCACAGTTCAAAATGGCCCCGTGCCAGTGAGACAAAGAATCGCCCGTAGTGTCAAGAATATTGCTGCCGCTGAGACTTCAGTTGCAGAAAGCCCAAATGTGTCTCTCACACGTCGTTCTCAAGCGTTATGCATCTCTGTGATGTCGTTGTGGCGAATTTTGCGAAAAGTTCTTGGCCTAAATCCTAACAAGATTAAATTGACACAAGAACTGAAGCCGCTTGACCACCAGAAGCGTCGTATGTTCGTGAATTGGGCTGAGCAACAACTTGAAAATGATTCGGATTTTCATCGAAAAATCATCTTCAGCGATGAGGCTCATTTCTGGCTGAATGGCTTCGTCAATAAACAAAACATGCGGTAATGGTCAGGCAGCAATCCACACGTACTCCATGAGTCATCGTTGCATCCCGAAAAAAATACGGTTGGGTGTGGTTTATGGGCCGGCGGCGTCATTGGACCGTACTTCTTCCGTGATGATCAAGACCGGCACGTTACTGTGAATGGGGATCGCTACCGTTCAATGATAACCGAATATTTTTGGCCCCAATTGGATGATATGGACTTGGAGGACATGTGGTTGCAACCGGACGGCACCAAAAGCCACACAGCGAATGTCACAATCAATTTATTGGAAACCAAGCTTGGAGAACGTGTTATCTCACGAAATGGTCCAGTCGCTTGGCCGCCTCGGTCGTGCGATTTGACGCCGTTAGACTATTTCCTGTGAGGCTACGTCAAGTCTATGGTCTATGCCAACAAGCCAGCGACGATTTATGAACTTCGTACGAATATTGAACGTAAAATGGCGGTAGTATCGGGCGATTTATGCTTGAAAACCGTTGAAAATTGGGTTCAATGCCTGGACTTCTGCAAGCGTGCCCGTGGTGACCATGCAAAAGAAATCGAGTTCCATACATAATTGCATTGAACGTACTTTCACAGGAATAAAGAATTTCTAGGGCTATTATTGAAAAACCCTTTACAAATAATTTCAAAAATGGCTTCACGGGAATTATACTCACTTGGGAACCTGTGTCGATTTTAAATTTGATTTTATGTATGCCAACTTCGATGTTTCTAAACCACCCGCCATTTTTCTCTAGATCAGAGCTGTGAACGAAAATAGAATTAATAACTAGATTTTTTCTAATAACTAATTCACTATCACTACTGTCATATTCACTGTAAGCTTCAATATCATTTACATTTTTATTCTTACATACTAGAGCGAAATGATTAATTTTGCAACATTTATTACACGTTTTTCCTAGAGCTGGACAAGCGTCACCTCTATGAAAAAATGAGCATCTATTGCATTTCGTGCCTGTTTGCCTAGATTCCCCTCGCTTGCTGCTTCGCTGTGCATTTGTCTTTTGGTGTCCACTTTGTTCCCAATCTCTGACGCCACTTTTGTTGCCCTGCCCCTTTGATTGCCTTCGCCTTATCTCATCTATTGTCACCTGCGTTCGTTGTAACTCTTGAACTTGGTGATAGCTTATTTTTGTCAAGTCTGCTGTTCTCAATAACCTCTGCTGAACATCATGATGACGAATGGCCATTACAACGCGATCACGTATCATTTGGTCTTGAATTGATTCTGTAGCTTTTAGATAGATACTTTATTTTTCATAGATAAGGCTTTACAAAAATTTGCGTAGTACGCAGCTTGCTCAGAGATTTGATATTTGAAATATATCTTACAACTGAAAAATGTTTTGGAAGTTAATAAATACGTTTGAATTGAAAAAAATTCAAATTACATTTGAAGGAAAACTATGATAAAAAACCTTGATTCGATATATTTTATAAAAAAAAAATGACTAGATTAAACTTACAAACTAGAGGAATTACCAAGTTGGTATATAAGTATATTATAATTGAATAATACAATATATAATATTTAAGAAGAAATGATTAATTTTGCATAAATAAATAAATGAATAAATAAATAAGTAAATAAATAAGTAAATAAATAAATGAATAAATAAATAAATAAAGAAATAAATAAATAAATAAATAAATAAATAAATACATAGATCAATAAATACATAGATCAATAAATAAACAAATAAGCAAATAGATAAATGAATAAATAACAATAACAATTATAAAATACAAATAAATAATTACAATTTCGATTTTACAAACATTGATATTATGGACTTACTAAATTTTGTATTAACATATTATTTGAATCACTACATCTTAGATAAAATCTTCGGTTGGTTACTTAGGTGGCGCTACAGTTCGGGACGAACCTGGGCCTTCGGTTGAGAGTTTCAATTTTTCTTGTAACTTGATGAACTCCAGTTTGATCGTGTAAAAGTTGGGTGGAAAAATGCCAAGGTAAATTTGCCATCATCAAAGTTAATCTCTTGTCTAAATATACACCAAGATATTTGACAGAATCAACCCACGGGATATCACAGTTATTTATCTTAAGCTGATTAAGTGGTAAAGCACAAGCTTTTCTTTTCCTGGTCAACGTTTAGTCTTACTTTCCATGTTATAAAATAATCATGAATTTTATTGAGAGCATGTTGCAAGTCATTCTCAATTTCATAGCCAATTTTACTTGAACTGTAAATGGCGGTATCATCAGCAAACATTGCTATTTCACAGTTCCATATTTTTGGAAAATTAGCAACATACGTAATGTACAATAATGGACCTAATATTGACCCTTGAGGTACCCCCGATGTAATATTTTTAACGGAGGAGTGCGTTCTATTTAAATTAACGTGCAATTGCCTCTTTCTAAGGAAGCTTTGTATTAATTTTATTATATATAAAGGACAACCGAATAACTTGAGTTTATGAAGTAGACCATCATGCCATATGCTATCAAAAGCCTTTTGAACATCCAGAAGGACAAGACCCGTTGATTTTTTTGCATACATTTTGTCTTTAATATGTTTGCAAATTCTAAGAACTTGATGTGTCGTACTATGACCTTGCCTGAAACCAAACTGTTGGTTTGGCAAAACCTTGGAAGACTCGATAAAATCCAGAAGTTTAATTTTTTATATTTTTTTCTAATATTTTAGTAAAACTACTAAGGAGGCTTATTGGTCGATAACTATTAGGTTTGTTTGGTGGTTTTCCTGCCTTGAGGATAGGTATGATTTTCGCTGTTTTCCATTTGCTTGGAAAGTATTTTAACTTTAGACAAGCGTTAACAATAAAACATATAAAGGATACACCAACTATTGGTAGCTCCTTAAAGTAGGAATTATTCAGAGTATCTACTCCTGGTGCTTTATTGTTCCGCATACCTTTAATTATTTCTTTAATATCATCGTTAGTGGCAAAAACATCTACTGGCAAAGGTTCATCATTACTGTTAATAAAGTTAATTGACTCACTTACTAGTCCATTAACTGAGCTGGTTTCATTTACTAACGGATTATTAAATTTTTTTTCAAACAATCCCGCAAAAATGTCAGCTTTTTCTTCGCAGGTTATCAACAAGGAATCATTGTGTTCTAAGTGAGGAATAAATTTTTGTTTTGTTTTAAGAACCTTGGCTATTTTCCAAAAGGGTTTGGCATTCGGTTCAAGAGAATTAAGTTTATCACTCCATGTTTTGTTTCTGAACTTTGAAATTTCAAAAGCTATTTGTATTGTGTATACCATTAAGAATAATATCACAGTTTATTGGAATATGATCCGAACTCAGAGCGTTGACAGCTATAGGTTGGGTAACGATTTCTGGTGAGTTCGTTATAATCAGATCTAAGATTGATGGCGAAGATTTTTTGTTTGTTGGAAAATATGTTGGACCATTAGGATAGAGTAAACTTATAGGATAACGCATAGTTATATCTAGCAGTAAGTTACCCCACTTATTTGCCCTATTACAACCCCAATTACGATGCCGGCTGTTGAAATCACCCCCGAGTAAAAACTTTTCATTACCTGTTATAAGCTTTCTTAAATCATTTTTGAAAAAGCCAATTTTTTTGTGCATTTGAGGCTCCCCCAGGAAAATAAATAGAAACAATTTTAAATTTAGTGTTATCATTTAACATTAATTCAATACCAATTGTTTCAAAAATATTAGTTTTAATATTTAGTATTAATTTATATACTAAACACTTTTTAACTACGATGGCAAATCCACCTCCTTCATCATTACGATCTAGTCTATGGCAGTAATAATTATTGTGCGAGAAAGAGATGCTACTATTAAGCCACGTTTCACACACAAGACATACTTCAACATCATTTTTACAAAGAAAATTGAAAAAACTCAGTACATTTGTATCGAATACTTTTGGCATTCCAACAAAAAACATTAGGAGAGTTTAATTTACTTGACATGATTGTACAAATATTTGGTCGCAAGCTGCGTTATAACATTAAATTGTTCAAACTTAGACTTACATACACTTAGGTTAGTTATCATCTTCATGGTAAGAGAGCATAGTTCATCTTGAGTGAAAAGATCACTCTCATTGGTAGCATGTTGATTGTAAGCAGTGGGAATTGCATTTTGGCTCCATTGTTGTTGTTGAGCACGAGCTTGATGAGCAGCACCAGATGATAATGCTGTAGGTACAGAAGATCTATTCTTGTTGGGGAGAGACGGAAAGTCATTTGAACTCATATAGTTAGGCGGAGTACTGATATGATGCTTTGGTTGTACATGAGTCATAGATGAGTTTTTTTGTGGTTAGTTTTACTTCTTATTTCGAGGTATTTAACTCTTCGAGGGCAGTTAAGATCAGTAGACTTATGGTTTCCTTGGTAATTAGCACATTTGGAAATTCCTGCGGCAGTACATTCAGCAGTTTTATGGGGTTGTGAGTAATTTGCACAGTAGGTTTTTACACTGCAGTTTCTTGCATTGAGTGATTTTATTTTTCAGTCTTCGTTGGAACTCCCAACGAACCTGAATGTGAAGAACTTGACGAATGTTTTTCTCAAATCGGCAATTTTTACACTTTGCTTTTCAAGAAAAACTATATAAAATACTTCTGTATATTGTTCATAATTTTTTTTAACCATTTTAATGTCTTTGCACCTCAAACCCAATTTACATAGCTCTGTTTTGAGAACATCAATATTAACTTCATCCAAACCAAAGAGAATAACTTTGAAAGATCTTTCACTTTTGATGTCGTGAGTGAAAAATTGACACTTTTTTTCTTTTAATGCCGCGCAGACTGTATTGTATGAGGTTATGCACTCGCAAAAAATTTTTATACCGATGGATATTTTTTTGATTGAATAGTTGTCAAATTTAAGTTCCTTCATTAGGTCATGAACAAATGCTGCAGATTTATGCAGTAATTTAATGGGTGGAGCAATAGCTTTAGTGACATTTTCTGTCGTAGACATGTCATCCTCATCATCATCACCGACGTCACGTGAATATTGAGCTTGGAAGGGCTGCCAGTAATTATTACTGGACAAATCTCCTTGCTTTGACATTGTTAAATTGTTTTTTTTTTGCACTTTCGTGATTGAAGATCTAAGATCTTCGTTGCTTGGGCTGCGTATTCGCTTCGGAATTTTGGAACGTTTCGACTTGATAGAGAAGGAAAGATAAGGACGTCTTACTCTACGAAGAGCGCAAAATTGCATTTTTTGCTTGATTTGTGATCTCTGTCAGAAAGGAGTCAAACGGCTCTGAAGTTTGTTGAGATATGTTGTGAAACTTAAAGCGTTCATAAAGCGACCAAAAAAGGGTTTGGTCGTCTAGTTTCTTAACAATTTCCACGTATTTTTTTTCATCATTAGTTACATTGAGAGTTTCAAGTACCTTAATTGCTTTTTCTCCCATGAGGTTCAAAAGCATAGCTGCTTTTACTTCAGACTCTAATTTGGTAGATTTATTAATGGCTATGACGTAAATCTCAAATGTCTTCTTGAACATCTCCCACGTAGAGCTAATGTTCCCTTCATGGGGGCTGTTGGTCTAAATTGTTCCATTTTGCACTTTTTTTTAATCAATATCAAATTATTTTAAGCTTTATAAAAGATAATAATTGTATTATCTTTGTGATATTTTTTTTCGATTAGAAGCAAGATTCTTATTTTTCTTTTTGTCTTCTTTTTATTACAGTACCAACTGCGCCATGTTGTAAAGGTATAATGTAATTTAAACAGAAAAAGGGTTTTCAGAAGTATGACTTTATTCTTCAGATGCCTAGACTCTAACGTATACATTAAGGTACATATGTATATGAGTACATATTATATATTATATTATATATATGTTAGAAAACTATACTTGGCAACTTAACTTCACTCTACAACATGGTGAACCTCATATTTGTGAGGATTCACCCTGTTTTGGAGGGTGGCCATCAATTGGTAACAGAGATTAGCTCTTTTTGCAAAATTCAGGTGTCCAGTAGCAGGAAAGTAAGATAATTTCCTCGACCCAATATAGATGCAGTTTCCAGTTACCCATTCTTTCAGATTTTACGAAAATTTTAGTCAAAAATCCATAGCCAGGGATATCGATCCGAAAAGCTACTAACATCAATACCAACATGATGTAAATATGGCTGTCTTGTATAGGAGAGGAAAATTTGCCTTTGGATATTTTGTTAGGTGGAGAGAAGAAGGGGGGAATTTCAGGTCGTCGGAAGTTGGTGACTTTACAACAACATTTCATCATCATTGGAGTAAAAGCATTTGTTGGCAGAAAGTTGAGAGAAATTTGAAATATTACCCTTTCTACGAAGCGCCATACATCGGTAACGATGTGACATCGCCATAAGACGCTAGAAAATAAATGTTATTGTCGAAAAACCAAAGAAAGGTCTTCTTTTTGCGCAGGGTCCTTGACCACAAAAATGTTAATTCACTGTCCCTCAACAACATGCCAAAATTTCATTAAGTTCTGACTTTTATGGAATTATGGAATTAATTAAGTAGGTTAAATCTTTTTATATATAAAATTTTAATAGAAATCCAACGAGCCGTTACATAGAAAGTCGACATTTAAAAATTCCACTATATAAAAGTTTCCGTTCATCAAAATCAGCAGGAAGGTACCGTTATTGCTAGCCCCAAATGTGCTCAAGCTGTAGCTCGTAATAAACTCAGACAGACAGACATTTTTTGCCACTAATGTTTTTAGGCGTCTTTATGATCGTATTGTTATGTTTGATTTTTATCTAAATTTTTTTTATATTCACGAATCCTTAACTGGCTTTATAGTATACATAATGTATTTAAATATAAGTAAGTATAATCGGAAGTAAAAAAGGTCCTATGCGATGTACAATTTTATGCCCACCTTCTTTAAACCGTCTTCGCCAAAACAGAGTCATCACCTACAGTGGTGCACAGATTATTTTCATAAGAAATGTGGAGTTTGGTCTACGTACAATCTCCGCATATACATATAACTAATTTAGTTACAATGTCTACGAAAAATCATGATTGCACCTTTCAAAAATGTCTGTCCTTTTTAAGTGGTTCTTTTTATTAAAAAGGTAATCACCGAACATAGTCATTTTCACTAAATACCAATCATGATAAAAAACAATTTGTTTGAGTTACGCATACAATTAAAATCAAAATTGCCCGTAAATAATACCCTTAACAAAACATAATACATACATACATACTGTAATGACCCGTGTTTTATGTCATAGAATTTAACTTAATTTCCATTTTACGCTTAATCTAACAATTCAACATACGCAACCGCACGTCCACTCAATGCGGCCGACAATCGAAGACTAGCCCTCTCACTCCGACGTCTCAACTCTCAGACGATGGTCTTACTGAGCACGCTGCAGTTCGCCACATCCCTCCTATGTTTTTAAGCTTCAACTTCAAATCAGATTTTTGTATTTGAGAACCATCCTTGTCTTCATTCTTCTCTGTCCGATCGGAAGCATTTGCATCGCTTTCAGGAGTCGTCCGCTTAAACGTTTTCTCTGTTACTAAAATGAAATTGTTATCAATGTGACCTGTAATTTTACAAAACAACATAAATTAAATTAAAGTCAAAGCGAAACCTTTTTCCTGGAGTACTGGAATTTTCTTCACATGGCAAATATTACGTCTAAAAGTCTTGCCATCGCCCTGCACCACTATTTCATTCTAATCCTGTTCGATAACTTCGAATTCGGTTGAATCAAATGTCGGTGTTAATTTGTTTTAGCGCAAAATATTAAGCAGTAATACTTTATCTCCAACTTTTATTCCAGAATCTTTTGCGTCCAGGTCCTTATCTTCTTTTTCTTTCCCTTTTTGTTTAGCTGTCCCAATCTCTCGCTTCTTAATCCAAAATATTGTCATCAATATCCTATATCTCGTATTCTTCTGTTGAACAAAAGTTCGGACGGTGATTTCCCATTGTACATCAACATGCATTTTTGAAGTTCCTTTTTATAATCGAGGACTTCGTTATTTGCAATTTGAAGTCTCTTTAAAATAGCTCTATTCACATTCTCCACTTCTCCATTTGCTTGCGGCCACAGTAGAATTTAAATCCTGCACTTATAAATTGACATCCATTGTCAGCTCGAATAGATTTTGTATATCCGAATCTAGAGAATATATCTTCCAAAATACCAATCAATCT
Organism: Platycheirus rosarum; assembly: GCA_963971375.1. NCBI lineage: Eukaryota > Metazoa > Arthropoda > Insecta > Diptera > Syrphidae > Platycheirus > Platycheirus rosarum. The sequence continues at coordinate 109,968,366 of OZ020507.1, read as the reverse complement.
CACTTGGCGTAATCTTCCTAAAGAACTTTGCCTCTTGATACCTTGAGCAACGCATTGCCATGGTCCGTCTGGAAAAAACATGCCGCTTCATAGGAGTTGGTTGAGCCGGTCGTGATACCAAAAGACATTGACGGCAGCTCTTTACAAATTTTTTAACATCTCTATCTACCAATGGCCACCATATTTTCAAGCGTACTCTGCGTTTCATCACCGTTTCTCCTGGGTGACCTTCATGTGCAAGTGTTAGAACGTGCGTTCGTAGCTGTTAAGGAGTAATTATTCTATTACCTCGCAGAAGGATCTTACCCAAAGTACGAAGCTCATTTCGGAACGGAAGGTATTTGCTTTTCGTGTTCGAAACCCAGTTATCATTTTTCACAGCTTCCACAACTTCCAATAATTCTTTATTTATGTTCTCGCCAATTTCACTTATGTTTAGAGCCTTCGGAACCATTTGTTCGACCATAGCACAAATGTTATATTCACAACCGCCGTCGAAAGAATCTCCACTCAATACGGCCGACAATCGAAGACTGGCCCTCTCACTCCCACGTCTCAACTCTCAGACGATGGTCTTACTGAGCACGCTGCAGTTCGCCACACATACTTACATACGTGTACGTACCTAAACATTTTTTCGTGTTTTTACTTGCGATTTATAGGGACTATAAGGCAAGTTATGCATTCTTAAAAAAAAATCTAACAATCAACAATCATTACGATGATAGAGAAGTCAAAAAAAGTGGGTCCGGAAATTCCGTCCGTCTGTCTATCTGTCCGTATCGATTCCTACAGCCTAAAGGGTTGGGCCGTATAGATTGGTATATTGTATTTTTAGAGTACTCTACCCGACTGTTTTTCGAATTGGCATTCTTTTTTGAAAAACTTAATGAAACTTTCAATGAAAAAGTTATTTTTCTCAAAAACGGCTCCTACGATTTTGATAAAACTTTCTGAAAGGTGTTTTCTATGCAAAATCTATCTTTTAGTTTTAATGAATTTTTCAGAAAAAGTCTTATAACGGTACCTCCCATATGACCGGATATTTTTTAAATCAGATTTTATCGTTAACTTATTGACGGATTGTGATGAAATTTTCAAAATATGTAATGTTTTATGATTTAAATAATATTGCTTATTAACACTTTCAAAAACATTTTTTTTTTTTAATTTTTAACATTTTTTTAAAATAACTTATTTTGTTTTTTGAATATTTTGAAAACGAATCTATACATATTTTTCCAAAAAACGTTATGAATTGTGTTTTTTTTTTTTACTTCAAAAAATTTTATTTGTTTAATATTTTCCCACAAATTTTGTTTTATATTGCTCGGTTGGGACCTAGCCACTAATCTAATGAAAGCAGAATTCGTTATTTTAATTATTAATTATTTATCGTTATTTATTTTTAAGCATTTCATGATCATAACAGCATACAGCATACAGAATAAATAATAAGGACGCCTATGATAAACACATAAACACGCAAAAACAACTTAATAATAAGAAAAAATACTCGATTACCTCCTGAATGCACAAATTTCAATCAAGAAAACAAAATTGTACACCTGTATACAAACAACCACAGTGTTAAGTTTTAATATTGTCTATACCAACTCGCTTCACAGTAGTTAGAATAGGTATCTTCATTTTAGTACCTACCTTCCTTCCAACTTTATTATTATTATTATTATTAGTACATAATATCCTTAATAAATTTCATGAATACCCCCAATCTGAATTAATTTTATTTCAAACAGTAAATTATTGTTAACTGTACCTTATAGCTTATATCTAGGTATATCTATACCTAGCCTTGATTTAAATTTTATTCTACAATGTGACCGCACATATGAGCAAGTACGTTCGATCCAGTCGTGCAATTTATTTTCTGCGGCATTTTCTTGTTTTTTTTTTTTTGCAATGCAATTTATGTGTTTATGATCATTTCATCATCTTTGAAGAATAGTTAATCAATGTGCTTTTTAATTGAATTTGAAGTCAAGGTCTTACGTGTGCTTATCTTTTATTGAATTTTGTTGGGGCGCACAAGTGGGCTCGGATATAGTTTACATTTTGAAATTAACTTTTTTAATTTTTGAAAAAAGTTTGAAAAAATTGTTTTTTTTTTTTGTATGTAACACCGCCTTTTATATTCTCTATTAAAGGTCTAAAAGTGACCGTTGGAAGACTTACATAATTTATTATCTTCCTTTTTCAATTATTTACTTTTCATAAATTATATCAATGATTAAAATAGTAAAAATGATAAAATATTATTTTGTGACTTGACTTTTTATGATTATATTTTAATTCTGTTATTTCTTTTAAATTGTTTATATTTTGATAATTTATATAATTCTTCAAATGTTAATTCTTCAATTTTGGTATAAACAATATCCTTATTATTTTTCCTTTCGTATGATTTGTTATTTATTTTTATTTAACAATTTTAAAATCTTACCTTTTATTTTATCTATTTATTTAATTGTTCACGCACACACGGAATTTGTGTTTCCCGTATAATGTTGAATATACTGCGCGAGCCTAGGAAGGCTAGGAAAGGAAGGACCGAAAGTGTCGATTAACATTGGTCTTGAATGTTTTCAAATTGAAATGGTTTTCAGCTGGGTAAACTATTCCAGTGCTGTTCGGCTAAAAAAAGAATCTCTATATTTCACGGTACGTCCGAAATTGGGCTCAAGGATGAACTGATGAGCATTCCTTGCGTGACAAGTATTACGGGAGAAACTTTTCAGGGGAGGTATGTAACTGGCCAATTCGAGTTAACATTTTTTATAATCGAAACGATAAAATAAGGAAAGACATGAAACATTGCGTCTGTGTTTGAGAGACTTACTTAATTGTTTCCGAAACAGTTATATGTCCTATCAATCTCAACACTCTATTTTGTATTCTATCGAGTAGGTGTAGCGATGTTTGAGAAGCACTTGCCTAGAGGTGGCAGTTTTGCTCGAGCCTTGGCCGTATAAACGCTCTATAAATTGTAGCCAGATCAGAGGGGAAAAAATGCTTGCATCGATATTTAAAACCTAAGCACTAAGCACACTTTTGGCGATATCATATATATGGTCGTTCCAACGGAGGTCGTCGTTGACACACATACCGAGTATTAAAAGCTTTTCGGTTTCTTCGATTCAAGTGCCATTCATGGACAATGGCACGAGGGTATGTTTAGCTTTAACGATATAAGACAGTAATGAGTTTTTGAATTAAAAAGAGCCGTTACCGTAAAATTCGAAACGTTATATAAAAGGTAACGTTAATAGACTTTCCTGGTTAAATTGTTTCTGATAAACCATACCCAACAGCCACCAAAATACTTACAAAAAATTTAATAAAAATTGCTAGAGCCGTTTTCAAGAAAATCAAGTCTTTTTACTAAATTAAATGGCCGTTATTTAAAGGCCTAAAATTTAAATATCAAAAACCTCTCTGAAGAATGCTGAAAGAACGTGTTGAGTAAATCATTTCCCAGTTAATGGCCTAAGAATAAGGAAACACTTTCTATTAAACACTTTTTTTACTTAATGAATTTTTTATGCCTATGGAACGAAAAAATGTTGATACATACATTATTATTTGACCAAAAATTCTATTCGCATTCACATGTTTGCACAATAGCCTTCGCGACTTTTTTCAAACATAGAGTTATGAGCCTATATTGACTTCTCTGAGATCTATCTATGTATTTAAATTTACAATCTCCATTTCGTTTCTAAAAACAATAAGGTCACACTCCCACATTATCCCAGTAGAAATTAACATGAAAATTGCAAAACTTGATGTAGTTCTGCATTTTTCGTATGTTGTATAGACCAGTTTGGGGAGTGTTAATCCAAATTCTTAACTTCGAAAAACTTGTGCTCGCTGCGCACTACGCGAAAACCGTGCATAGGTTAGTGTTTTTGTAGAGCCGATTATTTAAAATGATTTACAACACCTGAAATATATTTTAATAGAAAATATAAAAGGATGTTCAAAATATAAAAAGATTTATTAAAGCACAGGTTTGGAATCGGCTAAGGTGATATATATTAAGTGAAAATTCAGTCTGCGTACCGTGATTGTAGTAGTAGTAGTAAAATGTTTTTATTTTGAACTAAGTAAGAGATATTTTACAATGTTCGTTTATTTTTAAATTTAATTTAAGTTAAAAATACAAAAAAAAAATTCAATAATTACAAAAGTCGTCTGCCGCGTAGTAACATTTTATTTTAAATAACTGCTTGAATTAAGATTGTTTTTTTATATTTTATTTTAATTAAGAAAAATTATTACTGATTAAGATCTCTAATAAGTTCATTACGATTACGATATGGTAATACTAGAGTGATATAGAGTATGAGCCTATCAAAATCGATATTTCTTTCTCCATTGAGTATATCTATAATTTCAGCTTCTGTTAAGTACTCTCAAAGCATCTCAACCTAAATTCTCTATAACCTGAGCATCTACCTATGAAGTACTGGATGTTCTCTTCTTAAATAGAAAAGAAATAAGTCGCATCTTGCCTTAAAAATCCAGGAAAATTTGTGGAGTTCAGAGTCATCGGTGATGTATCATTTTCCTCTTGAATGATCCATATACTTAAAGATTGCAGTGCTGCTTTCAGATGCCCCTCGTTCGTTTTCCATTATGCTCTCTGATTTCAGTTAGAGTAGTAGATCTGAGCTTTTTTGTGTCCATGCACTGTTATCAATATCTGTCTCATCCCAAGACAGGCCAAAACTACTCCCAAGATTGTTTACCTCTTTTACCCACAACAACATTTTCATATTCCTTAAGAGAATTGTAGTTAATTGATGTGGAAGTTTCTTGGCTCTCGACTTGGCTACATAACTGAGGTGAAGATCCACGGTATAGTAATGACCGTCTTTTATAGTTTCAATTACAATTACAAAAATAGCGGTGTAATTTATACACTTCTTCAAACATTCCGAAACCCCAAACCTGAGCACCGTAACTCTAAACAGTTCTACAAACAGCTTGAAACAGTTTCCACTTTGCGCTTAGATTTTTGTTTCTTTTTGCCAGGAAGCCTTGCCACGTCGAGTTTATGGAACTCTTTGCAGCACTGTTTCTTTTCTCCACATGATTTGAAAACGACATTTCATTTCGGTGAAAATAAGACACCTAAATAAGAGAAACAATACTGATGTTTTTCCCATTCAGTTTCTAATTTTATTTTCTATATAGACCGTGTATGTTATATGATAGTATTCTAAAAATTGAGTCGTCATTATTTTCAATGTTAATGTTTTTTCTTAAATCTATGTTAGTATTATTTTTAATTTTATTGTTAAGTTTACGAGTACAGATTTTAGTTAGTTTTTCGTGTTTGTTACGAGTTTGCTCCAAAATCTCAGAGAAGCTTAAAGAAATAGAGTTTAACTCTTCATTGCAAAGGGTTTTGAGAACAGATTCTACCTTAAGGGTGCCACATACTAGCTCGACGTTTTTGTTTCATTCAAACCACTTGTCGTTTATTCTCATCCTGTCGTTTAAAACGCTGGCTCTATGCCGACTGCTTTTTGGTAGAATTCTTCTTCATAGGAACAGCACGACCTTTTGGGGCTGCTGCTTAGTCGAGCAAGAATTTCTCTCAAGGATGATTTAAGTACCCGCCAAATTTTTGGTAAGTTTGAAAATGTCTTCGACTATTTCTGCCGACTCAAAGTCAGCAACGACCGACATCTTTCCATCCTCCTCGTAAAGCGTTTTGTTTGAGCGAACATTCACTGACTTCGAGCATTTGATAATACCCTCACAAATACTTTTCACTGCTATAGTGAATAGGCAATTGTTGCATCACGGCGCTTAATAAAATATTTTTTGTTATTAATTTGGTCCTCTTGCCAGGAAAAAGTTTGCCTATCCGTCTCTCTCTCCACAGATAATTGGTTTATTTGTTCTTTCAGGTTCTGATTTTCTTTTTGCTTGTTCGTTAAGCTGCGATGAAACATTGTTCATTTGTGTCGTTATTTCTTCGAAATTCTTTTTAGTGGAAATTTAAATTTGAATTGCTCATCTAATAGATTCCCATTGATTATTGAACAGTGCCCATGAGATCACCGTCATGCTTCCGACCTATTTCTGTGGACTTGTAGGTCTTATTTATTCTGGGAATTCTGGTGAAGTGTCTTCCAGCCTTCTTTTCAAAAAATATTTGCCGAAGAAGTTCCTGCAGATGCAGCCTCTACTGTATTTCAGTTTTTGAGCGGATTTCGTTGCATATTTTCAGGCATATGAAAAAAACTTGAGCTTTTTCAATTATGTAATACCATAGACAAATTATTACTAGATGGTGCATTTCATATAAAGAAAATGGTCACTACTAAGCTACCCAATATCTTGATTGCGCCACCGTGAATATACACCTGATACTCAGATACATGCTGCAAAGGATTTTAGATGAGGTATACTGATGAGAAGCATTAAGAATATTGTCAGGCAACAAGGGAAGCCAGGGACCGAATTACCGGATTAGTTATCGAGCAATGTTAATGTTATTTTACATGTTAAAATAATTACAAAATCTTCACCTTCTTTTAATCGCAATAATGAAATTCTTTTATCAAAAACAAGAGAAATCAATAAACACACCATTAAGTTGAATAAAGCTAGTACAAATTATAATAGTTAAACTATACGTCAGACTACGAATCCCATCATCCCAAAGTGGTAACTCGTGCATTCGATCACTGATGACATTCACTCGCTCACTGAAGCCGTAATTCGATGAAGAAAAGAATATTTGAATGTATATTGTATGTATGTAGGTAGTTATATAGATTTTATTTTATTTTATAGGTCTTAATTGTCTAAGTAGGTGATAGATACAATTACGTATGTAAAAGGTGTTTTTTTTGACGTGGGGTTTAAAATAAAACGCACATAATTTAATGTTATATCCAAGAATTTAGCTTAATTATAAAGATAAGGGTTCGTCATTATGTCTTAAAAATGATTTTGGGCAAGTGGCTGCCGCGGCCGGCTCGAATAAATCCCAGCCGAGAGGCCCAATTTTCGACCACTTTTTCAGCAATTGGGGCCGTATGTCAGCAATAAGTCTCTTGCAAGGCGTCAATCATCTCGGACATATCTGCGTAGACAAGCGACTTCATATAACCCCATAAAAAATAGTCGAGCGATGTTAAATCGCACGATCTTGGAAGCCACGCCACAGGCTCACGACGCGAAATAATGCGCTCAACAAAAGTTTCCTTCAATAAATTGATTGTTTCGTTGGCTGTATGGCATGTAGCGTCATCTTGCTGGAACCAAATCAACATCCTCAAATTCAGGCACGAGTCATAAATCATGAGTCTATATCGTTCCCCATTGACTGAAGAAATATTGACCAATGGTTCCCTCTGCCCACAGAGCAAACCAAACATTGACTTTTTGAGGATGTAATGGCGTCTCAACAATGGCTTGTGGATTATAATCACTCCAAATACGAAAATTTTGCCTAATAACATACTCATTTAATCAAAAGTGAGCTTAATCGCTGAACAACATTTTTCTTGTAAAAATCGGGATCGGTGGCCATCTCGTTTTGGACCCATTTACCGAACGTGCGACGCTTCGTCGTTCCGCTTCAATTTTTGCACGAGTTGCATTTTGTAAACCCGCGAACCAAGATCCTTCCGCAAAATCTTTCATAAAGTGGATGGGCACAGCTCCAATTGTTGCGCGCGATGGCGGATGGACTCATTCGGGTCTTCTTCGATACTCTGCTCCACAGCAGCAATAGCATCTTCGGTGCGCACTGTACGGCATCGCTGAAGATGCGCATTATCGACTAGAGTAAACGTGGTGCGAAACCGATCCATGGTTGCTGGAATAACTGACTCTGCTGGGCGATTATGTCCACCGAATATTGGACGCAGCGCACGATAAATCAAGTGACATCTACAAAAAGACCAACGAAAAAAGTATTGCCAGCTTGAAAACCACACGTCTAAAACAACACCATTACATACTTATGTATCTTTACATCACTCTGGTGAAAGTAAGATTATTGCTCTTCATATCTCAAAAGCATTTGATAAATTTTGGGATGAAGCTCTCTTATCGAAAATGCGTTCTTTTGGGATCGATGATACTCTTGTTCGTTGGATTAGAAACTTTCTTCTGGACCGTTCAATACAATTTGCATTTATTTATATCTATTCAAGTCTGATTCCCACAAAATAAATGCTGGTGTGTTCCCCTATTTTCCTAAAGCCCTCGCTGTGTTAAATTACCATTATAAGGGTTACCAAAATTCCTTTAGTGCGGGCTAGTTAAAAAAAGGGCTCTGTTCTGTCTCCGACTCTTTTCCTCATTTTTTTATAAATGATCTTCTGTCTGTTACTTCTAATCCACTCAACTGTTTTACTGACGACTCTACCCTCAGCTTTTCATATTCGTTCGATAATTCACGTTTTTCGCCTTCGCACGTAAAATTGCTCAAGCTCATTGAACTCCGATTTATACAGCATTGTCAAATGAGGTGATAGGAATCGTGTGGAGTTTAATGCTTCAAAAACTAAATGCTGTCTTCTGTCGTTAAAGCTAAACATACCCCCAACGCCATTGTCCTTGAATCGCAATTAAATCGAAGAAACCGAAAAGCTCTCAGTACTAGGAATGTGTGTCAACGACGACTTCCGTTGGAAAGACCATATATTTGAGATCGCTAAGAATGCTGCTAAGGTTTTCTGTATCGGTGTAAGAAGTATTTTTCCCCATCTGATCTGGCTACAATTTATCAAGCATTTATACGCCCTAAACTCCCACCTCTGGGCAGGTGCTTCACAAACATCGGTTCACCTGCTTGAAAGAATACAAAATCGAGCGTTAAGATTGATAGAATTCATGGTTTTCCTTATTTTATCCTTTCTTTTATAAAAAAAATTTCACTCGAAGTAGCCAGCTGCATTTCTCCCCTTAAACATTTCTCCCGTAAGACTCATCTCGCAAGGAATGCTCATCAGTTCACCCTTGAGCCCAATTTTGGACGTACCGTGAAATATAGGGATTCTTTTTTTATCGCAACAACACGAATTTGGAATAGTTTACCCGGCGAGATTTTCCCTTGCCATTTTGATCTGCAAACATTCAAAACCAATGTTAATCGACACCTCCTATCTCTCCCCACCCTATCTTCCTTATGTCCGCGCAGTGTATTCTACATTTAAAGGGAAGCAAATAGTCCCTTGTACGCCCGTTAATTATAAAAAAATAAATTATACTTATCCAATTGCTGCACGAGAACATTTTGTTAATCATTAAAGAAACTATTATTCAAGTCTTCGTGGTTGTATGTATTGAGGCTTGGTTGAATATTTTTGAATTATATCTGAACCAATTACGGGAATTTCGTTTGCTTTTGCCGTTGATCCAAAAGCAGGTTTCATTAAAAAGGAAGATATTTGGGCAATAACTGCAATGCCAATTTTTTCCAAGTGTGAAGCGATGCTTTATGATTTTCCAAACCTTGTTAAATATTGGGCAAATTTTTGTCCTTCGTAAGCTCAAAGAGCGTGGAAGCGTGTAGTGGGCGAATGAAAAAAAATTACATAAGTACGAGAGAATGGTGTATATATCATTGTTGTTCCCACTTAGCGCGTGTGGTGCACGGATAAGCAGCGCCTGGCGCGTATTCTCTGCGATCCTGGATCGCAGGTAGGTTTTGTGTCAGATCGTTTTGCTAACCTTCTCCATCTTCGGCAGACGTAAATATGATTTATTAGTCAAAGGCATTGGGGGCTTTGCCTACACTAGAACGAAAGGCAGCGCTATGCTCACACTTTGTTCCATGCACTATGACTTCACCTTGACGATCGATGCACTAGTGATACCGTCCATTACATCCATTACTCCATCTATGCCGATTAACGTAAAACAATGGAGACACTTAGATGCTCAACCTTGCTGACGCTCATTTGGTAAGCCTGGCTCCAAGCGGATGTATGGGGTCTCATTGTGGAGAGCGATTTCATCAGTGGAAAAATTAACGAGCCTCATGCCCTGAGCACGAAATTGGGCTGGGTTATCTTTGGTCCCCCCTCCCCGGAACCATCGATAACACGAACTTTGAGTACCTTTCACGCTCAGATCTTCACATACCTGCATTAGCTTATTCAAAACTTCTGGAAGTTGGTAGATCTCTCTGAAAATAATTTTGGAATTGGAGATGACGAATGTGGTCGCGCATTCTTAACGACGCACACTAGAACGCAGGATGGAAGATATAAGTGTGCGTATACTCTTTCGTGAAGGTACTCCGAATATAGGAGAATCATTTGGTCAAGCATTACGACAATTCCATTCCCTGGAGCGCCGATTGATGGGAAATATCGAGCTTCGAGACAGATATGTGGCATTCATGCGTGAATATGCGTCGCTGGGGCATATGGAACGAGTCGATCAACCTGGTGACCACACAAACTGTTACTATATTCCCCATCACGCGGTGACATCTAAGTTCCGCGTCGTCTTCAATGCTTCAGCGCGAACTAGTTCTGGCGTCTCACTTAATGACATCCAGTTAGTGGGACCAGCTATTCAGGATTCCTTCATAAACATCATCTTCCGCTTTCGACGTTTTGAAATTGCACTCACAGCCAACATCAAGAAGATGCTCCGGCAAGTTCTGGTAAATCCGCAAGATAGGAACTCCAACGTATTCTTTTGCGAGAATCACCTTCAGATGACATTGGCATTTACTGTTTGACAACCGTCACATATGGCATGGCCTGAGCCCATACAACGCAGTACGTTCACTTCACCAATGTGCGTATGATAATTTTGAAAAGTGGCAGACCAGAAGAATGGGATAGCTGCGCGAGACATAATCCTTACATCATTCTTTATCGATGGCTTTTTGGACAGCCCTCTTAGCTACAGATGTTGACGCAATCCTCTCAGCTGAACATTTTAAATTGAGAAAATGGATTTCAAACAGTACTCAGGTAATTAATAAGCTAATTGGTAGAATTTGTTTTGCTTCAGAGCTCATCATTGATTCAACGACTGCCACTGTGCTGGGTTTACGGTATGATCCAGTGACAAACGAGTTATTCTTTCGGGTTAACCTCAAATCACCCCATGAATGTCTGAAGAAAGCAACGTTAATGTCATCGGTTAGTCGTCGCCTTTACAGAACGCTTTAGTTCACTGAATCAGCTTCTATATACATTGGTGCGATTGTTATGATGGACACTGATATGTCATGACTTGCAGGGAACTGTTGTTAGCGGTAATGAACTAGAGGAAGCACTGAATAAGCTTAAACGGATCAAGCAAGAGAGCGCTTTTTCATCAGAAATCCATCACATTCGATATGGTGGTAAGCTCCAATGTTCCAGCCCCTTGCTTACGCTTTACCCCTTCCTAGATGACTGTGGAATTCTACGCGTTGGTGGTCGACTGACCAAGGCAACAGTGCCTCACGATCATCGCTGCTATAATAATATTTACCACGTACCGGAGCACTGGCTTTGTTGCTCATTTAACAAGCTCATCAAAAAACCCTTCATGGCGGAACGCAGTTGATGCTTCACCATCTTCGCAGCCGTTACTGGATTTTGAAAGCGAGGCATGTTTGTGCGGAGTTTTATCCATTCTTGTGTTATTTGTCGAGGTTATCGCGGTGCCACCTTAACACCGCAAATGACTTCATTACCAAAGTCAAGGGTCAATGCAGCTCGACCGTTTTTGTCAACCGATGTGGATTACTGTGGCCCATTTATACTGCGCATAGAAACAAAGCAGTCGCGCACAACTGTAAAAATCTACCTGGCTATTTTCATTCGTATGGCCACCAAAGCGGTGCATATTGAGGTTGTAGACCGCCTATCTTCGCAGGCATTCCTAGATGCATTTACACGTTTTGTCAGCACAAAAGGACCATGTAGAGATCTCTACAGTGACAAAAGCACTGCATTTGTCGGTGCTAATCGTATGCTGCAAGAGGACATTGTGGCTTATCATAGCATTTATAGCCAACAGTCACTGGCCAGTTCGGAGACTAATTTGCACTTCATCACACCCAGCGCTCCTCATCAAGGTGGACTATGGGAGGCTGCGATAAAATCTGCGAAGCGTTATTTAGTGCGTTTAGTCGGCAGACAGAGCATGTGGTACATTCAACTTCATACCTTGGCGACGCGTATCGAAGCCTGTCTCAATTCCCGTCCGCTTATTCCACTGCAAGATGATCCAAAGGACAAATTTGCGTTAACACCAGCTGACTTCCTTATCGGAGCTCCGCTTCTCGCCGTACTAGAAACAAGAGTGACCGAGGTCCCCATCAACCGCATCAAGCATTGGCAATGGTTGCCACAATTACATCAGCAGTTTTGGCAAAGATGGAGCGAAGAGTATTTGGTAACGCTGCAAAGCAGGAGTAAATGGCAAAGGCGATTACACAACATCAGAGTCGGTGACATCGTCATTCTTCGGCAAGAAAATCTACCTCCGACTTACTGGCGATTGGGTCGGTTGATTGAAGTTCACACGGGCAGCTATGGACCAATCCGCAATGCCACTGTTCAGAAGACTGCCGGCAGGTACACACGGGCAGTGGCGAAACTTTGTCGACTTTTGGAGTCGGACGATTTCGAGCCGAGCTTGACCGGACAGAACGTATGCGATTAATTTGCTATTCAGAAAAATAATCACCCTGTTTCCCTACAAGAGAACCGGCGGCATCTAGAATTGAGCACATGCACCTGAAACTTGAACTGTAAAATTCATTTTATTTTCGATTTCTTTGTGGCATTAATTTTTGTGACTTTATAGAGAACGTGGTTTTATATAAATACCTAAAATAAATTGAATTCACGACATTTATAAATCTTTTAGTTAAAACAATACTATTCGAAGGAACAAAGGTACAATAACCCAAACTCTCACTGTATCTTGTCAAAAAATAGATTTTTGCCTTTGAAAATTAAATTTGCATGTTTTTTTCAAACATGTGAAGATGGCGTTTCCGAGCCCAACATATATACTTATATTCTTGTTCAAATTCAAGGTGATCGGAGGTGAGCCCCTATACTGTACCATTACCGAGCTCTTTTATAACATACATGCCAGCTACCGTTAATATTAGAGCTTTAAAAAAAGTCCTTTTTGTGGTATTTCAAAATAATGTTATATTCTAAATTTGAAGATGATTTTCGCTCAACCGTTCAGGCAGTAGTTTTAAAAAGTTCTGTCTATCCGACATGCATGTCAGACAGACAGAACTTTTCGACAAACTCAAATAAATTTATTATGGTAAACTGGGGTACATTCATCTTCGGGGCACATTCAAAGCCATTTTCGGTTGAATGCACCCTGAATTAAGAAATGAAAATAACACTGAACGCATCTTTCCTGAAGTCATGAACACACTCTAAGTTTGAAATTTGTAGGTTCGCGTTAAAAAAAAGTTGTGTGTTGTTTTGTGTTTTTGAGTTGTCCTGCGTAATTTTGGCTAGTGGATAAGTCATTTTTATATTGAAAAATTAACTGTAGGAAATCCAGGTTTCGCTAATTGTTTAGTTCAATAAGTAAGGAACTGGCATTTAATTAAGAAAAAGCCTATTTTGAATTGTTATAAGAATATGTGCAACAAATTATTTTTTTATGAAGTCGGGGTAGATTCGTCATTTTGATTGGGGCACATTCAGCAGGTACCGAATGTACCCCGGGTTTTAATAAAAATAAATGATAAGATATTGTTTTTTTTTTTTTATTTTTTTTTGACATTTTATTATGCAGTTTTTTTTAGAGTTTATTAATGTACAAGCAATCATAAAATTTCAAATAATTTTTTTGACTACTTTTGAAAATACATATTAAATTTTCTAAAAAAAATATTATAGAAAAAAAAGACGTTTCCTGCAAATTTTGTTTATTGATAAAATGAGGGACCTCCCAAAATATTTTTTTCAAAAATGTTCATCAAAATCTTTGGAGTTTACCACAAAAATAATCTTCCTAAAACGTACATGTGATTTTTAGCCCTTTAAATAAAATTTCAAAAATCCCTTTGAGGAATGCCAAAAGAATCACACATACCCATTTGTTTATTTCCTTTATTTAATTTAAAGTTATCTATAAGGTAGGTATTTACTTCATAAAATATTAAAGGAAATCGTAGTTTAAATTTTGAGAGATAGTGAATTCGTATAAATAAAGTTGTTTCTATTTGTTTATTCTTTATGATTTATATATGCAAGAACTGACCAAAGCTCCAAATTTGCATGGGGGCAATTCGCCAAAAATATTAAACTATGGTAATAGTACCTATTTTTCAGAGATAATAGATGAACTTTTGTTTTTCCATGATAAGAAAGTGACACAGTGCTTTTCCTTTTAGAAAATGGATTCTCATTTTTTTATTCCGGATATTTCGGGCGGGGTATCAACTCCCAAACCCCCTTGCGTTCGCGCCTGACCTGAAGTTGTTTTTGTTTTTTTATTTATTCATTTGTTTGTATCATGAAATTATGTTTTTTGATTGTTTTTTGTTTCACTGTATGACAAAAAGCAAATAATAATTTGAGTTCCTTGACATAATGATGTGTTATATATTATTTTTTAGGGTTGAAGTGAAGAAATTTTTGTTTTTTGAATCATTCAATTATTTAAGTTTAATAATGTGAACTATTGTTTTGTTTAAATTGTATTTTTAAAGAAATATAAATACGCTTTGAACAAACTTTACACGTATTCTTAAAAGTTTTTTTCGATGCTGAATGTTCCCCATTGAATGCCGAAACTGCCCCGGCCTGGGGCAACAACCTGTTAAGCCAACAAAAATTATGTTCAAAGTATAAACCACGAACATATAGGCTAATGGAAAAAAAAATTGCCGAATGTGCCCCAGTTTACCATAATTATCGTAATGCCGAAACTGCCCCGGCCTGGGGCAACAACCTGTTAAGCCAACAAAAATTATGTTCAAAGTATAAACCACGAACATATAGGCTAATGGAAAAAAAAATTGCCGAATGTGCCCCAGTTTACCATAATTATCGTAATCTCATTTTTGATTATTATCTCATTATCTTTTTTATTTAAATGAATGCACAACGCATATTATACCTAGTGCCCATAATCGCAGTAGAAATGAAAAAAAAAATTAAATGGTTAAACAAACTGTTAATTGTTAAATTTGGGAAGAGGAAATTAATAAGAATATGTACATAGGTCTTTGACCTTGCCGAGAATAGTGAAATGAAACCAAACCAAATCAAATATACCTATGTATTAAAAAAAACCCTTATGATGTGATGCTTTGTGCTTATCATTTCAACCTGCTTCAAAGAGTTTTTTTTATACATTTTTCCCTTTTATGCACTTCAACTACAAGATACACGATGTGACGCCGACGACCGACGCGACGACGCGACTATCCGTAAAGTTGCTTCAAAAATATTCCTCAACATAGACACACTTTTTGGCTTCAATAAAAAAGGACCAAGAACTAGTTTATTTTGTTAATTTGTTTTCTTTCATTCTCTGCAGCATGTTTGTGTATCTTGTAAACACCATAGATACAAAATATGGAAATTTTAGTTGCACTCCAGTTGCTGCTATGCGTTTTCTCTTGCACTTTAAATTAGATTGATTCACACTTTAAATAAACAGCTTTAAATAATGATTTTCCTTTACTAAAATTCCTTTGTTTATAATCAGATATGCTCTAGAACCAAGATTACCAGACTAGGTGATTGTGATAGGTGATAGTCACATTTTTGTGACTTTTTCTTGTGATGAATAGAGAGGGGAAACGGAAAACACAAAATATGAAATTGCAAAACAAAGAAAACGACTGCCTCTTCCCAAAAGAACGAATTTTTGTTTTAGGATCTTCTATCTTTTTTCTTTATTTGGTTTTCTTCACAGCGTAGCTCATCCAATAATTTCTCTTGTTTCGATGCAAAATCTGTGAACTTTCGTGGCTTCTTTGTTTTTTTTTTTTTTTTTGTTTATGTACATAATGTATGTAAGTATTTTCTTTTAGAGGCAGCGCGTGAAGCCACAGCGACGTACGTATAAATAGTAAAAGGTTTACTTCTACTTGGAGCATCGATTTATTTAGACTTTTGGGAAAAAAATCAATCATTCTATCAACTTTTACAAACTACAGAGCGCAATAATTAAATTTAATACTTGCGATTTATAGGGACTAGGTACCTGTACCAAATAAGGCTCACCTAATATGTTTTCCCTAATAACTTCCTTATTGTATTAGATATGAAGGAAAGCTAAATGGATTATAAAAATTAGTTCAATTATACAAAATAAAACGGGAACTTAAGTTCAAAAAAGCTGCTTAATATATTTTTTTCGATGATTTAAAAAAACCTTCCGTTGGGTCTTAATAGGAACCTGTGCTCCAAATAAGGCCCATCAGTTTTTTTTCAAGCAATGTTGAATTTCTTCCTGAAAAAAGTTAAAATTAAACAAAACAGAAATTTTGTATGATAAATTTTTTATGATATATTTCAACGAGAGTTTCAAGATGTCTTCTTGACAAAAAGGAACATAAAAAAACTTAAAACTAAAATATAACATAAATAGAAATTCATTTTAAAAAATCAGCCTTTAAAGTAAAAATAAATCAGTTCATTTTGTATTTAAATAAAAAAAAAACTTAACAATTGAAGAGTTTAAACACATCCACCTGGACATTCAAAAGCCTCGTCTTCTTCAGTCAACCCGACGCATAGTTCATGATACCAAGCGCCGAAAGCTTGGCATTGCCGCATGTCTTCCTTTATATCAATTTTACAGGCGTGACAATACCACGCTCCTGTCCCTTCCTTTCGTTTAGGTTCTCTTTTGGATGTTGATGGTTTGGGTATCCAGTTCCTTTTTTTCTCTTTTTTGTAACTTCTTGGCCTTTGAAATTCAAGGTCTTTTTTCGATTTGTTATTCGACTGATCTTAGTTTTAGGTGTGGGAAACAGTTTTTGAAATGGAGATTTTTTATTTGATTGTTTACGCTCCTCTTCCTCTAATTGATCCACTGCTTGAAGCATTGTAGCTAGTCCTGTAATTTTTCGAGCAGAATTGAAACCCTATGTTTGAGCTACCAATGTTGAGAGTGAAGCATTGTCAGTGTCATCATCCGAGTTGTAGGGGTCCGGTATAATGTGGGGCTGCTGCGTTTGTGTACCAGATGTGCTTGGAACACTATTTTCCAAATTTGTCGGGCATTGTAACTCGGAGAGAGCTAATGGAGCGAATGCTATCTGTGGAATTGTTTCTGGATCAAAAGAATACAATCCTGTCGCTCTAAATCCTGAAGTAATGTTGTCATATGTCCTGCATTTAGACCAAACACTTGACAATATAACATAAAAGCTTGCTTTATTAAGTTTCCTTTCTGGAAACTTCGAAGTAAACTTCAATACTTCTTGATCCCAGTGGGCTTCGAAAGATCGGTACACGGCTTTATCCAGAGGTTGGAGCTCGTGTGTGGTGTTTGATGTAAGACGATAGAGCGTTATTTCATGTTTTTCTGCTTCGTTCACAATACTGTAATCTAAATGACACGCAGCTCTGTCAAAAACTAAGAGGCAAGGTCCTTAGAACTTGCTCAAATGAGTTACAAAATCCACAAAAGTGGTGCAAATTTATTCTACAGCCTTTTTCATCCATGTTTTAGATGCATTCGCGTCTGTACCTTA
Source organism: Platycheirus rosarum (assembly GCA_963971375.1). Lineage (NCBI taxonomy): Eukaryota > Metazoa > Arthropoda > Insecta > Diptera > Syrphidae > Platycheirus > Platycheirus rosarum. The sequence goes on along the minus strand of OZ020507.1, from coordinate 109,950,662 downwards.
TGTTGAATCTATCTAGGAGGACCTCCAGTTTTGTGAAGTGGTCAGCCACGATTTGCTTATTTAATTTTTGGGCCCTAGCAGGGTTCGTGAATTGGGGATTTCTAATCGACAACTCTGGGTTTCACTTCATAAACAAGTTCATCCCCTTTCTTCCTACCAGATTTCCCGGGCTGCTGAAATTGTTGGCGATGTTGTTGGCCTCACAATATACTGCGATTTGATGCCTTATTACTTTTTGTGTAAGTGGCATACCAAGTTGAGCCAATCTCAAAACTCTGTTACACAAATCCTTTTCCTGTTCGGCAGTGAATGTGGGTGGGCGATCCAATTTTTTTTGTTGAACTGCTCTTTATGTGTTTCCTGAGAGTCATTCTAGGAACATTAAAGCGCGCCGAGGCTTCGCGTACTGACAATAACGCTCTTCTTACAGATTGTATTGCATTTTCAATATCGGCTTCGTTCCAACTTGCCCGTTTATTTCGCTGTGCCATTTTTGCTGAAAATAAGTGAAAAAAATGGAATGAAAATTTTCATAAACTTAATAAGGCCCACTCAAGATTTTCATGGGCCTTACTAGGAACACGGTAGACTTTTTTTTATAAAATTAAAAACTAAAATCGACCTGGTAAACAAAAGTTTTTTTTATCTTTACATTATATACTTCACTAAAAAATAAAACAAAGTACTACCGCAAAATTTTGTCCACAAAAAAACAGCTTTATTATTTAATTTTTATGAGAACACCCGCGCGCACAGCTTCGCAAACTTGAATGAACTGCCAGTCTCAACAAGATCGAGAGAACCGGCTTTTTGTGTTGTATGTTCAATGAAATGCAAAGAGTTACACATGCAAAGAAAAAAAAAGTCCCGTTAATTGTTGATTTTGTTGTTTTCTGTCTCCGGGGCATTATTAGGAGCTGGGCCTTATTTGGTTCAGGTACCTTATAAGGCAAGTTATGCATCCGTAAAAAAAAATCTAACAATAAAACATGACATTACGATGATAGAGAAGTCAAAAAAAGTGGGTCCGGAAATTCCGTCCGTCTGTCTGTCTGTCCGTATCGATTCCTACAGCTTAAACGGTTGGGCCGATTTGATTCAAACTTGGTATATAGTATTTTTAGAATACTCTACCCGACCATTTTTTCGAATTGGCAATCTAGCTCCAAAACTAACGGTACCTGCAATATAACTTTTAATGAAAAACTTATTTTTCTCGGAAACGGCTCCTACGATTTTGATAAAACTTTCTGAAAGGTGTTTTCTATGCAAAATCTATCTTTTAGTTTTAATGAAGTTTTCAGAAAAAGTTTTATAACGGTACCTCCCATATGACCGGTTTTTTAAAATCAGACTTTCTCATTAACTAATTGACGGATTGTGATGAAGTTTTCAAAATATGTAGTGTTTTATGATTTAAATAAAATTGCTTATTAAAATTTTGAAAAACATTGTTTTTAAATTTTTAATAACTTTTCAAGGAACTTATTTTGTCTTTTGAATATTTTGAAAACGAATCTATAGTTTTTTTTTAGTTATTCTCCTAGTATAAACTGTAGCTTTCTTTTAATAGACTTACTCAAAAAAAATTAAAATAAGTTTCAAAAAAAACTACGATTTTGAAATGAAAATTCATAACATAGAAAACAGCAAAAGAAATAAGATGGCTTACAACAATTTTTTCCAAAAACATCATGAATAGTGTTGTTTTGATTTCATAAAAATTTTGTATTTGTGTAATATTTTCCCCCAAATTTTGTTTTATATTGCTCGGTTGGGCCCTAGCCACTAGTCTAATGAAAGCAAACTTCATTGCTTTTATTATTATTTATTTATCGTTATTTCTTTTAAAGCATTTCAGGATCATAACAGCATATAGCATACAGAATAAATAATAAGAACGCCTATGATAAACACATAAAGACGCAAAAACAACTAAGAAATAAAAAAATACTCAATTACCTACTGAATGCAAAAATGCAATCAAGAAAACAAAATTGTACACTAAAATAGGTATCTTAATTTTAGTACCTACCTTCCTTCCAACATCATCGACTTTAATACAATAAATGAAACGCGTGCGAGGCAAATACTATGTATATAATATCAGCCTCATAAACGTTCACGCAGCTAATGAAGAGTTCAAAAAAGGCGAAAAAGATTCCTACTACGAACTTGTAGAGAAGACACTTCATGCCTGCCCAAGGTATAGCTTGGTGATTTCAACGCCAAATTAGGTAGGAGGCAGTATTCAGGCAGTACATAGGATCTCATAATTTGCATTAGAACACTAATGACAATGTACTACGAGTCATTAAAATGGCAGAATCAACGAAAGTTGTCGTTGCGAGTACCAGTCTCCCGCGTAAAGATAACTAAAAAGCCCAGGTGGCTTTTATCGGCTGATTTTTTTATATAAATAAGGTGCGCACAAGGGACTATTTGTTTCCCTTTCAATTTACAGCACATTGCACGGACATTAGGAAGATAGCAAAGGACTGATGGAGTCAATCGTAATCAATCGTAATCCTCACGCCTTAAGAACAAAGTCATTAGTTAGAGTTGGGTAGTTCCGGACCGGAATAGTTCCAGGAACTATGTCCTCTCTCGGACACATTTCCTTTCGTTCCACAAACTGATTTTAAACATGTCCATGTCCGAACTCCGATTCGACTTCATACTTCGTGTTCGTTTTCGTAGATATAAAACAAGAACAAAAAATATAGATGAAAGCGGAGAACGAACATGTTCATTGTTCTGTCTTCAGTGACTTACATTACAATACAATACATAAGTACAATGTTGCCAGCCTCCCGAGCCAACACACGTGAAAGAAACCGAGAATAGTGTTGCTTATGCACTTCACGAAAATCCACAACCAAGCACAAGCCACAAGCACAACCACCATGAGAATAAGATATGAGAGAAAGACAGTGTAATAGCTAGATACATAAATGAACATAAATGAAGTATACGTTAATCGGTACGACATCCGACCGCTTATCATGTCAATAGTTCCTGTAGTTCCATGTCTTTCTTTATCTACCTGGACCTGGAACTAGATACATTCGGTTCGACCGCTTATCATGTTAATAGTTCCTGTAGTTCCATGTCTTTCTTTATCTACCTGGACCTGGAACTAGATACATTCGGTTCGACCGCTTATCATGTTAATAGTTCCTGCAGTTCCATCTCCATGTCTTTCTTGAATGAAGGAAATACACGTTAATCGGTGCGATCTCTTATCATGTTAGTAGTTCTTAATTTGATTGAAATTAGAAATTTGATTTTAGGTACTAGGTATATTCTATTTTTCAAGTATTTATCTTTGTATATTCACTGTTTGTATATATACAATAGTATTTATGTTTGTTTTGTTTTGCAATTTGTTATTTTGTTGTATTAAAAAACACCATATTTATATATTTATATGTTCTTTTTTACTTGCGATTATAAGTATTATAAGGCAAATTTTGGAATTTTGAATATAAAAAAAATTTAGATAAAATGAAACAAAAATATCAGTTTGTCAGTCGATCTGTATGTATGTATGTATAACGATTTGCAGCTTAAACGGCTTGATCGAATATCTTCAAATTTAGAATGTGTGATTCTTTTGGCATTCCTCAGAGGGATTTTGAAATTTAATTTTAAGGGGTAAAAATAACGGAACCTGCCATATGACCGCTAAGGAAAGCAATTTTTCTCTAAAACGGCTTGAACGATTTTGATGATATTTTGTGAGAGTATTTTGTTAAGAATTTTCTATCATTTTATCAAATGTACCTTTTATATAACGTTTTTTTTAATAATCGACTTCCTGGGTAATAGTTCATTGTATTTCTTTCAAATTGTGTGTAAGAAAAGATTTAGATAGCCAAATTAATCCTGCATACTAAGACTTCGAATAACTTCGTTTTCTGTTTATAATCAATTTTTGAATTTTTTTTCGAAAATTCATTATTCTTAAAACTAATCAAAAAAATTATTTTATATTTTATGAAAAGCTGTAGGTATGGCTTGCATAATAAAATCTCAAAAAAAAATTGTTTAAAAACGAAGAATAAAAAAGGATTTTATCAAAATCCGTCCTACAATTTTCGAAATACTTTTTTCATAAATTCATTATTTAAGACGTGTGATGATGTACTCCATTTTTAATAAAACCCGTTAAGCGTTGTGGTCTTAAAACTTTATAGGTTCAGACTATTTGTTGATTTGACAGTTTAAGTTAAATAAGAAACTAACAACTAATTAAGGAAAGACATTTTTTTGGATTATTGGTTGTTTTAAGGTAATTCATTTTTGCCAGAGATTTGTATTTGTAGGCCAATTTGTGATTTGTGCAGTGTTTATTTTTCTTAGTTGTAAAGGCTAAAAGTATAAATTCCCATGGGTTCTGATTTCATATGTATGTGTAGATAGATTTTAAGCGTCATGGAAATTTGATTTGCTTTTACACCAAACCCCGATTCAATTTTTGTAGAGCTTTCTTATGTTCTCTGATTTTTTAGCATTTGTAAAAAAATTACTATTGCTTTGGTTTATGGCCTATAGGTCAGTTTCTTTTTAAATACTTGAATGAAAATCAGTTAGTATTATAGATAAGTATAAGTACGGTTTGAAGTTTGTAGTTTATTTTTGCTTATGAAGTAGATAATTTGTCAAATGTTCAATTTACTCGATTTGAAAGACAAATTTCTGTTTCTTTCATGGTCCTTATAAAAAAAGCAATTTAAATCCTAATTCGAAAATAAAATTTTTGGAAACACCCTGTATTTTTTTCATAATTTTTTTCTTTAATACCTAGCCTTAAGCATCATCCGCTATCAATTTAAGCTAATTCCGTCAAAAAATAATATACCGAAAAATCTTTTTATTTTTCTGAAACATCCTGTACCGAAAACATTTTTTTAATTTTTTTGTTTTGATTCTTCTTCTAGCATCACCGGATATCAATATAGCAAATTCTATCGAAAAATAACGAAAATTGTTTTTTCGAAACATCCTGTCCTAAAATATTTATTCAGTATTTTTCTTTCTTGATTAGTGAACTCTTAGCTTCATCCGATATCAATTTTAGCCATTCTGTTGAATTATAACGAAAATCAAAGAAAGAAATATTTATACATAATTTACATGGAGCTCAAACTACCATATAGAAATAGACATGGAACTAAATAAACTACTTATACGGAACGGATCAACATGATGGGTAGTTCGCAAAACCTAAACAGTTCCGCGGACATGGTTTCAGGAATCAGTTCCGACGAGAAAAAGAATTGTTCCATGTCCGGTCCGCTATTGGAACTGTTTTGCGCAACTCTAATTAGTACTGCTGAGTGCTGATACCATTTACGGCATTAGTTGCATAGAACGAAGCGACTGGTTAAACGATAAATGCAAACTAGCGTCTGAACGTAAGAATGCTGCATACCGAGCAATGTAGCAGTCTCTTAGAATGCGGGTACGCGAAGATGAATAAAACGAGCTCAGAAGAACAGGGAAAAGACTTTAGAGTTAAAAGAAGGCAGCCTGAGAGAAAAACATTGTCTGTGAAATGGAAAGAAATAGAGAGCAAAGTCCGCACCAGGCGCGGAAGTTCTAACAATGCGTCAGAAACATCTGGATATATCACAAAGTGCAGCAATTAGAGCGGTATAACATTGTTGAGTACATTCTATAAAATATTCCTCTCTTTCTTGCATAAACGGATAGCCCTATACGCTAAAACGATAGTCGGCAAATATCAATGTTGTTTCATATCAGACAAATCAACAATTGATCAGATCTTTACCCTTAGGCAGGTGATGGAAAAAAGTCTACAATTTAATTTGTTGGAATATTAAATCATGCTATGGAGAAGATACAATCATGAATTGTCTGAAATCTACCTCGAAGCGGATGTTGTGGAAAAAATAAAGCTCGGTGCTCTCCGGTGGGCTGGGCACCTAGCTCGCATGTGTGAAGAGGAAAGTGTTTCGCAGTCCATTTTATGGTAGAAGACAACGTGGCAGACCTTCTTTGCGTTGGAAGGATGGCGTAGACCAAGGCGACCGAGGAAATTACAAATAAGCAAAGACAAACATTGGTTTATCAGATAAGGATCTTTAAAAAATTCAAGTACTATGCATTATTAACAAGGTCGTTCTTACCTAATGAAATCATTAGATTATTTGTAATCTAACACACTTTTGGGGAATACCAAGTAAGCAATAGAAACAAAGAAAAGTATTCAATAAATAAAAAGAATTCAGTCATTGACTGGATATCAAACAACAAAGTTTGTTTAATACATAAAATTAATTTTAACTTACACTCCTTCAACAACAACAGCAACACCTGCTGGTTGGACCGCTTGAGTAACAGCAACAGCTATTTGCTTGGTGAGTCGCTCCTGAACTTGTAACCGTCTTGAAAATATTTCCACAATTCTAAGTAAATGAGAGCATTAATGGATAAATATATAAGCAAACTTAGTATATTCACCTTGCAAGCTTACTAAGCCCCAGGATTTTATTGCATGGTAAGTAACCTATAGAAACTTTACCATAAAACGGCACTAGATGGTGTTCGCACATTGAAAACATTTCAATGTCCTTAACAACAACCATTTCATCATGATCTTCATCAAATACAGCACCATTGAGAATGTCTTAAAAACAAACAATAAAATGCAAATGAAAATAAATGAAAAATAAAAAAAAAATTACCTTCAAGTGATTGATCATATCCCTTTGTGAAAAAAAGCATTGCTTTGGCTGCACGTTCTGGGGTTTTGATTAATCCTTGGCGATTTGGGTTCTCCCCCAAGCCCTCAAGTAAGAGACGATAAGATTGAGACATATCAGGCAATAAGGCTTCCCGTGTGGGTGGTTTGTGGTCGAGCTCTAAGTCATGGTGGAATGTACATTTTTCGTGTCCTAAAAAAAAAATCCATATGTATATCGGTTTTAGTTTTAAGCAAAGAAAAATATGCATTTGCACAAAAATTTCTTTTGAGTTGTGGCAGTTACTACCATTAACTTAAAATAAATAAGGCTGTCTGTATTATTGTACTAAAACAACACCAATATAAATTGTTGATTTCAATTAAAGTGCCTCAAAATGTAAACGAAAAGCTTTTGACGACAGCTTGACTGTAGCCACGGAAAAGAATTTTGCTGGCAAAATATATATAAATTTTCAACTTAAACTTGAACAAATGATTTAATCTATGGCAACACCTGAATGATTTATTGATGGATCCATCTTCTAATCCCAAAAAGTTTACCTTCAATAACTATGCTACACATATTTTCTTTTCTTATTAATAATAAAAGGCACCAAAAGGCTAGAAAGTAAACGGTATTACATAATTTAAAAAAATATAAAATAGTAAGATTTTTTTTTTAGTTTCCATTGTGGTGACACTGATACCATGTGCTTCATATTTAGTATTTTAGTTTTTATTGATTTCAATAGAACTTAATATTAAGATTTACATCTTTTAGATAATTAAGCTTTGTAATTAAATGAAATTAAGACATATTTAAAAATAAAAAAGTAGAGAAAAATATAACTTTTAAATTTATCAAAAAGTGTAAATTTATGTATGTATCTTAATGTTAAATTACGTTAAATAAAGTATATACATAGGTAGGAAAAGACAAAGAGAGAAAAATAGGAAAATAAGAGAAAAATAAAAACGTAAGAAGAGAAAACAAGAGAGAAGAAGGAAAAATAGCAAAGGAGATGGCCCATTTTCCTAGGGAACCTGGGCCCAGTGCGTTCACTAATGAATCTAGTATCAAATGAAAGGTGATATTAAGGACATTATGTGGGTCAAATATTTTCAAAATCGTTCGTGGGGTTTTGGGTTATTTGAGCTTGAAGTTGACTAATTCAGAAGCAGAATTTCACTTACTCTTCCGGCAAAACTGCTTATATTTTCCGATGTAAGATACGTAGGGAAATGAATTTGCTTTCCAAAAAGGAAAGGTATTTTTTCTACCTTTATATCGTATTAAAAAATATTTTTATACATACATTATATTCCCCAATATTTAGTTTTAACTTATTACAAATCTAGTTTTTTTTACTTAATTTTTAAACGTCGATATCTTAAAAAGATCAGCAGTGATTAATAATTTTTTAACATCATTTTAAAGATTGTTTATTTACTTTTAATTTAATATATATTTAGTGCCCTTTCTTGAATACAAACTTAGTTTTGAACAAACTTACATTAAAAAGTATATTAACATGCAATATGTGTTATGTATGCACTTTTTCGTTTAGCGTTATTTTTTATAATTCCTTAAGCAAAGAGAGCAAAATATGTATTATTTATTACTTACTTTAAGCCTGGTAAACAACATATATATTGATGACAATCTAGGTGATGTTATTTAAGAAAACATGCATCATGCTATGGTTTTATTACATACATAATAACCTACGTCCTACATTAATAATAATATTAAGTTTTATTTCATATTTATTCTCCTTCAATTTCATTGTCTATTAAAATAGTATTTAAAAATAAAGCTGGAGCTATGTTTATATTTTCTAGGTGACGAGCAAATCTTAAGTACTACAAAATACTCATAACATGAGCGCAAAAACCAACAGTTCTCATTCCTACAAGACAATTGCAATAGTTACGCTCCTATTGCGTTCAACTATTGGCTACATCAGATTCATTACTCACGAGGATGTACATATGTAAAATATATTTTCCCACTGATGTGTCGAGATATAATGCGACTTCTAAGTAAATAATTGTTTCCAACCAGGCTTTGATGGGCAGAATTGATTACATTTTTAGAAACTTCTATTATAAAGTTATTAAAGCTTGGAATATGTCCGTTAATTCGACAAAACACTGCTCTAGTTCTATTTAAGTTATTTTCCTTTACAAAATCGCCTAAATGGTTAGGAGTATTTAATCTACTCAAAGCCAACTCCAGTTAAACGCTGGCATCTGTATTGTATAACTAAATAATAGGAATTGAAGTCTTTTTGAAGATTAAACAAAATTCTGTTCAACACTGAAACTTTTTCCTTTCAGTGTTGAACAGAATTTTGCCGCAACATACTTTTATTCAACAAACGCTTTTGTTGTAATCCTGAATTTATGGATCAAGTATACCACCGCTAGCATCGAATAATTCAACGCAAATACTGGACGCATCATCACCATCGACTTCCTTCCATCTAAGCACCTATCTCCACCGCCAGCATCGAGTTATTCCCCGCAAGCACTGGATCATCATCGCCATTATCAGCACATCATATCCTCAATCCACGCCGAATAAAGAACATGAGGTTAGTTCAAGTAAATTCCTATTATATTATATTTCTCTACCTCTGCGTACCTAACATGTATATATAAGAGCTAAATAAACTTAATCCAAAATGAACTCTGATTCAAGTAGTGGCTTGTTTAACTGCAAGTCTTGCACGAATATCGATAACAAAGAAATGGTGCAATGCGACACCTGTAATGATTGGCACCATTTCGAATGTGTAGGCGTTAACGCCGACATAGAAGGCGTAGAATGGCACCGATCCAAGTGCCAACCTAGTTCAGAAGGCACTATAATAACATCTGTCACTAATAGTTATCAACCTACACAGTCTCTCCAGCCTCTCCAGTCTCTCCAGCCTCTCTAGTACGTCCAACCTTCTCCAAGTTTCTTCGGTGCCTAGAGAAAGACCTCAAGAAAATAAAACTGTTATCACTTAACGCAAACCTTCAATTTCGAAGGAACACGAGCTTATCCTTGAGCAATTAGAGGAAGAAAAGCGCAGAGAGACAAAGAATACATCGAGAAAAAATACGCAATACTACATTCACTGGAACTTGAGTCAGCCGACGACGACGAAGGGATAATTGAAAATCAGCCCGAAGGCCGCCAGGAAAATAATAATTCAGGTATTCGCGATTATGGCTCTACTCCGGTCTCGCACAAAGCCAGAGGCACGACACATACTATCAACCATTCTCCTTCTCAACCAAGCACTGGACGCGAACACGGAAGCAATGCAATACCTCCTCCATATCCGCCTGTTTCATTCTGCAAAGCCTTAGTTAGTTAATTCGTTTCTACTAAGTTCAGTACAACAGCACATATAGTCAATGCGCCTGCGCATACCTACAGCATTCCAGCGCATACTACAAACCTGTACGTGTCATGTGGTTTCTCCAGGCATTTATGTAACCTGTCTACGCAGCCAAAAAACACGTCAACAAATGGCAGCACGTGAAGTGATGGTAAAAGATCAAGTGTTCTTTAGTAGTCACCTAGAAGACTGGCCGTTATTCATTAGTTGGTACAATAGTACACTCTTTCCTGTGGTTATAAAGGGTCCGCCAAATAACTTTTTTTTTTGAAAATGCGCCGTCCTGTTGAAACCAAATGTTGCCAATATCCTCCTCTTCAATTTTTGTGAACAAAAATTTGTTCAACATGGCCCGATAAGGATCGCCATTGACTGGAACGGCCACTCCTTGCTCATTTTCGAAAAATGGCCGTATTATGCCTCTGGACCAAAATCCGCACCAAACAGTGACTCGTTTTGGGTGTATCGGCTTTTCAATGTATGCGTGCGGGTTTTTTGTGCCCCAAATGCGACAATTTTGCTTGTTTACATACCCGCCAAGATCAAAATGAGCTTCATCTGAAAAGATGATATTTTTGGCAAAATCGGCATCTTCTCTAAGTCGATCGCAGGCAGTATTGTCGCAATATTTCAAGCATATACACAACCTTATTCGTTCAGCGGAAGGATAAAACTAATTATTTGTCAAAGCAGACATGAGCTGCTAAGTGTTACCATTCACGAAATAAGCACTAGTTAAAAAAAAGTTAGATGGCGGACCCTTTACAAACTCAGGTAACCTTCATCGTCTGCAAAGCTGCCTAAAGGGTGAAGCACTCAAGAATGTAAAGTATAGGTTGTTCATTTCGGATCAAGTACCTGACGTCATCAATACTCTTACGAGACTTAATGGGCGCTCGGATGTCATAATTGATAACTTAATAGAAAAAATGCGAAACGAGCCGCCGCCACGGGGGGATAGACTGCAATCTATTATAAAGTTTTCTCTTGCAATCGAGAACATCTGTGGAGTTATGATGGCAACAGGACTATATAAGCATTTAGCCGATACAAGCCTACTTAGGGAACTCGTCGAGAAACTACCATCCACCCTTCACTTAGATTGGGGACACTACTCTAGGACCGTGAATGACATCACCTTTCGGTATATAATTCCTGGTTAGCAGATAAAGCATACTCTACTTCTATGGTCACTCCACTTAACAATACTAGAGCAGTGAACAGAACGGCAAGGACTTCAGCCAGAGCCGTATTGAACGTGTATCAAGATCTATCGAGAGTAACCGTGTCAAAATGTCCAGTGTGCGAGCAGAACTGTAGGACAGTAGAGCAATGTGAGGAATTCTCAAAAATGAGCCTTAAACAAAAATGGGATGTCATAAAAAGGTTCATGATCTGCAGTACGTACCTTCAAGTCCTACAAGCTACAGCCATTATGCCTGAAGTGGACCTCGAAAACGCATCGCACAGAACATTTATCACAGAACATAAAAATAGAGATCTCAGGTACCGATAAAAGACACACAATAAATCTTCGTACCGTCAGTCATCTCGACCTTCCAAAACAATCCATCTATCTAAAACAGCTGTCCAGTCAATACCCCTACCTTAATGGGCTCCCCGTAGAGACGTACTCTGAAGCAAAGCCTCGCCTACTAATTGGACTTGATCAATGGAAGCTGTGTGTACCGCTGCGTTCTAGGGAAGGAAGAGAAGATCAACCAATAGCAACTAGGACCCGACTAGGCTGGAATATATATGGAACGTTTACTCGAGAGTCAAAGGGAGCTGACCAAGCACATAGTTTTGCTAACATCCATATATGCGACTGTCAGAAATATGAAGACAGGTCTCTGGATGCCCTTTTTTAGGAATTCATGGCAATTGATACAATGGGGCCGAGCAACCATAAAGCCTTACGTTCACGTGACGATGAGAAGGCAATATCAATACTGGAGAAGAACTTATCGAGAAAAGGAAAGCATTTCGTCGTCCCGCTATTAAGGAAGGTCGATAACAAAGAAAAGCCCAACAGTCGTATGATGGCAACGCAATATACAAGAGATGTTCCATCAGGTGTGGACAAAGAAAAATGACCAACTTGCCTAACGTTTTTTTTATGGCGAAATAAGTTCACTAACGAGATTGAAGAGTATATTATGCAAGTTATGACGTTTGGTTCAACAAACGCTCCTTTTTGCGCTCAATTCGTAAAAAACACAAACGCAACAAAATTTGAATCCAAATATCCAAGGGCATCACAGGCTATCATCGAAAGACACTACGTGGACGACTACCTAGACAGCGTGGATTCAGAAGAAAAAGCCTATCAGTTAGCAAAGGATGTTATCCTTATACATAGTGAAGCCGGCTTCAATATACGGTACTTCCGATCAAACTCATCAAAAGTACTCGATAGTGTTAAAGAAAGGGCAGCAAACTACGATGACGCTAAAAGTAGCCGGAAAATCGTATCTGGTCCAGAAAAAATCCTGTGTATGTGGTGGTCCCCACGTTCTGACTCCTTTACGTTCGTACTGAAGACTGAACATTTAAAATTTAATTTCATACTCGAAGATATCTGGCCTACCAAAAGAGAAATGCTTAGGATCCTCATGTCGGTATTTGATCCCTTGGGAATGAAAGCAAATTTTCTGATACTACTTAAAATTCTCCTACAAGAAGTCTGGAGCACTGCCGTTGATTGGGATCAAAAAATTCTTCCTCATCATTATGATAAGTAGTCCATCTGGAAATGTTTAATACCATCCATTGAAAAAATCGTCATAGAAAGACCTTACCTTATGTGCCTGTCATTCACGGGAACTTATTCCTTACAGTTGCATATATTTGTGGACGCCAGTGAAGTGGCCTATTCTGCTGTAGGATATTTCCAGGTTTCCAAAAATTACGCTACCGAGTGCACCTTAGTGGGTGCCAAAACAAAAGTTGCACCATTGAAAATGACATCCATACCTAGACTAGAATTGGAGGCAGCTGTCTTAGGAACCAAATTGGCCCGTATGATAACAGAGGGACAATCAGTGGAGATAACAGAAAGGTATTTCTGGTCAGACTTCCAAACGGTCCTTAGTTGGATCAAATCCGATCACCGCAAGTACAAGCAATTTTTGACATTCCGAGAAGGGGGAATTCTTGAAGAGACAGAAGCAAAAAGCTGGAGATGGCTACCCAGTAAAGAAAACGTAGCCGACGAGGGTACAAAGTGGAACAGCAAAACTGAATTTCACTCGAAAAGCCGTTGGTATCGCGGTCCACAGTTTCTATACGAACCCAGAGAACTGCTCATCGAGTCCAATTTACAAGCTATGCCCTTACCTCGACGATAACGGACTGTTACGAATGAAAGGACGAATAGATGCTGTACCAGGAGTGTCGATAGATACAAAACGTCCCATTATTCTAGCTAGACAACATAAAATAAATAATCTGATCGTCAGTGACTATCATCAACGATTTTGCCATAAGAACCACGAAACTGTAGTCAACGAAATTCGACAAAAGTTCTATACGCCTAGACTTCGGACTCTACTAAGAAGTATATAAAAGATTATCAAGTTTGCAAAAATAGAAGAAGCATTTCACAGCCTCCACCGATTGGTGAACTACCATATGCTAGACTCCAGCCCTTCACACGGCCATTTTCCTTCATAGGCGTAGACTATTTTGGTCCACTTTTCGTCAAAGTCGGCAGACACATCGAGAAACAATGGGGAGTACTAATAACCTGCCTTGCCATACGTGCATAACATATCAAAATTGCATATAGCCTGTCCGCAGACTCATGAATAATGTCACTTAAGAGTTTTATCGCAAGAAGAGGCTGGCTGCTGGAAATCTTCAGCGATAATGGGACCAACTTTTGAAGCGCCAGTGTGGAGTTAAAAGGAGCAGTTAATAAGATCGACGTTGATAAATTAGCGGTAAAGTTTTTTTAGGCCAAATCTGAAGTGAAACTTTAATCCGCCGTTATCACCACACATAGGGGGGGGGGGAGCTGGTAGAGATTGGTGCGCTTGGTGAAACTGACCTCAAGTCAAATATCTCCTACAAGAAATCCTTCAGATGAGCTCTAAGATACAATGATGATTGAGGTAGACAAAATAATAAATACAAGTGCGGAGGACGAAGGGCTAACCAATATGTTCAAAGTAGTTCTCAAAAACGAGGCAAATAAACGAAGGGGATGTTGTTATCATAACTGACCCGGCCTCTCCAGGAAATACGTGGCCAAAGGGATTGGTCCTTAAAACCAACCCTGGAAAGGACGGTGTGGTGCGGTGTGCGGTTGTAAAAACCCAAAATGGAATATACACCAGACCCGCAGCTAAGCTAGCCATTCTTGATGTTGGCAGGTTTGGCGATGATGGAAAGCCAGCCGTAGGAACCAGCTTACCAGGGAAGAGTGTTGGCAAACCTGGAAGTACCTAAATATCAACTACGTTAAGTTAATTTTAAAACTCAAATCTGGCAGGACTTATATTCAGGTTAAGTAATGTCAAGTTAAATAAAACGAAAATGGCGTCTATCCTTCATTTGTAAAAAAATGACGAAGACTTAGCCGCCATTTTTACATAAAAAGTTGCAGTAAAAGCAACATGGCTGTTCCCTTATCTTAAAAAAAAACTTGTAAGTAACTTAAAATTATATGAATTTAGCAAATTATTATTATAAATGTATTACTAAATAATAGGAATAAAAGTCTTTTTGAAGATTAAACAAAATTCTGTTCAACACTGAAAGGAAAAAGGGCTGCCGCAACACCTATGTTATTAAAATAAACTGGCTTTAAGGGAATGTTAGTAAGTGTTGACATCCTTTCATCCATTTGCTCTCCAGTAAAGTCACACAAAGTATTACCTTCTACGATATTTGTCCAAACACCCGATGTTAGATGGAAGTTACATATTCTGGTATTTTCCGGCAGATATAATTTGGGGTCAATTAATAACCTTTCTCTTATTTCCTGTGGAAATCGAAGCCGTTCATTCCTTTGGCAATCAGCAAACACGGATCATCGAAGAGAGGCTTTATCAAATCATATTTACATTTACAAAAATATAAAGAAAACGATAAGTTTTTTACATGGACTATATTTTCGAAGTAGCATGATGCATATTTTCTTAAATAACATCACCTAGATTGTCCTCAATGTAAATGTTTATCAGGCTTAAAGTAAGTAATAAATAATACATATTTTGCTTTTTTTTTTGCTTAAGGAATTATAAAAATAACGCTAAACTGCATAGCACATAGTGCATGTTAATATGCTTTTTAGTGTAAGTTTGTTTAAAACTAAGTTTTTGTTTAAGAAAAGGGCAATAAATTATATATCAAATTAAAGGTAAATAAATAATCTTTCAAATGATGTTAAAAAAATTATAAATCACTGCTGATCTTTTTAAGATATCGACGTTTAAAAAGTAAGTAAAAAGAAACTAGATTTCTAATAAGTTAAAACTAAATATTGGAGAATATAGTGTATGTCTAAATTATTATAATTATGTATTACTACGATATAAAGGTAGAAAAAATACCTTTCATTTGATACCAAATTTATTTCCCAACGTATCTTACATCGGCAAATATAAGCAGTTTTGCAGGAAAAGTAAGTGAAATTCTGCTTCTGAATTAGTCAACTTCAAGCTCAAATATCTCAAAAACCCCACGAACGATTTTGAAAATATTTGACCCACATAATTTCCTTAATATTACCTTTCATTTGATACTAGATTCATTAGTGAACGCAATGCGCCCAAAAATGGGCCATCTCCTTTAATCTATTAAAAATAATTAAAGACCAAACCTGCACAAGCAGCCAAAGACTCAGGTTCGAATAAGCAGGATTATCAATTTAAAGATATATTTACGTGTTAAAGATTCAGTTTAAATGACTTGAAACATAAAATGGTTAAACTTAATAAGTTTTCACACTGATAAATAATCAATTAAGTTCCTCTGAAATATTTTTATGTTTTCCGTTCTTTTTAGTTCAAGTGGAAGCAAATTCCAAAGGCGAGGCACGTTAATGAAAAACTGACGCTCTGTTGTAAGGCAGGTAAAACGACAAATTATTATTGAGTTAGTTCTATTAGACGACAGAAACTAAATATTGTTGTAGAATTCAGAGGGCTGCTTTTTCTGAATAATTTTAAATAACATGGCCAATGTTTTAAATTTGAACAAATTGACAAAACTTATGCCATACAAACTTTTAGAATGAATCGAAACATGATCGCACCTTCGTATTCCAAAAACGTAACGAGCAATATTATTAAACACAACGTTGAGTCTTCGCAGGCATACCAAATTGCAAAAAAATTCACATCCATAGGTCAGAATTGGACCTACTACCGTTTTGGCAAACATTTTTCTCGTTTCAATGGGTGTGAACTTTTTTGCGATAGACAACGTACTTAAGCCTTTCCTATAACACCTTTTATGTGATTATTCTAAGTGAGATTTCTATTGAAGTAAACTCCTAGGTTCTTAGCTGTATGAACAAACTCCACTGGAATATTATTCAAAAGCACTATAGGGAAGCATGGTAAGTCGAGCGTTTTTTTTTTTAGATGATAATGCACTTTGTTTTAAGGGGGTTTAACACAAGACCGCAGCTGTTAGACCATTCCAAAATGGCATTCAGGTCTTCATTTATATTGTATTAGCAGTTTTCAATAAGACCCAACGTAGAACTCTGAAGATACTGGACATCATCGGCAAACATTTGCACTTTTCCGTGGCGTATAAGACTAGAAATATCATTTATGTAGGCTGAAAACAGAAGTGGTCCTAGAATGGATCCTTGAGGAACACCACGCAACAAAGGTAGGAATTCAGAAACCTGAGTTCCAGATACTACTGCCTACCAGTAAGATATGATAATATGAGCTGAACTGCTTCCGAACCAAATCTGAATCAGGAAAATAATTTATGACACAATATGTTATGGTAAATTGTGTTGAATGCTTTGGAGTAGTCAAGAAATACCAAGAATGTGACTATTGTCATCATCCAATGCTCTCCTTACCCGCTCCACCACATTCAAGAGTTTGGGTGATAAGAGATCATTTGATTTGAAGAAACGATTAATTTGCTTAAGTATTAATCTCTCAGCGACTTTCCATAAGAATTGTAGAATAGATATACGACGATATTCTTTTCCACAGCGATTTTTGGCTACGGGTATAATTTTGGAAAATGTCCATTGACAAGGAAAAGTGCTTTTTGTGAAAATTGAATTTATGGCATAAGTTAAAAATGGTAAAATGAGCGGCGTAACTGCTTTGATGAATGTGGGATGCAGTAGATCGAACCCAATAGAGTTTGTTTTGATCGAAAATAAACTTTCAACAGCGTCCTCAGAAGAAACAGTTTAAAAGATGAAGTAAGATGAAGCATTGGGGCATGACAATTCGAATTGTGGAAGTAGCGGTTACAGAGATGTGAGTTGAGGGACGGACGATATAAATAACTTATTAAACTCATTATGATAAATCAATCCATTTCCAACTTCGCAGGTACAGAGATGTGAGTTGAGGGACGGACGATATAAATAACTTATTAAACTCATTACGATAAATCAATCCATTTCCAACTTCACGGAGGTTCTTCAAGAGCTTGCGCCCATTTTGTGAAAGATTCAAATGATTTGAGTACAACCTGGTTTTAGCTGAATTTATGAGGCCTACACATCTATTTTGCAGCTACCGGTATTGCTGTCAGTCCTCGGCTATTCTGAAACGTTTCCATTTTTCATACACACGATTTCTTTGGGTTATACAGTTATGTATTTCAGCATTAAACCAGGGATTATCAGTAAATTTTATTTAATTTATATTTTTTATTCTAAACTTATCCAAAAAAAATGATTCCTTTTTAAAAGTGTTGAGGAGTATAATTCTCAATCGCAGCAATTCTCTGGTCAGTGTTTGGTTTGTCAAAAATAAACAATCTCGAAAAACAATTCAGTACCATCAATTCCTCAAACCCTTTTTGTGAATCTGCTCTCGACTTGTCCATTGCTCTGTTCTTGGGTTTTAAATCGCTCTGGTCTAACATGGAATCTAAACTTAATTCCTTACAAGCTTCAGCCAAAGTTATGGACACCAATATAAACTAATTGCGATCACATTTTAAGATCCAATTGCAAAGTTCGTCGTTCCACGTTCCACTTCTCCCCACGCCCATTACTGACCAAACACTAGCCGAGATTTTCAGTGAGCTTCAAAACATAAACTGCACACTCTCTATGTGCAGCTGTAAGAAACCAGGAAAAAATTACAGCTGGTATTCAAAATCATCTAGAAAATAAAATGGAGTTCTTTCTAAATGATGCCATTCACGAACAGAAGCAACCAATTTTGAAAAGGAACAATACTTCAATCTTCGAAGAAATACTTTCTGCCAAAGACATGGACAGTGATCTTCCTGAACTACCTCAAGAAACTTCGGCAGTGGAAATGATCATTAAATGTGCACATTCTTGGAATTTATCGGACTGGAATAAAAGACTCAGCAAACTGGATTCGTCCAATAACTCCTCGTTCATATTAAAAAACACAACTCGATTTGCGGATGTGACCTGGATTCGCTCCTGCTTTATGCGTAAATTTGCATTTAACTTATGTGAATGTCAACCGATGTCATCAAGGTGCTTCAAGATCAGATTCCATCCAAATACGAATGGATGTTCCATCACAATGAACAATAGCCCACCTTTTCCTAAACCCAAATCCAATAGCGAGCTCCAATCGGAAGTCTTTACAAATAAAAATAAGAATCCAAATCGCCTCTTCTTCGTTTCTTCATTCTTAAAGAATTTCCTACCTTCAAAGAGTAAGATCAGAATCTAGTAAATTTTATTGCTCCTAACACTATCTCTGTCCAACCTCTCTCCAACCGCCACCCTCTTTCCCTTTATTACCAAAATGTAAGAGGTTTTCGCTCTAAAACACGCTCTGTGTATTCCAAATCACAAGCTCTACCCTATGACGTTTTTACTCTTACTGAAACAAATCTTTCTAAGGACATTAAAAGTCAAGAGCTGTTTCCTTCGTCCTTCAATGTTTCGACTCCCCCTTCAAGCCGAATTCTTCCCATAACATTTTATTATCAAAATGTAAGAGCTCTTTGTTCAAAACGCATAATATCTTTCAGAAATCTCATGCTCTACCTTTTGAAATCTATGCAATAATTTAAATGTTTACCGTGATGATCTTAACCGAAGCTCAAATTATTAACCTAGTCGTGGTGTATTACTCGCCGTTAAAAACACAATTGATTCATTTTTCATATCAAAATCTTCCTCATCGATTATAGACTATGTTTCTATAAAAATCAGTCTTCCCCGTAAAGCAATCTTTGTCATCTGCTTCTACATCCTACCCTCACAACCCATTGAGTCATACGAACAAGTTATTAACGCAGATGTTAAAAAATTAGAAATCACTGCTGATCTTTTTAAGATATCGACGTTTAAAAAGTAAGTAAAAAAAAAACTAGATTTCTAATAAGTTAAAACTAAATATTGGAGAATATAGTGTATGTATAAATTATTATAATTATACCTTTCATTCGATACCAAATTTATTTCCCAACGTATCTTACATCGGAAAATATAAGCAGTTTTGCAGGAAAAGTAAGTGAAATTCTGCTTCTGAATTAGTCAACTTCAAGCTCAAATATCTCAATAACCCCACGAACGATTTTGAAAATATTTGACCCACATAATTTCCTTAATATCACCTTTCATTTGAATCTAGATTCATTAGTGAACGCACTGCGCCCAAAAATGGGCCATCTCCTTTAATCTATTAAAAATAATTGAAGACCAAACCTGCACAAGCAGCCAAAGACTAAGGTTCGAAAAAGCAGGATTATCAATTTAAAGATATATTTACGTGTAAAAGATTCAGTTTAAATGACTTGAAACATAAAATGGTTAAACTTAATAAGTTTTCACACTGATAAATAATCAATTAAGTTCCTCTGAAATATTTTTATGTTTTCCGTTCTTCTTAATTCAAGTGGAAGCAAATTCCAAAGGCATGGCGCGTTAATGAAAAACTGACGCTCTGTTGTAAGGCAGGTAAAACGACAAATTATTATTGAGTTAGTTCTATTAGACGAAAGAAACTAAATATTGTTGTAGAGCTCAGAGGGCTGCTTTTTCTGAATAATTTTAAATAACATGGCCAATGTTTTAAATTTGAACAAATTGACAAAACTTATGCCATACAAACTTTTAGAATGAATCGAAACATGATCGCACCTTCGTATTCCAAAAACGTAACGAGCAATATTATTAAACACAACGTTGAGTCTTCGCAGGCATACAGAATCCAAATTGCAAAAAAATTCACATCCATAGGTCAGAATTGGACCTACTACCGTTTTGGCAAGCATTTTTCTCGTTTCAATGGGTGTGAACTTTTTTGCGATAGACAACGTACTTAAGCCTTTCCTATAACACCTTTTATGTGATTATTCTAAGTGAGATTTCTATTGAAGTAAACTCCTAGGTTCTTAGCTGTATGAACAAACTCCACTGGAATATTATTCAAAAGCACTATAGGGAAGCATGGTAAGTCGAGCGTTTTTTTTTTAGATGATAATGCACTTTGTTTTAAGGGGGTTTAACACAAGACCGCAGCTGTTAGACCATTCCAAAATGGCATTCAGGTCTTCATTTATATTGTATTAGCAGTTTTCAATAAGACCCAACGTAGAACTCTGAAGATACTGGACATCATCGGCAAACATTTGCACTTTTCCGTGGCGTATAAGACTAGAAATATCATTTATGTAGGCTGAAAACAGAAGTGGTCCTAGAATGGTTCCTTGAGGAACACCACGCAATAAAGGTAGGAATTCAGAAACCTGAGTTCCAGATACTACTGCCTACCAGTAAGATATGATAATATGAGCTCAACTGCTTCCGGACCAAATCTGAATCAGGAAGATAATTTATGACACAATATGTTATGGTAAATTGTGTTGAATGCTTTGGAGTAGTCAAGAAGTACCAAGAATGTGACTTTGTCATCATCCAATGCTCTCCTTGCCCGCTCCACCACATTCAAGAGTTTGGGTGATAAGAGATCATTTGATTTGAAGAAACGAATAATTTGCTTAAGTATTAATCTCTCAGCGACTTTCCATAAGAATTGTAGAAAAGATATACGACGATATTCTTTTCCACAGCGATTTTTGGCTACGGGTATAATTTTGGAAAATTTCCATTGACAAGGAAAAGTGCTTTTTGTGAAAATTGAATTTATGGCATAAGTTAAAAATGGTAAAATGAGTGGCGTAACTACTTTGATGAATGTGGGATGTAGTAGATCGAACCCAATAGAGTTTGTTTTTATCGAAAATAAACTTTCAACAGCGTCCTCAGAAGAAACAGTTTAAAAGATGAAGTAAGATGAAGCATTGGGGGGTGATAATTCGAATTGTGGAAGTAGCGGTTACAGAGATGTGAGTTTAGGGAGGGACGATATAAATAACTTATTAAACTCATTACGATAAATCAATCCATTTCCAACTTCGCAGGTACAGAGATGTGAGTTGAGGGACGGACGATATAACTAACTTATTAAACTCATTACGATAAATCAATCCATTTCCAACTTCACGGAGGTTCTTCAAGAGCTTGCGCCCATTTTGTGAAAGATTCAAATGATTTGAGTACAACCTGGTTTTAACTGAATTTATGAGGCCTACACATCTATTTTGCAGCTACCGGTATTGCTGTCAGTCCTCGGCTATTCTGAAACGTTTCCGTTTTTCAAACACACGATTTCTTTGGGTTATACAGTTATGTATTTCAGCATTAAACCAGGGATTACCAGTAAATTTTATTTAATTTATATTTTTTATTCTAAACTTATCCAACAAAAATTGATTCCTTTTTAAAAGTGTTGAGGAGTCTAATTCTCAATCGCAACAATCCTCTGGTCAGTGTTTGGTTTGTCAAAAATAAACAATCTCGAAAAACAATTCAGTACCACCAATTCCTCAAACCCTTTTTGTGAATCTGCTCTCGACTTGTCCATTGCTCTGTTCTTGGGAAAAAATTACAGCTGGTATTCAAAATCATCTAGAAAATAAAATGGAGTTCTTTCTTAATGATGCCCTTCACAAACAGAAGCAACCATTTTTGAAAAGGAACAATACTTCAGTCTTCGAAGAAATACTTTCTGCCAAAGACATGGACAGTGATCTTCCTGAACTACCTCAAGAAACTTCGGCAGTGGAAATGATCATTAAATGTGCACATTCTTGGAATTTATCGGACTGGAATAAAAGACTCAGCTCAAACTGGATTCGTCCAATAATTCCTCGTTCATATTAAAAAAACACAACTCGATTTGCGGATGTGACCTGGATTCGCTCCTGCTTTATGCGTAAATTTGCATTTAACTTATGTGAATGTCAACCGATGTCATCAAGGTGCTTCAAGATCAGATTCCATCCAAATACGAATGGATGTTCCATCACAATGAACAATAGCCCACCTTTTCCTAAACCCAAATCCAATAGCAAGCTCCAATCGGAAGTCTTTACAAATAAAAATAAGAATCCAAATCACCTCTTCTTCGTTTCTTCATTCTTAAAGAATTTCCTACCTTCAAAGAGTAAGATCAGAATCTAGTAAATTTTATTGCTCCTAACACTATCTCCGTCCAACCTCTCTCCAACCGCCACCCTCTTTCCCTTTATTACCAAAATGTAAGAGGTTTTCGCTCTAAAACACGCTCTGTGTAATCCAAATCACAATCTCTACCCTATGACGTTTTTACTCTTACTGAAACAAATCTTTCTAAGGACATTAAAAGTCAAGAGCTGTTTCCTTCGTCCTTCAATGTTTCGACTCCCCCTTCAAGCCGAATTCTTCCCATAACATTTTATTATCAAAATGTAAGAGCTCTTTGTTCAAAACGCATAATATCTTTCAGAAATCTCATGCTCTACCTTTTGAAATCTATGCAATAATTTAAATGTTTACCGTGATGATCTTAACCGAAGCTCAAATGATTAACCTAGTCGTGGTGTATTACTCGCCGTTAAAAACACAATTGATTCATTTTTCATATCAAAATCTTCCTCATCGATTATAGACTAGGTTTCTATAAAAGTCTTCCCCGTAAAGCAATCTTTGTCATCTGCTTCTACATCCTACCCTCACAACCCATTGAGTCATACGAACAAGTTATTAACGCAGATATTAAAAAAATATTGATATATGATATTGATCTTTTTAAGATATCGACGTTTAAAAAGTAAGTAAAAAAAAACTAGATTTCTAATAAGTTAAAACTAAATATTGGAGAATATAGTGTATGTATAAATTATTATAATTATGTACTACTACTATAAAGGTTGAAAAAATACCTTTCATTTGATACCAAATTTATTTCCCAACGTATCTTACATCGGAAAATATAAGCAGTTTTGCAGGAAAAGTAAGTGAAATTCTGCTTCTGAATTAGTCAACTTCAAGCTCAAATATCTCAATAACCCCACGAACGATTTTGAAAATATTTGACCCACATAATTTCCTTAATATCACCTTTCATTTGAATTTAGATTCATGGGCCATCTCGTTTAATCTATTAAAAATTATTGAAGACCAAACCATAAGCAGCCAAAGACTCAGGTTCGAAAAAGCAGGATTATCAATTTAAAGATATATTTACGTGTTAAATATTCAGTTTAAATGACTTGAAACATAAAATGGTTAAAATTAATAAGTTTTCACACTGATAAATAATCAATTAAGTTCCTCTGAAATATTTTTATGTTTTCCGTTCTTCTTAATTCAAGTGGAAGAAAATTCCAAAGGCGAGGCACGTTAATGAAAAACTGACGCTCTGTTGTAAGGCAGGTAAAACGACAAATTATTATTGAGTTAGTTCTATTAGACGACAGAAACAAAATATTGTTGTAGAGCTCAGAGGGCAGCTTTTTCTGAACAATTTTAAATAACATGGCCAATGTTTTAAATTTGAACAAATTGACAAAACTTATGCCATACAAACTTTTAGAATGAATCGAAACATGATCGCACCTTCGTATTCCAAAAACATAACGAGCAATATTATTAAACACAACGTTGAGTCTTCGCAGGCATACAGAATCCAAATTGCAAAAAAATTCACATCCATAGGTCAGAATTGGACCTACTACCGTTTTGGCAAGCATTTTTCTCGTTTCAATGGGTGTGAACTTTTTTGCGATAGACAACGTACTTAAGCCTTTCCTATAACACCTTTTATGTGATTATTCTAAGTGAGATTTCTATTGAAGTAAACTCCTAGGTTCTTAGCTGTATGAACAAACTCCACTGGAATATTATTCAAAAGCACTATAGGGAAGCATGGTAAGTCGAGCGTTTTTTTTTTTAGATGATAATGCACTTTGTTTTAAGGGGGTTTAACACAAGACCGCAGCTGTTAGACCATTCCAAAATGGCATTCAGGTCTTCATTTATATTGTATTAGCAGTTTTCAATAAGACCCAACGTAGAACTCTGAAGATACTGGACATCATCGGCAAACATTTGCACTTTTCCATGGCGTATAAGACTAGAAATATCATTTATGTAGGCTGAAAACAGAAGTGGTCCTAGAATGGTTCCTTGAGGAACACCACGCAATTAAGGTAGGAATTCAGAAACCTGAGTTCCAGATACTACTGCCTACCAGTAAGATATGATAATATGAGCTCAACTGCTTCCGGACCAAATCTGAATCAGGAAGATAATTTATGACACAATATGTTATGGTAAATTGTGTTGAATGCTTTGGAGTAGTCAAGAAGTACCAAGAATGTGACTTTGTCATCATCCAATGCTCTCCTTACCCGCTCCACCACATTCAAGAGTTTGGGTGATAAGAGATCATTTGATTTGAAGAAACGAATAATTTGCTTAAGTATTAATCTCTCAGCGACTTTCCATAAGAATTGTAGAATAGATATACGACGATATTCTTTTCCACAGCGATTTTTGGCTACGGGTATAATTTTGGAAAATTTCCATTGACAAGGAAAAGTGCTTTTTGTGAAAATTGAATTTATGGCATAAGTTAAAAATGGTAAAATGAGTGGCGTAACTGCTTTGATGAATGTGGGATGCAGTAGATCGAACCCAATAGAGTTTGTTTTTATCGAAAATAAACTTTCAACAGCGTCCTCAGAAGAAACAGTTTAAAAGATGAAGTAAGATGAAGCATTGGGGGGTGATAATTCGAATTGTGGAAGTAGCGGTTACAGAGATGTGAGTTTAGGGAGGGACGATATAAATAACTTATTAAACTCATTACGATAAATCAATCCATTTCCAACTTCGCAGGTACAGAGATGTGAGTTGAGGGACGGACGATATAACTAACTTATTAAACTCATTACGATAAATCAATCCATTTCCAACTTCACGGAGGTTCTTCAAGAGCTTGCGCCCATTTTGTGAAAGATTCAAATGATTTGAGTACAACCTGGTTTTAACTGAATTTATGAGGCCTACACATCTATTTTGCAGCTACCGGTATTGCTGTCAGTCCTCGGCTATTCTGAAACGTTTCCGTTTTTCAAACACACGATTTCTTTGGGTTATACAGTTATGTAATTCAGCATTAAACCAGGGATTACCAGTAAATTTTATTTAATTTATATTTTTTAGTCTAAACTTATCCAACAAAAATTGATTCCTTTTTTAAAAGTGTTGAGGAGTCTAATTCTCAATCGCAACAATCCTCTGGTCAGTGTTTGGTTTGTCAAAAATAAACAATCTCGAAAAACAATTCAGTACCACCAATTCCTCAAACCCTTTTTGTGAATCTGCTCTCGACTTGTCCATTGCTCTGTTCTTGGGAAAAAATTACAGCTGGTATTCAAAATCATCTAGAAAATAAAATGGAGTTCTTTCTTAATGATGCCCTTCACAAACAGAAGCAACCATTTTTGAAAAGGAACAATACTTCAGTCTTCGAAGAAATACTTTCTGCCAAAGACATGGACAGTGATCTTCCTGAACTACCTCAAGAAACTTCGGCAGTGGAAATGATCATTAAATGTGCACATTCTTGGAATTTATCGGACTGGAATAAAAGACTCAGCTCAAACTGGATTCGTCCAATAATTCCTCGTTCATATTAAAAAAACACAACTCGATTTGCGGATGTGACCTGGATTCGCTCCTGCTTTATGCGTAAATTTGCATTTAACTTATGTGAATGTCAACCGATGTCATCAAGGTGCTTCAAGATCAGATTCCATCCAAATACGAATGGATGTTCCATCACAATGAACAATAGCCCACCTTTTCCTAAACCCAAATCCAATAGCAAGCTCCAATCGGAAGTCTTTACAAATAAAAATAAGAATCCAAATCACCTCTTCTTCGTTTCTTCATTCTTAAAGAATTTCCTACCTTCAAAGAGTAAGATCAGAATCTAGTAAATTTTATTGCTCCTAACACTATCTCCGTCCAACCTCTCTCCAACCGCCACCCTCTTTCCCTTTATTACCAAAATGTAAGAGGTTTTCGCTCTAAAACACGCTCTGTGTAATCCAAATCACAATCTCTACCCTATGACGTTTTTACTCTTACTGAAACAAATCTTTCTAAGGACATTAAAAGTCAAGAGCTGTTTCCTTCGTCCTTCAATGTTTCGACTCCCCCTTCAAGCCGAATTCTTCCCATAACATTTTATTATCAAAATGTAAGAGCTCTTTGTTCAAAACGCATAATATCTTTCAGAAATCTCATGCTCTACCTTTTGAAATCTATGCAATAATTTAAATGTTTACCGTGATGATCTTAACCGAAGCTCAAATGATTAACCTAGTCGTGGTGTATTACTCGCCGTTAAAAACACAATTGATTCATTTTTCATATCAAAATCTTCCTCATCGATTATAGACTATGTTTCTATAAAAATCAGTCTTCCCCGTAAAGCAATCTTTGTCATCTGCTTCTACATCCTACCCTCACAACCCATTGAGTCATACGAACAAGTTATTAACGCAGATATTAAAAAAATATTGATATATGATATTGATCTTTTTAAGATATCGACGTTTAAAAAGTAAGTAAAAAAAAACTAGATTTCTAATAAGTTAAAACTAAATATTGGAGAATATAGTGTATGTATAAATTATTATAATTATGTACTACTACTATAAAGGTTGAAAAAATACCTTTCATTTGATACCAAATTTATTTCCCAACGTATCTTACATCGGAAAATATAAGCAGTTTTGCAGGAAAAGTAAGTGAAATTCTGCTTCTGAATTAGTCAACTTCAAGCTCAAATATCTCAATAACCCCACGAACGATTTTGAAAATATTTGACCCACATAATTTCCTTAATATCACCTTTCATTTGAATTTAGATTCATGGGCCATCTCGTTTAATCTATTAAAAATTATTGAAGACCAAACCTGCATAAGCAGCCAAAGACTCAGGTTCGAAAAAGCAGGATTATCAATTTAAAGATATATTTACGTGTTAAATATTCAGTTTAAATGACTTGAAACATAAAATGGTTAAACTTAATAAGTTTTCACACTGATAAATAATCAATTAAGTTCCTCTGAAATATTTTTATGTTTTCCGTTCTTCTTAATTCAAGTGGAAGAAAATTCCAAAGGCGAGGCACGTTAATGAAAAACTGACGCTCTGTTGTAAGGCAGGTAAAACGACAAATTATTATTGAGTTAGTTCTATTAGACGACAGAAACAAAATATTGTTGTAGAGCTGAGAGGGCAGCTTTTTCTGAACAATTTTAAATAACATGGCCAATGTTTTAAGTTTGAACAAATTGACAAAACTTATGCCATACAAACTTTTAGAATGAATCGAAACATGATCGCACCTTCGTATTCCAAAAACGTAACGAGCAATATTATTAAACACAACGTTGAGTCTTCGCAGGCATACAGAATCCAAATTCCAAAAACTTTCACATCCATAGGTCAGAATTGGAACTACTACCGTTTTGGCAAGCATTTTTCTCGTTTCAATGGGTGTGAACTTTTTTGCGATAGACAACGTACTTAAGCTTTTCTTATAACGCCGTTTATGTGATTATTCTAAGTTAGATTTCTATTGAAGCAAACTCCTAGTTTCTTAGCTGTATGACAAAACTCCACTGGAATATTATTAAAAAGCACTATAGGGAAGCATGTTTAGTCGAGCGTTTTTTTTAGATGATAATGCACTTTGTTTTAAGGGGGCTTAACACAAGACCATTCCAAAATGGCATTCAGGTCTTCATTTATATTGTATTAGCAGTTTTCAATAAGACCCAACGTAGAACTCTGAAGATACTGGACATCATCGGCAAACATTTGCACTTTTCCGTGGCGTATAAGACTAGAAATATCATTTATGTAGGCTGAAAACAGAAGTGGTCCTAGAATGGATCCTTGAGGAACACCACGCAATAAAGGTAGGAATTTAGAAACCTGAGTTCCAGATACTACTGCCTTCCAGTAAGATATGATAATATGAGCTGAATTGCTTCCGGACCAAATCTGAATCAGGAAGATAATTTATGACACAATATGTTATGGTAAATTGTGTTGAATGCTTTGGAGTAGTCAAGAAGTACCAAGAATGTGACTTTGTCATCATCCAATGCTCTCCTTACCCGCTCCACCACATTCAAGAGTTTGGGTGATAAGAGATCATTTGATTTGAAGAAACGATTAATTTGCTTAAGTATTAATCTCTCAGCGACTTTCCATAAGAATTGTAGAATAGATATACGACAATATTCTTTTCCACAGCGATTTTTGGCTACGGGTATAATTTTGGAAAATTTCCATTGACAAGGAAAAGTGCTTTTTGTGAAAATTGAATTTATGGCATAAGTTAAAAATGGTAAAATGAGTGGCGTAACTGCTTTGATGAATGTAAGATGCAGTAGATCGAACCCAATAGAGTTTGTTTTGATCGAAAATAAACTTTCAACAGCGTCCTCAGAAGAAACAGTTTAAAAGATGAAGTAAGATGAAGCATTGGGGGATGACAATTCGAATTGTGGAAGTAGCGGTTACAGAGATGTGAGTTGAGGGACGGACGATATAAATAACTTATTAAACTCATTACGATAAATCAATCCATTTCCAACTTCGCAGGTACAGAGATGTGAGTTGAGGGACGGGCGATATAAATAACTTATTAAACTCACTACGATAAATCAATCCATTTCCAACTTCACGGAGGTTCTTCAAAAGCTTGCGCCCATTTTGTGAAAGATTCAAATGATTTGAGTACAACCCGGTTTTAGCTGAATTTATGAGGCCTACACATCTATTTTGCAGCTACCGGTATTGCTGTCAGTCCTCGGCTATTCTGAAACGTTTCCATTTTTCATACACACGATTTCTTTGGGTTATACAGTTATGTATTTCAGCATTAAACCAGGGATTATCAGTAAATTTTATTTAATTTATATTTTTGATTCTAAACTTATCCAACAAAAATTGATTCCTTTTTAAAAGTGTTGAGGAGTCTAATTCTCAATCGCAACAATCCTCTGGTCAGTGTTTGGTTTGTCAAAAATAAACAATCTCGAAAAACAATTCAGTACCACCAATTTCTCAAACCCTTTTTGTGAATCTGCTCTCGACTTGTCCATTGCTCTGTTCTTGGGTTTTAAATCGCTCTGGTCTAACATGGAATCTAAACTTAATTCCTTACAAGCTTCAGCCAAAGTTATGGACACCAATATAAACTAATTGCGATCACATTTTAAGATCCAATTGCAAAGTTCGTCGTTCCACGTTCCACTTCTCCCCACGCCCATGACTGACCAAACACTAGCCGAGATTTTCAGTGAGCTTCAAAACATAAACTGCACACTCTCTATGTGCAGCTGTTAGAAACCAGGAAAAAATTACAGCTGGTATTCAAAATCATCTAGAAAATAAAATGGAGTTCTTTCTAAATGATGCCCTTCCCAAACAGAAGCAACCATTTTTGAAAAGGAACAATACTTCAATCTTCGAAGAAATACTTTCTGCCAAAGACATGGACAGTGATCTTCCTGAACTACCCCAAGAAACTTCGGCAGTGGAAATGATCATTAATTGTGCACATTCTTGGAATTTATCGGACTGGAATAAAAGACTCAGCAAACTGGATTCGTCCAATAACTCCTCGTTCATATTAAAAAAACACAACTCGATTTGCGGATGTGACCTGGATTCGCTCCTGCTTTATGCGTAAATTTGCATTTAACTTATGTGAATGTCAACCGATGTCATCAAGGTGCTTCAAGATCAGATTCCATCCAAATACGAATGGATGTTCCATCACAATGAACAATAGCCCACCTTTTCCTAAACCTAAATCCAATAGCGAGCTCCAATCGGAAGTCTTTACAAATAAAAATAAGAATCCAAATCACCTCTTCTTCGTTTCTTCATTCTTAAAGAATTTCCTACCTTCAAAGAGTAAGATCAGAATCTAGTAAATTTTATTGCTCCTAACACTATCTCCGTCCAACCTCTCTCCAACCGCCACCCTCTTTCCCTTTATTACCAAAATGTAAGAGGTCTTCGCTCTAAAACACGCTCTGTGTATTCCAAATCACAAGCTCTACCCTATGACGTTTTTACTCTTACTGAAACAAATCTTTCTAAGGACATTAAAAGTCAAGAGCTGTTTCCTTCGTCCTTCAATGTTTCGACTCCCCCTTCAAGCCGAATTCTTCCCATAACATTTTATTATCAAAATGTAAGAGCTCTTTGTTCAAAACGCATAATATCTTTCAGAAATCTCATGCTCTACCTTTTGAAATCTATGCAATAATTTAAATGTTTACCGTGATGATCTTAACCGAAGCTCAAATGATTAACCTAGTCGTGGTGTATTACTCGCCGTTAAAAACACAATTGATTCATTTTTCATATCAAAATCTTCCTCATCGATTATAGACTATGTTTCTATAAAAATCAGTCTTCCCCGTAAAGCAATCTTTGTCATCTGCTTCTACATCCTACCCTCACAACCCATTGAGTCATACGAACAAGTTATTAACGCAGATGTTAAAAAATTATAAATCACTGCTGATCTTTTTAAGATATCGACGTTTAAAAAGTAAGTAAAAAAAAACTAGATTTCTAATAAGTTAAAACTAAATATTGGAGAATATAGTGTATGTATAAATTATTATAATTATGTACTACTACTATAAAGGTTGAAAAAATACCTTTCATTTGATACCAAATTTATTTCCCAACGTATCTTACATCGGAAAATATAAGCAGTTTTGCAGGAAAAGTAAGTGAAATTCTGCTTCTGAATTAGTCAACTTCAAGCTCAAATATCTCAATAACCCCACAAACGATTTTGAAAATATTTGACCCACATAATTTCCTTAATATCACCTTTCATTTGAATCTAGATTCATGGGCCATCTTGTTTAATCTATTAAAAACAATTGAAGACCAAACCTGCATAAGCAGCCAAAGACTCAGGTTTGAAAAAGCAGGATTATCAATTTAAAGATATATTTACGTGTTAAATATTCAGTTTAAATGACTTGAAACATAAAATGGTTAAACTTAATAAGTTTTCACACTGATAAATAATCAATTAAGTTCCTCTGAAATATTTTTATGTTTTCCGTTCTTCAAAATTCAAGTGGAAGAAAATTCCAAAGGCGAGGCGCGTTAATGAAAAACTGACGCTCTGTTGTAAGGCAGGTAAAACGACAAATTATTATTGAGTTAGTTCTATTAGACGACAGAAACAAAATATTGTTGTAGAGCTCAGAGGGCAGCTTTTTCTGAACAATTTTAAATAACATGGCCAATGTTTTAAATTTGAACAAATTGACAAAACTTATGCCATACAAACTTTTAGAATGAATCGAAACATGATCGCACCTTCGTATTCCAAAAACGTAACGAGCAATATTATTAAACACAACGTTGAGTCTTCGCAGGCATACAGAATCCAAATTCCAAAAACTTTCGCATCCATAGGTCAGAATTGGAACTACTACCGTTTTGGCAAGCATTTTTCTCGTTTCAGTGGGTGTGAACTTTTTTGCGATAGACAACGTACTTAAGCCTTTCTTATAACGCCGTTTATGTGATTATTCTAAGTGAGATTTCTATTGAAGCAAACTCTTAGGTTCTTAGCTGTATGACAAAACTCCACTGGAATATTATTAAAAAGCTGTATAGGGAAGCATGTTAAGTCGAGCGTTTTTTTTAGATAATAATGCACTTTGTTTTAAGGGGGTTTAACACAAGACCGCAGCTGTTAGACCATTCCAAAATAGCATTCAGGTCTTCATTTATATTGTATTAGCAGTTTACAATAAGACCCAACGTAGAACTCTGAAGATACTGGACATCATCGGCAAACATTTGCACTTTTCCGTGGCGTATAAGACTAGAAATATCATTTATGTAGGCTGAAAACAGAAGTGGTCCTAGAATGGATCCTTGAGGAACACCACGCAATAAAGGTAGGAATTCAGAAACCTGAGTTCCAGATACTACTGCCTTCCAGTAAGATATGATAATATGAGCTGAATTGCTTCCGGACCAAATCTGAATCAGGAAGATAATTTATGACACAATATGTTATGGTAAATTGTGTTGAATGCTTTGGAGTAGTCAAGAAGTACCAAGAATGTGACTTTGTCATCATCCAATGCTCTCCTTACCCGCTCCACCACATTCAAGAGTTTGGGTGATAAGAGATCATTTGATTTGAAGAAACGATTAATTTGCTTAAGTATTAATCTCTCAGCGACTTTCCATAAGAATTGTAGAATAGATATACGACGATATTCTTTTCCACAGCGATTTTTGGCTACGGGTATAATTTTGGAAAATTTCCATTGACAAGGAAAAGTGCTTTTTGTGAAAATTGAATTTATGGCATAAGTTAAAAATGGTAAAATGAGTGGCGTAACTGCTTTGATGAATGTAAGATGCAGTAGATCGAACCCAATAGAGTTTGTTTTGATCGAAAATAAACTTTCAACAGCGTCCTCAGAAGAAACAGTTTAAAAGATGAAGTAAGATGAAGCATTGGGGGATGACAATTCGAATTGTGGAAGTAGCGGTTACAGAGATGTGAGTTGAGGGACGGACAATATAAATAACTTATTAAACTCATTACGATAAATCAATCCATTTCCAACTTCGCAGGTACAGAGATGTGAGTTGAGGGACGGACGATATAAATAACTTATTAAACTCACTACGATAAATCAATCCATTTCAAACTTCACGGAGGTTCTTCAAGAGCTTGCGCCCATTTTGTGAAAGATTCAAATGATTTGAGTACAAGCCGGTTTTAGCTGAATTTATGAGGCCTACACATCTATTTTGCAGCTACCGGTATTGCTGTCAGTCCTCGGCTATTCTGAAACGTTTCCATTTTTCATACACACGATTTCTTTGGGTTATACAGTTATGTATTTCAGCATTAAACCAGGGATTATCAGTAAATTTTATTTAATTTATATTTTTTATTCTAAACTTATCCAAAAAAATGATTCCTTTTTAAAAGTGTTGAGGAGTATAATTCTCAATCGCAACAATCCTCTGGTCAGTGTTTGGTTTGTCAAAAATAACAATCTCGAAAAACAATTCAGTACCACCAATTCCTCAAACCCTTTTTGTGAATCTGCTCTCGACTTGTCCATTGCTCTGTTCTTGGGTTTTAAATCGCTCTGGTCTAACATGGAATCTAAACTTAATTCCTTACAGGCTTCAGCCAAAGTTATGGACACCAATATAAACTAATTGCGATCACATTTTAAGATCCAATTGCAAAGTTCGTCGTTCCACGTTCCACTTCCCCCACGCCCATTACTGACCAAACACTAACCGAGATTTTCAGTGAGCTTCAAAACATAAACTGCACACTCTCTATGTGCAGCTGTAAGGAACCAGGAAAAAATTACAGCTGGTACTCAAAATCATCTAGAAAATAAAATGGAGTTCTTTCTAAATGATGCCCTTCACAAACAGAAGCAACCATTTTTGAAAAGGAACAATACTTCAATCTTCGAAGAAATACTTTCTGCCAAAGACATGGACAGTGATCTTCCTGAACTACCTCAAGAAACTTCGGCAGTGGAAATGATCATTAAATGTGCACATTCTTGGAATTTATCGGACTGGAATAAAAGACTCAGCAAACTGGATTCGTCCAATAACTCCTCGTTCATATTAAAAAACACAACTCGATTTGCGGATGTGACCTGGATTCGCTCCTGCTTTATGCGTAAATTTGCATTTAACTAATGTGAATGTCAACCGATGTCATCAAGGTGCTTCAAGATCAGATACCATCCAAATACGAATGGATGTTCCATCACAATGAATAATAGCCCACCTTTTCCTAAACCCAAATCCAATAGCAAGCTCCAATCGGAAGTCTTTACAAATAAAAATAAGAATCCAAATCGCCTCTTCTTCGTTTCTTCATTCTTAAAGAATTTCCTACCTTCAAAGAGTAAGATCAGAATCTAGTAAATTTTATTGCTCCTAACACTATCGCCGTCCAACCTCTCTCCAACCGCCACCCTCTTTCCCTTTATTACCAAAATGTAAGAGGTCTTCGCTCTAAAACACGCTCTGTGTATTCCAAATCACAAGCTCTACCCTATGACGTTTTTACTCTTACTGAAACAAATCTTTCTAAGGACATTAAAAGTCAAGAGCTGTTTCCTTCGTCCTTCAATGTTTCGACTCCCCCTTCAAGCCGAATTCTTCCCATAACATTTTATTATCAAAATGTAAGAGCTCTTTGTTCAAAACGCATAATATCTTTCAGAAATCTCATGCTCTACCTTTTGAAATCTATGCAATAATTTAAATGTTTACCGTGATGATCTTAACCGAAGCTCAAATGATTAACCTAGTCGTGGTGTATTACTCGCCGTTAAAAACACAATTGATTCATTTTTCATATCAAAATCTTCCTCATCGATTATAGACTATGTTTCTATAAAAATCAGTCTTCCCCGTAAAGCAATCTTTGTCATCTGCTTCTACATCCTACCCTCACAACCCATTGAGTCATACGAACAAGTTATTAACGCAGATGTTAAAAAAATATAAACCACTGCTGATCTTTTTACGATATCGACGTTTAAAAAGTAAGTAAAAAAAACTAGATTTCTAATAAGTTAAAACTAAATATTGAAGAATATAGTGTATGTATAAATTATTATAATTATGTACTACTACTATAAAGGTTGAAAAAATACCTTTCATTTGATACCAAATTTATTTCCCAACGTATCTTACATCGGAAAATATAAGCAGTTTTGCAGGAAAAGTAAGTGAAATTCTGCTTCTGAATTAGTCAACTTCAAGCTCAAATATCTCAATAACCCCACAAACGATTTTGAAAATATTTGACCCACATAATTTCCTTAATATCACCTTTCATTTGAATCTAGATTCATGGGCCATCTTGTTTAATCTATTAAAAATAATTGAAGACCAAACCT
Source organism: Platycheirus rosarum (assembly GCA_963971375.1). NCBI lineage: Eukaryota > Metazoa > Arthropoda > Insecta > Diptera > Syrphidae > Platycheirus > Platycheirus rosarum. The sequence goes on along the minus strand of OZ020507.1, from coordinate 109,915,027 downwards.
GCATAAGCAGCCAAAGACTCAGGTTTGAAAAAGCAGGATTATCAATTTAAAGATATATTTACGTGTTAAATATTCAGTTTAAATGACTTGAAACATAAAATGGTTAAACTTAATAAGTTTTCACACTGATAAATAATCAATTAAGTTCCTCTGAAATATTTTTATGTTTTCCGTTCTTCAAAATTCAAGTGGAATAAAATTCCAAAGGCGAGGCGCGTTAATGAAAAACTGACGCTCTGTTGTAAGGCAGGTAAAACGACAAATTATTATTGAGTTAGTTCTATTAGACGACAGAAACAAAATATTGTTGTAGAGCTCAGAGGGCAGCTTTTTCTGAACAATTTTAAATAACATGGCCAATATGAGATTTTAGGTTTTTATTTTCGCGGACGATATTCATATTAGATAAAGTTTTTATTTTCGGAACTTTCTTATAACGCGGTAAGTTCCGAAAATAAAAACTTTATCTAACATGGCCAATGTTTTAAATTTGAACAAATTGACAAAACTTATGCCATACAAACTTTTAGAATGAATCGAAACATGATCGCACCTTCGTATTCCAAAAACGTAACGAGCAATATTATTAAACACAACGTTGAGTCTTCGCAATCATACAGAATCCAAATTCCAAAAACTTTCGCATCCATAGGTCAGAATTGGAACTACTACCGTTTTGGCAAGCATTTTTCTCGTTTCAGTGGGTGTGAACTTTTTTGCGATAGACAACGTACTTAAGCCTTTCTTATAACGCCGTTTATGTGATTATTCTAAGTGAGATTTCTATTGAAGCAAACTCCTAGGTTCTTAGCTGTATGACAAAACTCCACTGGAATATTATTAAAAAGCTGTATAGGGAAGCATGTTAAGTCGAGCGTTTTTTTTAGATAATAATGCACTTTGTTTTAAGGGGGTTTAACACAAGACCGCAGCTGTTAGACCATTCCAAAATAGCATTCACGTCTTCATTTATATTGTATTAGCAGTTTACAATAAGACCCAACGTAGAACTCTGAAGATACTGGACATCATCGGCAAACATTTGCACTTTTCCGTGGCGTATAAGACTAGAAATATCACTTATGTAGGCTGAAAACAGAAGTGGTCCTAGAATGGATCCTTGAGGAACACCACGCAATAAAGGTAGGAATTCAGAAACCTGAGTTCCAGATACTACTGCCTTCCAGTAAGATATGATAATATGAGCTGAATTGCTTCCGGACCAAATCTGAATCAGGAAGATAATTTATGACACAATATGTTATGGTAAATTGTGTTGAATGCTTTGGAGTAGTCAAGAAGTACCAAGAATGTGACTTTGTCATCATCCAATGCTCTCCTTACCCGCTCCACCACATTCAAGAGTTTGGGTGATAAGAGATCATTTGATTTGAAGAAACGATTAATTTGCTTAAGTATTAATCTCTCAGCGACTTTCCATAAGAATTGTAGAATAGATATACGACGATATTCTTTTCCACAGCGATTTTTGGCTACGGGTATAATTTTGGAAAATTTCCATTGACAAGGAAAAGTGCTTTTTGTGAAAATTGAATTTATGGCATAAGTTAAAAATGGTAAAATGAGTGGCGTAACTGCTTTGATGAATGTAAGATGCAGTAGATCGAACCCAATAGAGTTTGTTTTGATCGAAAATAAACTTTCAACAGCGTCCTCAGAAGAAACAGTTTAAAAGATGAAGTAAGATGAAGCATTGGGGGATGACAATTCGAATTGTGGAAGTAGCGGTTACAGAGATGTGAGTTGAGGGACGGACAATATAAATAACTTATTAAACTCATTACGATAAATCAATCCATTTCCAACTTCGCAGGTACAGAGATGTGAGTTGAGGGACGGACGATATAAATAACTTATTAAACTCACTACGATAAATCAATCCATTTCCAACTTCACGGAGGTTCTTCAAGAGCTTGCGCCCATTTTGTGAAAGATTCAAATGATTTGAGTACAACCCGGTTTTAGCTGAATTTATGAGGCCTACACATCTATTTTGCAGCTACCGGTATTGCTGTCAGTCCTCGGCTATTCTGAAACGTTTCCATTTTTCATACACACGATTTCTTTGGGTTATACAGTTATGTATTTCAGCATTAAACCAGGGATTATCAGTAAATTTTATTTAATTTATATTTTTTATTCTAAACTTATCCAAAAAAATGATTCCTTTTTAAAAGTGTTGAGGAGTATAATTCTCAATCGCAACAATCCTCTGGTCAGTGTTTGGTTTGTCAAAAATAAACAATCTCGAAAAACAATTCAGTACCACCAATTCCTCAAACCCTTTTTGTGAATCTGCTCTCGACTTGTCCATTGCTCTGTTCTTGGGTTTTAAATCGCTCTGGTCTAACATGGAATCTAAACTTAATTCCTTACAAGCTTCAGCCAAAGTTATGGACACCAATATAAACTAATTGCGATCACATTTTAAGATCCAATTGCAAAGTTCGTCGTTCCACGTTCCACTTCCCCCACGCCCATTACTGACCAAACACTAACCGAGATTTTCAGTGAGCTTCAAAACATAAACTGCACACTCTCTATGTGCAGCTGTAAGGAACCAGGAAAAAATTACAGCTGGTATTCAAAATCATCTAGAAAATAAAATGGAGTTCTTTCTAAATGATGCCCTTCACAAACAGAAGCAACCATTTTTGAAAAGGAACAATACTTCAATCTTCGAAGAAATACTTTCTGCCAAAGACATGGACAGTGATCTTCCTGAACTACCCCAAGAAACTTCGGCAGTGGAAATGATCATTAAATGTGCACATTCTTGGAATTTATCGGACTGGAATAAAAGACTCAGCAAACTGGATTCGTCCAATAACTCCTCGTTCATATTAAAAAACACAACTCGATTTGCGGATGTGACCTGGATTCGCTCCTGCTTTATGCGTAAATTTGCATTTAACTTATGTGAATGTCAACCGATGTCATCAAGGTGCTTCAAGATCAGAATCCATCCAAATACGAATGGATGTTCAATCACAATGAACAATAGCCCACCTTTTCCTAAACCCAAATCCAATAGCAAGCTCCAATCGGAAGTCTTTACAAATAAAAATAAGAATCCAAATCGCCTCTTCTTCGTTTCTTCATTTTTAAAGAATTTCCTACCTTCAAAGAGTAAGATCAGAATCTAGTAAATTTTATTGCTCCTAACACTATCTCCGTCCAACCTCTCTCCAACCGCCACCCTCTTTCCCTTTATTACCAAAATGTAAGAGGTCTTCGCTCTAAAACACGCTCTGTGTATTCCAAATCACAAGCTCTACCCTATGACGTTTTTACTCTTACTGAAACAAATCTTTCTAAGGACATTAAAAGTCAAGAGCTGTTTCCTTCGTCCTTCAATGTTTCGACTCCCCCTTCAAGCCGTATTCTTCCCATAACATTTTATTATCAAAATGTAAGAGCTCTTTGTTCAAAACGCATAATATCTTTCAGAAATCTCATGCTCTACCTTTTGAAATCTATGCAATAATTTAAATGTTTACCGTGATGATCTTAACCGAAGCTCAAATGATTAACCTAGTCGTGGTGTATTACTCGCCGTTAAAAACACAATTGATTCATTTTTCATATCAAAATCTTCCTCATCGATTATAGACTATGTTTCTATAAAAATCAGTCTTCCCCGTAAAGCAATCTTTGTCATCTGCTTCTACATCCTACCCTCACAACCCATTGAGTCATACGAACAAGTTATTAACGCAGATGTTAAAAAAATATAAATCACTGCTGATCTTTATACGATATCGACGTTTAAAAAGTAAGTAAAAAAAACTAGATTTCTAATAAGTTAAAACTAAATATTGGAGAATATAGTGTATGTATAAATTATTATAATTATGTACTACTACTATAAAGGTTGAAAAAATACCTTTCATTTGATACCAAATTTATTTCCCAACGTATCTTACATCGGAAAATATAAGCAGTTTTGCAGGAAAAGTAAGTGAAATTCTGCTTCTGAATTAGTCAACTTCAAGCTCAAATATCTCAATAACCCCACGAACGATTTTGAAAATATTTGACCCACATAATTTCCTTAATATCACCTTTCATTTGAATCTAGATTCATGGGCCATCTCGTTTAATCTATTAAAAATAATTGAAGACCAAACCTGCATAAGCAGCCAAAGACTCAGGTTTGAAAAAGCAGGATTATCAATTTAAAGATATATTTACGTGTTAAATATTCAGTTTAAATGACTTGAAACATAAAATGGTTAAACTTAATAAGTTTTCACACTGATAAATAATCAATTAAGTTCCTCTGAAATATTTTTATGTTTTCCGTTCTTCTTAATTCAAGTGTAAGAAAATTCCAAAGGCGAGGCGCGTTAATGAAAAACTGACGCTATGTTGTAAGGCAGGTAAAACGACAAATTATTATTGAGTTAGTTCTATTAGACGACAGAAACAAAATATTGTTGTAGAGTTCAGAGGGCAGCTTTTTCTGAACAATTTTAAATAACATGGCCAATGTTTTAAATTTGAACAAATTGACAAAACTTTTGCCATACAAACTTTTAGAATGAATCGAAACATGATCGCACCTTCGTATTCCAAAAACGTAACGAGCAATATTATTAAACATAACGTTGAGTCTTCGCAGGCATACAGAATCCAAATTCCAAAAATTTTCACATCCATAGGTCAGAATTGGAACTACTACCGTTTTGGCAAGCATTTTTCTCGTTTCAATGGGTGTGAACTTTTTTGCGATAGACAACGTACTTAAGCCTTTCTTATAACGCCGTTTATGTGATTATTCTAAGTGAGATTTCTATTGAAGCAAACTCCTAGGTTCTTAGCTGTATGACAAAACTCCACTCGAATATTATTAAAAAGCAGTATAGGGAAGCATGTTAAGTCGAGCGTTTTTTTTAGATAATAATGCACTTTGTTTTAAGGGGGTTTAACACAAGACCGCAGCTGTTAGACCATTCCAAAATAGCATTCAGGTCTTCATTTATATTGTATTAGCAGTTTTCAATAAGACCCAACGTAGAACTCTGAAGATACTGGACATCATCGGCAAACATTTGCACTTTTCCGTGGCGTATAAGACTAGAAATATCATTTATGTAGGCTGAAAACAGAAGTGGTCCTAGAATGGATCCTTGAGGAACACCACGCAATAAAGGTAGGAATTCAGAAACCTGAGTTCCAGATACTACTGCCTACCAGTAAGATATGATAATATGAGCTGAATTGCTTCCGGACCAAATCTGAATCAGGAAGATAATTTATGACACAATATGTTATGGTAAATTGTGTTGAATGCTTTGGAGTAGTCAAGAAGTACCAAGAATGTGACTTTGTCATCATCCAATGCTCTCCTTACCCGCTCCACCACATTCAAGAGTTTGGGTGATAAGAGATCATTTGATTTGAAGAAACGATTAATTTGCTTAAGTTTTAATCTCTCAGCGACTTTCCATAAGAATTGTAGAATAGATATACGACGATATTCTTTTCCACAGCGATTTTTGGCTACGGGTATAATTTTGGAAAATTTCCATTGACAAGGAAAAGTGCTTTTTGTGAAAATTGAATTTATGGCATAAGTTAAAAATGGTAAAATGAGTGGCGTAACTGCTTTGATGAATGTGGGATGCAGTAGATCGAACCCAATAGAGTTTGTTTTGATCGAAAATAAACTTTCAACAGCGTCCTCAGAAGAAACAGTTTAAAAGAAGAAGTAAGATGAAGCATTGGGGGATGACAATTCGAATTGTGGAAGTAGCAGTTACAGAGATGTGAGTTGAGGGACGGACGATATAAATAACTTATTAAACTCATTACGATAAATCAATCCATTTCCAACTTCGCAGGTACAGAGATGTGAGTTGAGGGACGGACGATATAAATAACTTATTAAACTCACTACGATAAATCAATCCATTTCCAACTTCACGGAGGTTCTTCAAGAGCTTGCGCCCATTTTGTGAAAGATTCAAATGATTTGAGTACAACCCGGTTTTAGCTGAATTTATGAGGCCTACACATCTATTTTGCAGCTACCGGTATTGCTGTCAGTCCTCGGCTATTCTGAAACGTTTCCATTTTTCATACACACGATTTCTTTGGGTTATACAGTTATGTATTTCAGCATTAAACCAGGGATTATCAGTAAATTTTATTTAATTTATATTTTTTATTCTAAACTTATCCAAAAAAAATGATTCCTTTTTAAAAGTGTTGAGGAGTATAATTCTCAATCGCAACAATCCTCTGGTCAGTGTTTGGTTTGTCAAAAATAAACAATCTCGTAAAACAATTCAGTACCACCAATTCCTCAAACCCTTTTTGTGAATCTGCTCTCGACTTGTCCATTGCTCTGTTCTTAGGTTTTAAATCGCTCTGGTCTAACATGGAATCTAAACTTAATTCCTTACAAGCTTCAGCCAAAGTTATGGACACCAATATAAACTAATTGCGATCACATTTTAAGATCCAATTGCAAAGTTCGTCGTTCCACGTTCCACTTCCCCCACGCCCATTACTGACCAAACACTAGCCGAGATTTTCAGTGAGCTTCAAAACATAAACTGCACACTCTCTATGTGCAGCTGTAAGAAACCAGGAAAAAATTACAGCTGGTATTCAAAATCATCTAGAAAATAAAATGGAGTTCTTTCTAAATGATGCCATTCACGAACAGAAGCAACCAATTTTGAAAAGGAACAATACTTCAATCTTCGAAGAAATACTTTCTGCCAAAGACATGGACAGTGATCTTCCTGAACTACCTCAAGAAACTTCGGCAGTGGAAATGATCATTAAATGTACACATTCTTGGAATTTATCGGACTGGAATAAAAGACTCAGCAAACTGGATTCGTCGAATAACTCCTCGTTCATATTAAAAAACACAACTCGATTTGCGGATGTGACCTGGATTCGCTCCTGCTTTATGCGTAAATTTGCATTTAACTTATGTGTATGTCAACCGATGTCATCAAGGTGCTTCAAGATCAGATTCCATCCAAATACGAATGGATGTTCCATCACAATGAACAATAGCCCACCTTTTCCTAAACCCAAATCCAATAGCAAACTCCAATCGGAAGTCTTTACAAATAAAAATAAGAATCCAAATCGCCTCTTCTTCGTTTCTTCATTCTTAAAGAATTTCCTACCTTCAAAGAGTAAGATCAGAATCTAGTAAATTTTATTGCTCCTAACACTATCTCCGTCCAACCTCTCTCCAACCGCCACCCTCTTTCCCTTTATTACCAAAATGTAAGAGGTCTTCGCTCTAAAACACGCTCTGTGTATTCCAAATCACAAGCTCTACCCTATGACGTTTTTACTCTTACTGAAACAAATCTTTCTAAGGACATTAAAAGTCAAGAGCTGTTTCCTTCGTCCTTCAATGTTTCGACTCCCCCTTCAAGCCGTATTCTTCCCATAACATTTTATTATCAAAATGTAAGAGCTCTTTGTTCAAAACGCATAATATCTTTCAGAAATCTCATGCTCTACCTTTTGAAATCTATGCAATAATTTAAATGTTTACCGTGATGATCTTAACCGAAGCTCAAATGATTAACCTAGTCGTGGTGTATTACTCGCCGTTAAAAACACAATTGATTCATTTTTCATATCAAAATCTTCCTCATCGATTATAGACTATGTTTCTATAAAAATCAGTCTTCCCCGTAAAGCAATCTTTGTCATCTGCTTCTACATCCTACCCTCACAACCCATTGAGTCATACGAAAAAGTTATTAACGCAGTTGATGAACTCCAACTCCCACTATCACTCAAAGCCCGTCTCACTTTCAATCTCAATACACCTTGGCTACTCATTACTCCAGATAAAACCAACATCAAGACATCAGCACTGAAAAAATTCACAATCCGACAACAAAATTCGCAGACCGCCTCAAACCTCAATCATCATCATCATCAACTGAAAACACCCAAATGGAAATAGATAATGAGAACGAAAGTCTCTCACCCTAATAACACATGATAATGAAATCGAACAACAAAACCACTCAATTACAAACTTCACTCAACCAGATCTTCTGAAAAAAAATAATAATCCCATCGAAACACACTCTTCAAAAGAAAAAAGTAAACAATAAAAATGGCTCTGTTGAAATTCAATCTTTCAATCCTCCAATGGAATCTCCATGGATACTCCAACAATAAACATTCCCTTGAACTGTTAATAACTAAACACAACCCCGCTATAATTGCACTGCAAGAAACTCACATAATCAATAAAAACCTAAATTTTTTTGCTATGAAAAACTACCAGAGCTTTCACTACAACAAACCCTATCAATACTCGAAGTCAGGTATAGGTTTTTTGGTAAAAAAATCATATACCCCTAGCTTTACACATCACATCCACCTCTAATCTGCTACACCAAACAATAACCATACACACAAAAAAACCGCTTCTTATTACTAACATTTATAGAGAACATGAAGTGACAGTAACCTCCTAAATCCTCAATGAGATCTCCCAGGTCGGTTATAGTCATCACGTCATACTAGGAATGCTTCAAATACTCTTTCCAATGCAACCAATCCACTGGGAACAACTTTTGAAGAATTTTCGAATGATCGTAGCTTAGTAATACTCAATAATGGTTCTCCTACGACAACTAGTGTTTCTAGTTTCCTTTATAAATTCTACCTCTGAGATTAAAATTATTAATTGTGGTTATTGGAATTTCAATAGGTGTATTGGACTTTAGAATGTCAACATCAGAGATGACATTAGTGATGTTTTGATTGAGGGTTTCAACTTCATTTTGCATATTGTTGTTTTTCTATCAAAATTATGTTTTCATCTTCGATTTTATTTAACCGGGAACCGAAATTTTTGACATCAGTTTGGATTTCACCTATTTGTGAGTCTATATTTGAAAATGTTGAATCGATGTTGGCTATTTTTTGTCATATTTATGGGATTATCATTAAGGACTTTGAGCTGCAGCTGCATGTCTTTAAAAACATTTGTGCTTTTTGGACTTTTTGTATGAAGTCTAGGAGAGGGGGAATTTAAAGACGAATTTAGAGTTCCTTGCAGTTTCAGTCCGGCAACTTGTTGCTGTTCTACTTCGGTTCTAGTTTTGTTTCCTGAAATTGCGGTGGATTTGTATATATATATATATATATATATAATTTATGATGATGATTAATTATTTGTAATCAAAATTACGATGAATATAATAAATATAACATTTTTCGGCTAGAATTTGTCAACTTTAGTTAAAAGAAAAAATGTATTTTCAACCGAAAAAGAGATTTTTTGTCGCAAAAAAACGTATTTAAAAATAGCAAGATACTTCACACGACATAACTTGAATGTTTCATTCTCCTACCGATACATTACATTACACTTTAATCTACTCCGTCGATAAATCTAAATAAATAAAATAAATCTCTGGCTACTGAGGCCATCAACTCAGACAATTACAAGACAACACACAAGACGATATTGATACAGGACAGAATAAACGATAGAGAGAGAACGGAAAACAGAAACCACACAACAGATACAAGAAACTCAATCTTAATTGTCAAACGCATCTACGAGTTCAGATGTTGTGTTATCGAGTTACAAACATGATCTCATCCTATTTACCGTGACCTTAACAGTTGACTATATAGCAATGATACTTCATCAATAGTTTTGTTTCAAAAAACATCAAAAATAAAATTGACAGAAAGTGGCCAAATGTTTTTTATATCACACACGCGCACAATGGATTTGTTTGCCTTTTTAACGTATAATGCACTGCGTGAGCATTTGAAGTCAGGGAAGAAGGAACAGAAGGTATCGATGAACATTGGTTTTGAATGCTTTCACGCAATGGGCATTTATTAAATATACATAAATGTACATAATTTTTCCCGATATTTTTTTTTTATTTATGCGTGCACCACAATAAGGGGGGACAGAATTATTGATCTAGAGCTCCCTATCACACGCATTGTTAAGAGCACGGATACACGTGTACTTAAAAGATCCGGATTTCAATCCGTATATTTTTGGAACACGGATAACCGTGCACCCATGAATCCGTGTATACGTGTATCCGTGCATTAAAAATATCCGTATTACTAGTTATGTTTATTTTTAGACAACACCGTGCACTTTGATAAACAGAAATTTCAGTTCATTGCAAAATGACATTATGATATGAAATTTAAGTAAATAAAACCAAATATTTAGGATAGAGATATTTATATAACACATAAAAGCAGTATCTGTATGCTCTTGATCACCGTTATCACATTAGAATGTAAAACTTGCTATTTATACCTATACAGGGTGTTTCCTTATTCGATGGCAATAATTTGGGAAATGATTTATAGACATATTTAAATGAAAAAAAATCTACAGTGAGGGTCTATCTTCAATTTAAAAATCACCTTTTATAACTATTGAAGTGCAAAAGTAAGGTTTTATTTTACTCAATCAATATAATTTGTATTCATAGCCTTTGGAGCTTAAAGCAATAAAACCCCTGTTTTTTATAACTTCATCTGTTGCAGATTTTTCCAAGTATCATTAAATCTGTTTTTCTGCATACAAGTGTGAGATTTTTTTTTATAATGGTAACGTTCATAAGAAAAAAACAGTTAAGCAAATTGTTTATCACGCAGATTTAAGAGAAAAGTCGTTTGAAAGTAAAAATTAGCATGGGCACGAAAAACGGAACAGGCAAAGAAACTAAAAATGAGAAGACTCAAACCAGATATACAATTATATAAAAGCAGTTATAAGGACTTATATTTTGTCTAAAAACAAAGCCCTAAACGTTGTTTCTATCATTACTATTTGAGGTAATGTGGGTAAGGGTACGCCAGAGTAAGAGTTTTCTTAAATCCTAGGTAAGTGATGTCAATATTGGAGATAAACCTTTACTTTAGAAAAAAAAATTAATTAAATCATGTCCATAAATCATTAGCCAAATTATTGGCATCGAATTAAAAAACACCCTTTATAGAACCGAAATGAATAAAGTATTACGAATCCGTGTATTAAGATTCCGTGTATTACGAATCCGTTTATTTATTATCCGGATATCCATGTAATAAACGAATAAAAACACGTGTTTTAAGAACACGGATTTTTTGTGGCGAATAATAACAACACGGACTCCGTGCATCCGTGTTTCATAAATAAACGTACAGAATCGTAGGCTGTAATATACACCCTTCTCTCGTATTTATGTAATTTTTTTCAATCGCCCACTACACGCTTCCACGCTCTTTGAGCTTACGATGGACAAAAATTTGCCCAATATTTAACAAAGTTTGGCAATTCATAAAACATCGCTTCGCACTTAGGAAAAATTGGCATTGTGAGCCCAAGCAGGGGGGTTGCAGGGGGCAGCATGCCCCCCATACCTTCGTCATACTGATTGGGAAATAAAATCTCAAGAAATTTCTTTGCATTCAATTCTGATCCACATTATTACCAAACTAACATACACACTATGATGTCTTTTAATTTGTCAGCTAAGCATAATGTCCATAAATAAAATTTGACTTGAAGTCCAAATTTCAATTCAGACATTATGTCCACAACATACACACTATGATTTATTTTTAATTTGTCAGCTAAGCATAATGTCCATAAATAAATTTAGACTTGAAGTCCAAAATTTCAATTCAGACATTATGTCCACTTTTAAAAAGGCAGAATGTTCATGCACCAAAGAGACGGGATTTTAAAAAGCGATATTTTAAAAAAGCGGGATTATAAAAAGCGGGATATCGAACCAAACCCGCGTAGCTATCATAGGGTAAGGCGTTGCAGCGCACCAGGGCCCCGAAACTCAAAGGGCCCTTGCTTTACCTTATTCACAAGCTTTTTTTAGAATCTTAAATGAACTTTGTAATCTTTAAATAGATTGTTTTCTTCTACATAAATATCAGTCTTCGTTTGGGTGCGACGATGATGAAGGCCAGATGTGCCGTCGATTGGTTTTGTATTTGCGCTGCGTCAGCTATGGTGCAGGTGTTCATCTTCGTAGACTTCAGTCGCAGCTTCCGTGTCTTTTGGGATGATCGATATTGATGTTTATGCTAAAAGGGCAAGTGCAATTTTGGTATATTTCAGTCGAAACCCCTTTAATTCACATCGACCGACTTATGATGTTCATTAGTAGATTTTTGTTAGTGTTCTAAAAAAATTGTATACTTACAAGTAAACTGCGAGTAGCAACTGCTCCGCCTACCACCAGCCATATTTCATCAATTTCCCCCTTATTCTTTTCCGTCTGGCTCTATATTTTGCTCGATTTTCATTTTTGCATGATTTTTTCTGATAATAAATCAAGTAGGTATGAAACAGATACCAGCACCTCAGTTGTTAACATAATTTTGTCGAAAGGTGAAGTAAAATTTTCTAAATTCTTAACTTAAATTTGAACTAACAAATAAAAAAAATAGATATTTAAACATTTCAAATTATGGATATAAAAAAATGAATTTGTGCTTCAAAGCGAAAACAATGGCATAAACGAAATGAAAGTAGACTATCATCAATGATATCACCGCGAACAAAAACGTCGACGTTTTCACAAAAAACGACAAGGAAAAACTAGAAAATGTTTTGATGAATTAGCTTTTGTTCACCGATTCCAAAACCAGGAAGAAATATTAAAAATTACTATTTTCAACAGTGTACTTCAATTAATAATCAATCAGTCAGATGCGCGTTTTTTAGGTATGAGTGCCGTTCTTAATACGTTCGATTTCTAGATTCCAAAAAAATTGCTCAGCGTGAATCGAATAACCTTACTAACAAAATGTGTCCCCTAGTCCTTCCTGACTGCTGAAGCTGACTGAGATATGGTCCGTTATATAGGTGATTATATAGGTGACGTAAGACAAAAGGAGGCGAGTCCAATTTCCTTTGAATGCACCAAAGCCCTTATCCCCTAGCTACGCCACTGGGTGTGACGAACATAGGTAAAATTTGACACAAAATTGTGACAAAATATGGAAGAAGTCAAGTCATTTTAATTCGGGACAGGACCGTCGGAATACCTTACCTCATCTGGAGATAGGATAAAAAATTAAAAATAAGCGTTTTATTTAAAAACCATTTGTTTTGACAAATACATACATTCATACATACACATTCACACATGAATTTTTTTGCATTAAAATGAATAACACTATTGTGCATTAATGAACTGGTACAAATTTAAAATTTCGCGCCCAACGGCCATATTTAATTTTAAAATTTGTAAACTAAATAGAAGAAGAAAAATTAAATGAAATAAAATTCTCATTTTATCCGAAGTACCGCACCAAATAACACTCCTTTTCATTAAATCGCCTTTTTTCCGTAAAAGTTAAATTTTCGCTTTTTTCGATTTTTTAAATTTGTATCTCAGAGTTCTAGTCAGGCAATAGCCACACCGCTTTTAAAATCCCACGTGTTATTGCATAGAATTGTGTTAAGTTTTTCTTTGGTGAAATATTTCATTCACTCCCTGGGGTAAGTGACTCTAACCGAATCGATTGAAACCGAAAACGAAGCTTAAAACCTACAAACGAAAAGGCTAAAAATGGACGGGGAGACATCCCCTCGAACAAAGAACCGGTTTGACCTACTCGAATCCGAGTTTGTGTTAAACCGGGGTTAAAAAATCAGAGTAAACGCAAATGTCATGATTCTGAATATGCTCCATTACCTGTAATTAACAACGACACTAATATTCCCCGATTTATAGTTATCTCTGGTACCGAAAAGGAAGGAGAAAATATAAAACCACTATCCTAATACAACCCGTTCCAGATCATTTCCAAAGATTTTCTCGAAGTCAAACCAATGTGGTCAGGTGACCTTCTTGTAAAAGTTCTGAACTTGCAAACAGCTGAAAAATTCTAAAAAGCTAAAACTATTGATTTGATCCCAGTCAAAATCACAAACCACACACAGCAAATCTCAGTTAAGGGAAGAATTTATTCCAAGTTTATCACAAACATTTCGGAAGAAGAGCTATTATCCGAACTAAAAAAAATTCAAAGTTATTGAAGTTAGGAAGATAAGCGAACCAGCTTGTACCCACAAATTCAGCAATAATCACTTTCGATCTCATCAGGCGACCGAATGAAATCAAAATTGGTTGGCTTAATGTCAAAGTAGAGGAATTCATAGCAAATCTAATGTGCTGTGTCACTTGCTAAAAACTTTGTCATACGAAAAACCGTTGCAATAATGCGCCCACCTGCAGGGAATGCTACCTTCCACCCCCACATGATACATGCTTCCGAATCTATTGCACCAATTGTAGAGAAGAAAACCACACATCATATGATCCAGCAAGTCCCTCGTTCATCTGATACAAATTGGTAAACAAAATAAAAGCAGATCGCCGGTGCACAGTGCGCGAAGCCTGGCAAATATACAACGACAACCTGTCCTTACACCAACTTCCACCGCCAAAGCTGAGAAACACCAGTAAACCAACAATGGCCGAAATCATAAAAAAATTGCATAGCAAACAAAAAGAGCTTCACAAAAAATGACCCCCCCACCGTTTAACATGCCAAGTAACACCTTAACAACATCCCTCAATGAAACTCATACATTCATTAACTTATCAGAATAGCTTTATACAATCTAACAGAACAACAAATCCATAATACTCCAACTCCCACTATCACTCAAAGCCTGTCTCACTTTCAATCTCAATACAACTTAGCTACTCATTGCTCCAGACAAAACCAACATCAAGACATCAGCACTGAATAAATTCACAATCCGACAACAAACTTAAATCATCATCATCATCAACTGGAAACGCCCAAATGGAAATAGATAATGAGAACGAAATGTCTCTCACCCTAATAACACATGATAATGAAATCGAACAACAAAACCACTAAATTACAAACTTCACTCAACAAGATTTTCTGATAAAAAATAAAAATCCCATCCCATCAAAACACACTCCTCAAAAGAAAAAAGTAAACAATAAAAATGGCTCTGTTGGAATTGAATGGATACTCCAACAATAAACATTCCCTTGAACTGTTAATAACTAAACACAACCCCGATATAATTGCACTGCAAGAAACTCACATAATCAATAAAAACCTCATTTTTTTGCTATGAAAAACTACCAGAGCTTTCACTACAACAAATCCTATCAATACTCAAAGTCAGGTATAAGTTTTTTGGTTAAAAATCATATACCCGTAACTTCACACATCACATCCACCTCTAATCTACAACAAAAATAAATGAAAAAGGTAGTTGTCTCGACCTCGTGTTTACGGATGATGTTAATAGCTTAACGGTGCAAAGATCATGCCCTTTATTGGATGATGTTAGATTTCCCCTTGCTTTGCAGTTTAAATGGAAATGCCGACCTCTGTTTGTGCTAGTCAAGACGTTCATTGCTATGAATTTGACTTCAAGAAAACTGATTTTGAAAAACTCAATATGGAACTTTCTCAATTTCACTGGGATAGTGTCTTTTTTAATATGAAGGCTAGTAAAGCAACTGATACTTTCTATGACATATTGTACAACAGCTTTTTGAAAATAATACCTGTTCGCCGCATCAAAATTGTTGATAATTGTTATCCTTGGCTCACACCTTTCCTTAAAAGGCTTAAATAAACTAACTCGACAGCAAGCTTAAATTTAAGTTTACAGTTTCCACTGCTCAAGAGTTCAGCAGAATAAGAAGAGAATTCCAATTCAAATAAAGGGCTGCATATAGAAACTACATCATATCTATGAAAGCTAACCTATTACTGAATCCTTCATCTTTCTGGAAATTTGTTAAAAATAAGAGAAAAATAGCTGAATTCCCGTCCTATATGAATTTGGATCAAAGATCTTCAAATGATGGGGTAATGATCTGTGATATGTTTGCAGAAATGTTTAAAGGCATCTACAAATGTAATAATAGATTGACTGGACTGCATCAAATTACATCTAACATGAGCATTACAAATGACTTGCCATTTATACAAGAAAACGATCTGACAAGTGCAATAAAGAAGCTAACATATTCATTTTCTACTGCACCTGATAATGTTCCTTCCTGTGTTTTGATAAACTGCTGTCATTCCTTGGCTAGTGCTTTATGTTATTTGTTTAACCTATCTTTGTCGTCTTCCGTTTTCCTGCAAGCTTGGAAGTCTTCATTTATAATTTCACTTTTTAAATCAGGAAGCCGATGCAACATGCGTGACTACCGATGTATTGCAAAACTCAGCGTTATTCCCAAGATCATGAAATCTATAATAGTCCATGAGTTGATACATGGTGTAAGATCGCATCTATGGGACAGACAGCATGGATTCGTCAAGGGCAAATCTACCACCACAAATCTGTTGGAAATTACATTATGTATAACAAAAGGATTCATGAATGAATGAAACTTTCACTTTTCGGTTGGTCCATGAAACTTGTACAATGGATTGCAAGTTATTTACTTGCAATCCACTTACTTAACATTTACGTACTCAATATGTTAAATTCAAGTCTCATTTATCCAACTTAATAGATTGTCAAGTCTGGCGTGCCTCAAGGAAGCCACCTGGGACCACTGTTATTCGTATTTTTTATAAATGATTTACCCTCTGTGATAAAATACTGTGATATACATCTCTATGCTGACGATGCGAAAATTTCATTTTCATATAAAAATAATGCTGATTACCTTCAACTGCACTTTGATATTGATCATTTGCAGTAATGGTGTAATAACAATGATCTCACACTGAACTCTAAGAAATGCAAAGTAATGACCTTCGCTAGAGTTAAAAATGTTTTCTTTAATGAATACTCTATAAATAATTCAAAGCTTGAAAGAGTTAATTATTTTATAGACTTGGGAGTCATATTTGATTCAAAATTAGACTTCAGAATGCACATCAATTCTCTAACTGCAAAGCTTCTGGTCGTCTAGGAATGATTAAACGATGGTCAAAGAATTCAACGACCCTTATGTGACAAAGAGCCTATTTGTTGGACTGGTTCGTTCGGTGCCCATATTACTCTTGTCACATTGCCTGCATTGAATCCATTAAAAAACAGTTTCTATTATTTGCTCTTCGCCATCTTAACTGGGATAATCATCACCATCTTCCACCATATCGTTTGCGACTTTTACTGATTGGTCTTAATACGCTCGAGGACAGGAGGTCATCACTTAATGCTGCATTCATATTTCAACATTTGAACGCTGATATAAATTCTCCTTATTTGCTTTCCTTAATGAAAAATAAATATGCCATTCCGTCCAAGTCGAAATTATAAAATTTTGAGAACACATGAAACTACTTTAAACTACTTAAATAATGAACCGTTTCTCTCTTATGTAAACAATTCAATAATTATAATTCCCTCGTAGATTTTAATCTTACTTCATTAAAATTTAAACAAATTATACTTATATTCAATTTAAATCGTCACTAATTATGTAAATATAATATTATTTGTATAATCCAAGTAACTGTGATCAATTATGTAACTGCAGTTATAGTCAAATTAAAATAAATAAAAGCCCTCTTTCTTTCAGCATCTCAGTGCGGATGGACATCAATGTTTCGGCCCGGAAAATCTTCTATTCCACCCCAGAGGGACGGCGCAGTAAGAGAGGACCTTGAGAGGACCTCCATCATGAAACTGCGACTCTGGTGTCATCTATCTAGGGACCATGCTGGCTGGAGAAGTATGTTAGTTAAGGCCCAGGTCCACACAAAACTGTAGCACGGCCTAAGGCAAGGTAGGTTAAGGAAACGCTTAATTCATCATACATTAACTCACCTACAAGTACAGTCACATAAAAACAAAAACAAAAATGAAAAAAAGCAATTTTCTTTTATTTTAACATTTCTCAATAACAACAAAACATTTGAGCATCCAATTTTCTGTTTTGAATTAATTTTTTTAAGAGCATTGAATTTGGGGAACAAAATCAATATTAAATTATGTTAAATTTTGAAACACATTAGCTAAAAATTAAAAAAAAAATGTCTCAAATTTTTACTTTGAAAATGAATTTTCAAAAACTATTCCATAAAACAGGAGCTTTTTGATAACAGAATAAAAGAAGTTATTTCTGGTTGTAAAAAGGCATATAATGGTATCGTCACCGTTGTTTTTATATATATTTTTTTTTGTTTTAAGTCATCTTTTAAAAAACTATGCCTCCTGCCTAAACGGAGGAGAATAGATCTCCCCTCCAAAACGATTTCTTTCTTGTCTATTTTGATAAAGCTGTTGCGACCACAACGTTCCTCCTTCCCATTTCCTGCTCTGCTAAGTCATCCACATACCAAGTCCACATACCGAACGTCACTTCCAGCAAAATACCAAGATCAAACGACACCATAATCAAATAATATAATATTCTAAAAACACACAAATCGTAATATTCAACAACTGAAAGACGATCGCACTTGCATAAATGCACTGCCCTCGGAGTTGTTTTAATGATGGGACAGTTTTCGATGAATGAAATTAATGTGAATTCTGCGATAATATTTCTGGGGCTAAACACTAGTAAATAAAAAAAAAAAAATATTTTTTAGAAGTCCCAAAACCATAAGTCCTTGCCAGCCTTAGAGCGAAGGTATTTGGCCTACTTTGGGCAGTGAAAAAAAACCAGGCTTAACAACTATAGAGCGTGAAGCTTGCTGGCAACGAAGAAGCAGCAGTCAAAAACAGCAACAAAAACAAAGCACCAACAAAAGGAACAAGAAAAAATATCATAAGCAGTCAAAAACAGCCAAAAAGCACCAACAAAAGGAACAGCATGATGATGTTTTAAGCATCAGCCCTGTACTCGATGGGAAACCATCAGATTTAGGGAAATTTATCTCCTGTGGAGATATTTTGTTTAAGGCAGTGAAAGATGCTGAAAAGCCAACTTTCCTGTCTATAGTTAAAACTAGGCTACAAGGTCCCGCCTTTGTATTAACTCAATTCAACACATTTTCTACATGGGAGGAGAAAAGAAGAAACTCGAGTCTGAGTATTAGGAGGAAAAATTTCGTACCTTTACTCACAGCGAACTGCTAACCATGAAGCAACGCTTTAAGAAACCGTCAAAGAATTCGGCGAGGCGCATGCATTGCATTGAGTAACCTTAATTCTGCAACATACGCAATTACCGAAGGCGAGGCGGTAAGAAAATTTCTGGTCGACGAAAATGATAAGTTGGCCATACAAGTGCTCGAGGATGGTCTGAAAAGTTATCAACTCATAATAATAGCAAGGGCTCAGGGTGACACAAGTTTGAAGCTAGCAATAGCACATGCAGAGAGTCACGCGGCACAAATAGACAATTATAGTAATTCCCAAACACAGAGCAATAAAATCCAGAACAGGCACCCAACAATAACAAGAATATCCTGCCAAACTTGTGAAGAGTCAGGCCACACGCGGGAAACGTGTTACCGAAATACACAATGCCCCCAGTATCAAAAGTTCCAACACCGACCACACGTTAAAAAGGAAGTGCAGTACCTCAGTTGTAATTATTGTAAGAAACGTAACCATACTGAAGGTTGCATCTATCCAGGGATAGATCAGGAACTAATTATACTCCTCAAGTGCGAAATCCATTTAGAAATGACGTTGCGACCGCAGGTTTCAGCGGCAATTCACGGCCCACACACATGGCAAGGCAGGTTGATAATCACGTTGTAAGATACTCCAATATCAGTCAACTACAAGAGTTAGAAAACGATTTTATTCGGGAGGAGACAAGCGGCAACCCCTCTTGATCAAATACCACAGCCGATATACACCAAATGAGAGACTAAGTCTGAAGTTTCATGTTTCGTTTTGTCCTGAATTTAAAGAACGAACGATACGCATCAGACTTAGCCCATCGGGTAAACGGTATACAACACTGCTAATTGATACTAAAGCCGACATAAGCCTACTTAAAAGATCGAGTATAACATGTATGGGAAACGGTAATAAACACTACACCATATCAACTATAGCCGGGGATTCCGTAAAAACCCTAGGGTTAATACATAATTGCTTAGAGTTTAAAACCGAAAACCATTCTATTCTACTGGACTACCCTTTTTACCTACTACCTAATCAAATAAATCTCCCTTATGACGGTATTTTAGGAAACGGCTTCTTAACAAAATTTAAATACCTAGTGGATTATCAAAAAAAAGAAAAAAACAATAAAAATTCCAATGCCTTATAATAATGACAAAGAAGAGAAGGAGCCATTATCTACGAATAATGGGGATGAGCATCAAAGAAAAACATGCAACTCTATGAACGGGGCCTATAGCCATAGCCGTAACGCTAACGAGTTGTCATGTGAATCACGACTCCCCGACCCAAAATCTCTTAATAATCTCAGAAATAAACATTTTGGAATTTAATAAAAAAATAAAAAATAAAGGATCAGCAGAAAGTAAGACTGTGTATACAGAAAAATCAGCAGACAGTAACACAATCCTCCCAAAGTTTTAGAAAATTATAAAACAAACAAATAAAAAATAAAAAAGAAATGTTAAACAACTTAAAAAATAATAATAATACAAATAGTTTTGATGAAATAACACTGTACGAAGACAACACTACACCAACTCCTGTAAATATTAACGAACAAACTGACTTTATTTTGAAACCCCGAAGTCAGCAGGTAATAAAATTTCCTTTTGAAAATAAACATGAACTTGGAAATATACTCGTTGGAAAGAAACAATTTATGCCAGGGTTATTTTTATAGAGGAAACTATAGCCATTCCCAAAGATCCTTACATATATACAAAATTTTTTACTGAACATGTTGGAAACTGAGCAAACACTAAATATTAAATACATTGATCTCGAATGGGATAAGCTAGATAACTTTAACTTAGTTTCTTACCAAGTAAATAACATGATTAAAGGAAGGTTAAGTAGATTATGGTCAGTAATTAATCTTATTCACTGCAATACGGAGGAGGAAAAATCAATTCTCAAAATTTGCAGGGAATACAATGATTTATTCTACCTCGAAGACGATAACCTCTCATTTACAGAAACACTGAAACATAAGCCATCACCGATCAAAACAAGCCCCTTCATTTGTCAGACCATACAGGCCCTGATACAGAAAAAACCGAGATCCATAAGTAGGTAAACAACATGCTGCAAAGCAACATTATCCAGCTCAGTGCTAGTCCATGGAATTGCCCTTTGCTCTTGGTACCCAAGAAAGCCGACAAGAAGGCAAAAAGAGATGGAGAGTCGTGGTTGATTTTCGTAAACTAAATGAACTGACAGTTGCCCATGCATATCCTTTACCAAACATAACAGATATCTTAGATCAGTTAGGCAGGGCAACATATTTTAGCACCCTCGATCTGGCAAACGGTTTTCATCAAATCCTTATGGATGATGAAGACCAGTGCACAACTGATTTCAGTATTCCATACGGACACTACGAATATAATCGCATACCATTTGGTTTAAAAAATGCACCAGCAACTTTCCAACGTCTAATGAATACGGTACTAATTGGGTTATAGGGATTTGACTGTTTTGTATATGTCGATGACATAGTCCTTTATGGATACAATCTAATTGATCATAACTCCAAACTCACTAGAATATTCGATCGCTTACGGCATCACAACTTAAAACTTCAACCAGACAAATGTAGTTTTCTGAAAAATTTATTAATGTACCTTGGACATATTATCTCTGAAAGTGGCCTTAAACCAGATCCTGAAAAAACAAAAGCAGTAAAAACATAACATAAGGGAATAAAATCATTCTTAGGATTTACAGGTTATGACCGAAGATTTAAAGATAATTTTTCAACCATAGCAAAACCATCGACGAACATGTTAAAAAAAAAACGTAGATTTGAAATGGGATGCATTCTGTGATGAAGTAATTCAAACACTAAAAAGTTAACTTATAGAACCTCCTGTTCTAGCATACCCTGATTTAAAAAAACATTTCATAGTTACAACGGACGCTAGCCATCATAACTCCAAACTCACTAGAATATTCTATCGCTTACGGCATCACAACATAAAACTTCAACCTGACAAATGTAGTTTTCTGAAAAATGTATTAATGTACCTTGGACATATTATCTCTGAAAGTGGCCTTAAACCAGATCCTGAAAAAACAAAAGCAGTAAAAACATAACATAAGGGAATAAAATCATTCTTAGGATTTACAGGTTATGACCGAAGATTTAAAGATAATTTTTCAACCATAGCAAAACCATCGACGAACATGTTAAAAAAGAACGTAGATTTGAAATGGGATGCATTCTGTGATGAAGTATTTCAAACACTTAAAAGTTAACTTAGGTGTTAAGTTAGAACCTCCTGTTCTAGAATACCCTGATTTAAAAAAACATTTCATAGTTACAACGGACGCTAGCGATACTCGGCACTGTTTTATCACAGGGAGAAATTGGAAAAGACAAAACGATCTGTTACGCCAGTCGCACTCTTAATGCCGCTGAAACTCGATACAGCACTACGGAGAAGGAATTACTAGCAATTGCTTACGCTGTCAAACAATGTCGCCCTTACATCTAGGGAAGAAGATCTAAAATATGTACAGATCATAAGCCATTACAATGGCTTATGAACCTCAAAGACCCAACGTCAAGACTCGCTCTGTGGAGAATATTGTTGGATGAATACGAATATCAAATAATTTATAAACCAGGTAAAATAAATTCAAATGCTGACGCTCTCAGTGGAGTACCAATTGAGCCAAGCGAAAAGGTAATGGTTCTTACCAGAAACCAAAAACAGCGCTTAAAAGAACAAAACGAAACAAATACATCTCAATCATCTCAACAATCATAGGACAATATGCACAAAATAAATAGTTTTATCTTAACCGAAAAAGTTGGTAACATCCACCAGAATCAGGAACAAACGAGAAAATACTCCAAGAATTAATAGCAAATTTTAAGAAGCCAGATATAGGTAAAAGTATCAAAACGAACTTTTGTATTGTTGTCACACATATTCATCAGAGGTACTAACGACGAACAAATCACAGAAAAAATTTTAATAACTATAAGACAAGAGATACAAAATTCAAATTTAAAAGCAATTGGTTTTTCAATTCCAAACTTGATTAACACCACCAAGAACACATTCCAAATTTTACTAGAAAGAATATTTGAAACAGACGATCGAAATTTTTCTATATACTAACGAAAGAATCATTCTAAACGATCCCGAATTCGATTATCATGACTCACCCTTTAGCGGCCATCAAGGTGTGTCACGAACCCTTAAACGAATAATTCATAAATACTACTTGTCCAATATGAAGAAAGACTTTATTCAACACATAAAAAGTGTGCATCTTGCCAATTAAACAAAAGTAAAAAGAATCCACCAGTACCTATGAAAACAACAACTAATGCACGGCCTTTTGAAAGAGTAGCTATAGATATAGTTGGTCCTCTGCCAGTAAGCTATAACAATCAGAAATATCTATTAACATTTCAAGATGATCTCACTAAATTTTCAGAAGCTTTTCCGATTTAGACGATCTGGAGGAAATTTTTCTTTATACTAACGAAAGAATCATTCTAAACGATCCCGAATTCGATTATCATGACTCACCCTTTAGCGGCCATCAAGGTGTGTCACGAACCCTTAAACGAATAATTCATAAATACTACTTGTCCAATATGAAGAAAGACTTTATTCAACACATAAAAAGTGTGCATCTTGCCAATTAAACAAAAGTAAAAAGAATCCACCAGTACCTATGAAAACAACAACTAATGCACGGCCTTTTGAAAGAGAAGCTATAGATATAGTTGGTCCTCTGCCAGTAAGCTATAACAATCAGAAATATCTATTAACATTTCAAGATGATCTCACTAAATTTTCAGAAGCTTTTCCGATTCCGAATGCAGAAGCTTCAACAGTAGAACGAGTTTTTTTCAGAAAATATAATATGCCGACACGGTACTCCTACAGTACTATATTTAAAGAATTATGCAACAACAAAAACTCAACACATCACCTTATTACCCTCAAGCCAACGGAGCGCTTGAACTCTATATGCAATATTCGTGTATAACACTACACAACATAGCAGTACAGGTTACACGCCTTACGAACTTCTATATGAGTTACCTGCTAATATTCCTAGCACATTTTCTCAGAATCCGAAGACAATTTATAATTATGAGAACTAAGCTAATGAGCTAAAATCTAGATTGCGACACGGTTATCAGGTAGCAAATAGAGCTCTTGGTAAAAATGAAAATAATCTTAAAGACCCGGTATGACAAATATGCTCAACCCAAAATTATTAACGTGAGTGAAAAGGTTCTTTGAAAAAACCAACCTAAAAAAATAAATTTTCATCCCTTTGGGAAGGTACATACGACGTTCTTGAGATATTATCTGATGAAAATACCGTTGTTTAAATACATAATAAAGCGAAAGTAGTTCATAACAATAATATTATGAAATTTATAGAATAAAAAATAATATATATATATATAAATTTTAATCTTGATTTAGCAGGTTGACTAAGAAGGTCGGTAGCCGTATTGGCTCTTGATAGTTCGGTTAGCTAGTTCAGGATCAATTAGAGTGGATGTCCTTAGGAGAGATATCCTAGTATTCCAATGTGTCTTAACTCGTCAAGTAATATGAGAACAGCGATGAGTAAGCTTGATTAAAATACTTTATTTGAAACGTTTAACTTAGTTATTAATACATTAGACAATTTCTTTAATAATAAGAAAGGCTTAGAGGTATTTGTCGCGACTGAACCAAAGTGTAGTACGATGTGCGTGACTGTAGCGGAGTTATAATATTGTTCATAACAATAATATTATGAAATTTATAGAATAAAAAATAATATATATATATATAAATTATAATCTTGATTTAGCAGTTTGACTAAGAAGGTCAGTAGCCGTATTGGCTCTTGATAGTTCGGTTACCTAGTTCAGGATCAATTAGAGTGGATGTTCTTAGGAGAGATATCCTAGTATTCCAATGTGTCTTAACTCGTCAAGTAATATGAGAACAGCGATGAGTAAGCTTGATTAAAATACTTTATTTGAAACGTTTAACTTAGTTATTAATACATTAGACAATTTCTTTAATAATAAGAAAGGCTTAGAGGTATTTGTCGCGACTGAACCAAAGTGTAGTACGATGTGCGTGACTGTAGCGGAGTTATAAGAATGGTCCTCTGGTAGTTTATCCAGTGGTATTTATACTGTGTGTGTACATGACTTCTTGTTATCTTCTGGAAGTGGCGTACGTGATATATTGGTAGTTTTTGTGATGTTTGGTTAATCTACTGATTATGTTTTATGGTTCCTCTTGGGTCCGTATGCAAATACACTTATCGTCTTGTGACTTTCCTTGGTGTCGGATGTAAACGTGCTTATCTGGTTGGTGCCGTTATCTTTGTTTAAAGATGACCTCATCCAGTTTTAGGTGTTGTGTTGTGTGTTATTCTAGCGAGAATACTCCTCTTTGGGCAGGTTGTTGTAGTGGGATCATAACCCCTCCCGGCGAAAGATCGGGCAAACGTTGAAACTTGACGTTTGGCAGATTAATGTTTGTTGTGGTTGTTTTTGGCTTTCGTAGTCTTAATAATATAATGGTTACAATAATGATTATTATAAGTATTACAATACTGGATATGCCGTAATCCATATGTTTTTTGGGAATTGAAAAGGTAATTTAAATTTTTTTTTGCTATGAAAAACTACCAGAGCTTTCACTACAACAAATCCTATCAATACTCAAAGTCAGGTATAAGTTTTTTGGTTAAAAATCATATACCCGTAACTTCACACATCACATCCACCTCTAATCTACAACAAAAATAAATGAAAAAGGTAGTTGTCTCGACCTCGTGTTTACGGATGATGTTAATAGCTTAACGGTGCAAAGATCATGCCCTTTATTGGATGATTTTAGATTTCCCCTTGCTATGAAGTTTTAATGGAAATGCCGACCTCTGTTTGTGCTAGTCAAGACGTTCATTGGTATGAATTTGACTTCAAGAAAACTGATTTTGAAAAACTCAATATGGAACTTTCTCAATTTCACTGGGATAGTGTCTTTTTTAATATGAAGGCTAGTAAAGCAACTGATACTTTCTATGACGTATTGTACAATAGCTTTTTGAAAACAATACCTGTTCGCCGCATCAAAATTGTTGATAATTGTTATCCTTGGCTCACACCTTTCCTTAAAAGGCTTAAAAAAACTAACTCGACAGCAAGCTTAATTAAATTCAAGTTTACAGTTTCCACTGCTCAAGAGTTCAGCAGAATAAGAAGAGAATTCCAATTCAAATAAAGGGCTGCATATAGAAACTACATCATATCTATGAAAGCTAACCTATTACTGAAATTTGTTAAAAATAAGAGAAAAATAGCTGAATTCCCGTCCTATATGAATTTGGATCAAAGATCTTCAAATGATGGGGTAATGATCTGTGATATGTTTGCAGAAATGTTTAAAGGCATCTACAAATGTAATAATAGGTTGACTGGACCGCATCAAATTACATCTAACATGAGCATTACAAATGACTTGCCATTTATACATGAAAACGATCTGACAAGTGCAATAAAAAAGCTAACATATTAATTTTCTACTGCACCTGATAATGTTCCTTCCTGTGTTTTAATAAACTGCTGTCATTCCTTGGCTAGTGCTTTATGTTATTTATTTAACCTATCTTTGTCGTCTTCCGTTTTCCTGTAAGCTTGGAAGTCTTCATTTATAATTTCACTTTTTAAATCAGGAAGCCGATGCAACATGCGTGACTACCGATGTATTGCAAAACTCAGCGTTATTCCCAAGATGATGGAATCTGTAATAGTCCATGAGTTAATACATGGTGTAAAATCGCATCTATGGGACAGACAGCATGGATTTGTCAAGGGCAAATCTACCATCACAAATCTGTTGGAAATTACATTATGTATAACAAAAGGATTCATGAATGAATGAAACTTTCACTTTTCGGTTGGTCCATGAAACTTGTACAATGGATTGCAAGTTATTTACTTGCAATCCACTTACTTAACATTTACGTACTCAATATGTTAAATTCAAGTCTCATTTATCCAACTTAATAGATGTCAAGTCTGGCGTGCCTCAAGGAAGCCACCTGGGACCACTGTTATTCGTATTTTTTATAAATGATTTACCCTCTGTGATAAAATACTGTGATATACATCTCTATGCTGACGATGCGAAAATTTCATTTTCATATAAAAATAATGCTGATTACCTTCAACTGCACTTTGATATTGATCATTTGCAGTAATGGTGTAATAACAATGATCTCACACTGAACTCTAAGAAATGCAAAGTAATGACCTTCGCTAGAGTTAAAAATGTTTTCTTTAATGAATACTCTATAAATAATTCAAAACTTGAAAGAGTTAATTATTTTATAAACTTGGGAGTCATATTTGATTCAAAATTAGACTTCAGAATGCACATCAATTCTATAACTGCAAATCTTCTGTTCGTCTAGGAATGATTAAACGATGGTCAAAGAATTCAACGACCCTTATGTGACAAAGAGCCTATTTGTTGGACTGGTTCGTTCGGTGCCCATATTACTCTTGTCACATTGCCTGCATTGAATCCATTAAAAAACAGTTTCTATTATTTGCTCTTCGCCATCTTAACTGGGATAATCATCACCATCTTCCACCATATCGTTTGCGACTTTTACTGATTGGTCTTAATACGCTCGAGGACAGGAGGTCATCACTTAATGCTGCATTCATATTTCAACTTTTGAACGCTGATATAAATTCTCCTTATTTGCTTTCCTTATTATATATTATTATATAATATTATTTGTATAATCCAAGTAACTGTGATCACATATAACTGCAGTTATAGTCAAATTAAAATAAATAAAAGCCCTATTTCTTTCAGCGTCTCCGGAAATGTTTCGGCCCGGAAAATCTTCTATTCCACCCCAGAGGGACGGCGCAGTAAGAGAGGACCTTGAGAGACCTCCATCACGAAACTGCGACTCTGGTGGCATCTATCTAGGGACCATGCTGGCTGGAGAAGTTTGTTAGTTAAGGCCCAGGTCCACACAAAACTGTAGCACGGCCTAAGGCAAGGTAGGTTAAGGAAACGGTTAATTCATCATACATTAACTCACCTACAAGTACAGTCACATAAAAAACAAAAACAAAAATGAAAAAAGCAGTTTTCTTTTATTTTAACATTTCTCAATAACAACAAAACATTTGAGCATCCAATTTTCTGTTTTGAACTAATTTTTTTAAGAGCATTGAATTTGGGGAACAAAATCAATATTAAATTATGTTAAATTTTGAAACACATTAGCTAAAAATTAAAAAAAAAATGTCTCAACTTTTCACTTTGAAAATGAATTTTCAAAAACTATTCCCTAAAACAGGAACTTTTTGATAACAGAATAAAAGAAGTTATTTCTGGTTTTAAAAAGGCATATAATGGTATCGTCACCGTTGTTTTTATATATATTTTTTTTTGTTTTAAGTCATCTTTTAAAAAACTATGCCTCCTGCCTAAACGGAGGAGAATAGATCTCCCCTCCAAA
The DNA here is from genome assembly GCA_963971375.1 of Platycheirus rosarum. Classification (NCBI taxonomy): domain Eukaryota; kingdom Metazoa; phylum Arthropoda; class Insecta; order Diptera; family Syrphidae; genus Platycheirus; species Platycheirus rosarum. The sequence continues at coordinate 109,886,424 of OZ020507.1, read as the reverse complement.
ACGATTTCTTTCTTGTCTATTTTGATAAAGCTGTTGCGACCACAACGTTCCTCCTTCCCATTTCCTGCTCTGCTAAGTCATCCACATACCAAGTCCACATATCGAACGTCACTTCCAGCAAAATACCAAGATCAAACGACACCAGGAATGATATTGCTTGCCAGAGCCTTCCCCAATATGGGCAATGTTCCAACACGGACTTTAACTTCTTATGGCTCAAATTCACTGTCCGCAAGCATGTCATTCATTATTGTTTTATTTACAGGAGTCCAAATCTTGACAGTAATTCGACTTGTAACGAGTTTGATGCACTGTCTGATTCCATCTCGAAAATTGTTTCCCTTTGTCCTCGCACTGAAATCGTTATTGCGGGCGATTTCAATGTACACAATTCCAACTGGCTCCGCTATTCTGGTCAGACAACACCCGAAGGAAGGTATGTCGAGCTCTTTGCCGGGTTACATCACCTTACCCAACTGATCGATGTGCCAACGCATATACCGGATGTTGCTGGGCAAGCAGCCCATACTCTTGACTTGTTTCTTACTTCTCACCCTGATAAATATACCATTAGTGTAACTTCTCCATTTGGCACTTCAGACCATTGTATCATTTCAGCTAATTTCTCATCCCCCACCCATCCAGTTAAAGAAAAACTTCCCACCAGGACCGTTTGGCAATACGAGAAAGCCAACTGGGACGGCCTGAATTTCTTTTTCCGAAACTTTAACTGGTCACTATGCTTCCCCGATAGTGACATTGATGCCAGTGCTGAAATGATCACAAATGTGATTCTTCTAGGGATGCGTGCTTTTATTCCTAACAGAGTAAAAAGCATCAAACCTAAAGAAAAGTCTTGGTTTAATTCTGAGTGTAAAGAAGCTATCAGGCTCAAAGAAGTAAGTTTCCGATCTTACAAAGCCAACCCTACAGAGGAAAATCGGAAAAAGCACAAACAAGCAAGGAATTCATGCAACTCCGTTATAGAAAGAACCAAATTTTTGCATGACCAAAAATTACGGCAAAAAATTCTGCAGTGTCCCAAAGGCAGTAAAAATTTTTGGTCATTTGTAAAAAATATAAAAAACTCCTCGACATCTTCGGTTCCAACGCTCATCGACAATAACAAACCAATTGTTTACTCTTCAGAGAAGGCAAACTTGCTCGCCGCCCATTTCGCTGCCAGCTCCACGCTGCCTCAAAGCAACGTTGCCCCTCCTGTACTTGAGAATGTAAATTTTTCCATGGGACACATTTTTTTCCGCACTCGTACAGTAGCAAGAGTTCTCAAAGATCTCGATATACACAAATCCGCTGGCCCGGATGGTATACCCCCGATTCTTCTGAAGAGGTGTTCTTCCACACTGGCAAAGCCACTGCGTAAGCTTTTCCATCGCTCCTACTCTTCTGGAATCTTTCCTAGAAGATGGAAAACAGCATTTGTCCAGCCTGTCCCTAAGAAAGGTGACCCATCCTCCCCCTCCTCCTACCGACCCATAGCACTGACATCCCTTCTTTCTAAGGTCATGGAAACACTGATTAACCGTCAGCTTAAGGAATATCTCGAAGATCGTAAGCTTCTCCATGACCGTCAGTATGGCTTCCGCAGCAACCGTTCCACTGGTGATCTGATGGCATATCTCACCGAACAGTGGAACAAATCTTTACATCGCTTTGGTGAAAGTAAGATTATTGCTCTTGATATCTCCAAGGCATTTGATAGAGTTTGGCATGAAGCTCTCTTATCGAAAATGCGTGCTTTTGGGATCGATAATACTCTTGTTCGTTGGATTAGAAGCTATCTTCTGGACCGTTCAATACAAGTTGTATTGGACGGATTCAAGTCTGATTCCCATAAAATAAATGCTGGTGTGCCCCAGGGCTCTGTTCTGTCTCCGACTCTTTTCCTCATTTTTATAAATGATCTTCTGTCTGTTACTTCTAATCCACTTAACTGTTTTGCTGACGACTCTACCCTCAGCTTTTCATATTCGTTCGATAATTCACGTCCTTCGCATTCGGACGTACAATTGCAACGGTGCCGTATGTCAAGCTCATTAAACTCCGATTTATACAGCATTGTCAAATGGGGTAATAGAAATCGTGTGGAGTTTAATGCTTCGAAAACTCAATGCTGTCTTCTGTCGTTAAAGCTAAACATTCCCCCAATGCCATTGTCCATGAATGGCACTTACATCGAAGAAACCGAAAAGCTCTCAGTACTCGGTATGTGTGTCAACGACGACCTCCGTTGGAACGACCATATATTTGAGATCGCTAAGAATGCTGCAAAGTGCTTAGGTTTTCTGTATCGGTGTAAGAAGTACTTTTCCCCATCTGATCTGGCTACAATTTATAAAGCGTTTATACGCCCTAAACTCGAGTATAACTCCCACCTCTGGGCAGGTGCTTCGCAAACATCGCTTCACCTGCTTGATAGAATACAAAATCGAGCGTTAAGATTGATAGGTAATAGAACTGCCGCTGAAACAATTGCCCCACTCGAACACCGACGCAATGTTTCATGTCTTTCCTTATTTTATCGTTTCTTTTACAAAAAATGTTCACTCGAAGTAGCCAGTTGCATTCCTCCCCTTAAAAGTTTCTCCCGTAATACTCGTCTCGCAAGGAATGCTCATCAGTTCACCCTTGAGCCTAATTTCGGACGTACCGTGAAATATAGGGATTCTTTTTTTAGCCGAACGACACGAATCTGGAATAGTTTACCCGGCGGGATTTTCCCTTGCCATTTTGATCTGCAAACATTCAAAACCAATGTTAATCGGCACCTCCTATCTCTCCCCTCCCTATCTTCGTAATGCCCGCGCAGTGTGTTCTACATTAAAAGGGAAACACATAATCCCTTGTGCGCGCGTTAATTATAAAAAAAAAAAAAAAACCATAATCAAATAATATAATATTCTAAAAACACACAAATCGTGCCATGGATATTTGACTCCAACCATTTATCTACTGTACTCTGTCCAGCACACATCTATTCATTACTAATCGAATCCACTGTCATAATATTCAACAACTGAAAGACGATCGCACTTGCATAAATGCACTGCCCTCGGAGTTGTTTTGATGATGGGACAGTTTTCGATGAATGAAATTAATGTGAATTCTGCGATAATATTTCTGGGGCTATACACTAGTAAATAAAAAAAAAAAATATTTTTTAGAAGTCCCAAAACCATAAGTCCTTGCCAGCCTTAGAGCGAAGGTATTTGGCCTACTTTGGGCAGTGAAAAAAAAACAGGCTTAACAACTATAGAGCGTGAAGCTTGCTGGCAACGAAGAAGCAGCAGTCAAAAACAGCAAAAAAACAAAGCACCAACAAAAGGAACAAGAAAAAACATCAGAAGCAGTCAAAAACAGCCAAAAAGCACCAACAAAAGGAACAGCATGATGATGTTTTAAGCATCAGCCCTGTACTCGATGGGAAACCATCAGATTTAGGGAAATTTATCTCCTGTGGAGATATTTTGTTTAAGGCAGTGAAAGATGCTGAAAAGCCAACTTTCCTGTCTATAGTTAAAACTAGGCTACAAGGTCCCGCCTTTGAATTAACTCAATTCAACACATTTTCTACATGGGAGGAGAAAAGAAGAAACTCGAGTCTGAGTATTAGGAGGAAAAATTTCGTTCCTTTACTCACAGCGAACTGCTAACCATGAGGCAACGCTTTAAGAAACCGTCAAAGAATTCGGCGAGGCGCATGCATTGCATTGAGTAACCTTAATTCTGCAACATACGCAATTACCGAAGGCGAGGCGGTAAGAAAATTTCTGGTCGACGAAAATGATAAGTTGGCCATACAAGTGCTCGAGGATGGTCTGAAAAGTTATCAACTCATAATAATAGCAAGGGCTCAGGGTGACACAAGTTTGAAGCTAGCAATAGCACATGCAGAGAGTCACGCGGCACAAATAGACAATTATAGTAATTCCCAAACACAGAGCAATAAAATCCAGAACAGGCACCCAACAATAACAAGAATATTCTGCCAAACTTGTGAAGAGTCAGGCCACACGCGGGAAACGTGTTACCGAAATACACAATGCCCCCAGTATCAAAAGTTCCAACACCGACCACACGTTAAAAAGGAAGTGCAGTACCTCAGTTGTAATTATTGTAAGAAACGTAACCATACTGAAGGTTGCATCTATCCAGGGATAGATCAGGAACTAATTATACTCCTCAAGTGCGAAATCCATTTAGAAATGACGTTGCGACCGCAGGTTTCAGCGGCAATTCACGGCTCACACACATGGCAAGGCAGGTTGATAATCACGTTGTAAGATACTCCAATATCAGTCAACTACAAGAGTTAGAAAACGATTTTATTCGGGAGGAGACAAGCGGCAATCCCTCTTGATCAAACACCACAGCCGATATACACCAAATGAGAGACTAAGTCTGAAGTTTCATGTTTCGTTTTGTCCTGAATTTAAAGAACGAACGATACGCATCAGACTTAGCCCATCGGATAAACGGTATACAACACTGCTAATTGATACTAAAGCCGACATAAGCCTACTTAAAAGATCGAGTATAACATGTATGGGAAACGGTAATAAACACTACACCATATCAACTATAGCCGGGGATTCCGTAAAAACCCTAGGGTTAATACATAATTGCTTAGAGTTTAAAACCGAAAACCATTCTATGCTACTGGACTCCCCTTTTTACCTACTACCTAATCAAATAAATCTCCCTTATGACGGTATTTTAGGAAACGGCTTCTTAACAAAATTTAAATACCTAGTGGATTATCAAAAAAAAGAAAAAAACAATAAAAATTCCAATGCCTTATAATAATGACAAAGAAGAGAAGGAGCCATTATCTACGAATAATGGGGATGAGCATCAAAGAAAAACATGCAACTCTATGAACGGGGCCTATAGCCATAGCCGTAACGAGTTGTCATGTGAATCACGACTCCCCGACCCAAAATCTCTTAATAATCTCAGAAATAAACATTTTGGAATTTAAGAAAAAAATAAAAAATAAAGGATCAGCAGAAAGTAAGACTGTTCATACAGAAAAATCAGCAGACAGTAACACAATCCTCCCAAAGTTTTAGAAAATTATAAAACAAACAAATAAAAAATAAAAAAGAAATGTTAAACAACTTAAAAAATAATAATAATACAAATAGTTTTGATGAAATAACACTGTACGAAGACAACACTACACCAACTCCTGTAAATATTAATGAACAAACTGACTTTATTTTGAAACCCCGAAGTCAGCAGGTAATAAAATTTCCTTTTGAAAATAAACATGAACTTGGAAATATACTCGTTGGAAAGAAACAATTTATGCCAGTGTTATTTTTATAGAGGAAACTATAGCAATTCCCAAAGATCCTTACATATATACAAAATTTTTTACTGAACATGTTGGAAACTGAGCAAACACTAAATATTAAATACATTGATCTCGAATGGGATAAGCTAGATAACTTTAACTTAGTTTCTTACCAAGTAAATAACAAGATTAAAGGAAGGTTAAGTAGATTATGGTCAGTAATTAATCTTATTCACTGCAATACGGAGGAGGAAGAATCAATTCTCAAAATTTGCAGGGAATACAATGATTTATTCTACCTCGAAGACGATAACCTCTCATTTACAGAAACAGTGAAACATAATCCATCACCGATCAAAACAAGCCCCTTCATTTGTCAGACCATACAGGCCCTGATACAGAAAAAACCGAGATCCATAAGTAGGTAAACAACATGCTGCAAAGCAACATTATCCAGCCCAGTGCTAGTCCATGGAATTGCCCTTTGCTCTTGGTACCCAAGAAAGCCGAAAAGAAGGCAAAAAGAGATGGAGAGTCGTGGTTGATTTTCGTAAACTAAATGAACTGACAGTTGCCCATGCATATCCTTTACCAAACATAACAGATATCTTAGATCAGTTAGGCAGGGCAACATATTTTAGCACCCTCGATCTGGCAAACGGTTTTCATCAAATCCTTATGGATGATGAAGACCAGTGCACAACTGATTTCAGTATTCCATACGGACACTACGAATATAATCGCATACCATTTGGTTTAAAAAATGCACCAGCAACTTTCCAACGTCTAATGAATACGGTACTAATTGGGTTATAGGGATTTGACTGTTTTGTATATGTCGATGACATAGTCCTTTATGGATACAATCTAATTGATCATAACTCCAAACTCACTAGAATATTCGATCGCTTACGGCATCACAACTTAAAACTTCAACCAGACAAATGTAGTTTTCTGAAAAATTTATTAATGTACCTTGGACATATTATCTCTGAAAGTGGCCTTAAACCAGATCCTGAAAAAACAAAAGCAGTAAAAACATAACATAAGGGAATAAAATCATTCTTAGGATTTACAGGTTATGACCGAAGATTTAAAGATAATTTTTCAACCATAGCAAAACCATCGACGAACATGTTAAAAAAAAAACGTAGATTTGAAATGGGATGCATTCTGTGATGAAGTAATTCAAACACTAAAAAGTTAACTTATAGAACCTCCTGTTCTAGCATACCCTGATTTAAAAAAACATTTCATAGTTACAACGGACGCTAGCCATCATAACTCCAAACTCACTAGAATATTCTATCGCTTACGGCATCACAACTTAAAACTTCAACCTGACAAATGTAGTTTTCTGAAAAATGTGTTAATGTACCTTGGACATATTATCTCTGAAAGTGGCCTTAAACCAGATCCTGAAAAAACAAAAGCAGTAAAAACATAACATAAGGGAATAAAATCATTCTTAGGATTTACAGGTTATGACCGAAGATTTAAAGATAATTTTTCAACCATATCAAAACCATCGACGAACATGTTAAAAAAGAACGTAGATTTGAAATGGGATGCATTCTGTGATGAAGTATTTCAAACACTTAAAAGTTAACTTATAGAACCTCCTGTTCTAGCATACCCTGATTTAAAAAACATTTCATAGTTACAACGGACGCTAGCGATATTGGACTCGGCGCTGTTTTATCACAGGGAAAAATAGGAAAAGACAAAACGATCTGTTACGCCAGTCGCACTCTTAATGCCGCTGAAACTCGGTACAGCACTACGGAGAAGGAATTACTAGCAATTGCTTACGCTGTCAAACAATGTCGCCCTTACATCTAGGGAAGAAGATCTAAAATATGTACAGATCATACGCCATTACAATGGCTTATGAACCTCAAAGACCCAACGTCAAGACTCGCTCTGTGGAGAATATTGTTGGATGAATACGAATATCAAATAATTTATAAACCAGGTAAAATAAATTCAAATGCTGACGCTCTCAGTGGAGTACCAATTGAGCCAAGCGAAAAGGTAATGGTTCTTACCAGAAACCAAAAACAGCGCTTAAAAGAACAAAACGAAACAAATACATCTCAATCATCTCAACAATCATAGGACAATATGCACAAAATATCCAGTTTTATCTTAACCGAAAAAGTTGGTAACATCCATCAGAATCAGGAACTAACGAGAAAATACTCCAAGAATTAATAGCAAATTTTAAGAAGCCAGATATAGGTAAAAGTCTCAAAACGAACTTTTGTATTGTTGTCACACATATTCATCAGAGGTACTAACGACGAACAAATCACAGAAAAAATTTTAATAACTATAAGACAAGAGATACAAAATTCAAATTTAAAAGCAATTGGTTTTTCAATTCCAAACTTGATTAACACCACCAAGAACACATTCCAAATTTTACTAGAAAGAATATTTGAAACAGACGATCTGGAGGAAATTTTTCTATATACTAACGAAAGAATCATTCTAAACGATCCCGAATTCGATTATCATGACTCACCCTTTAGCGGCCATCAAGGTGTGTCACGAACCCTTAAACGAATAATTCATAAATACTACTTGTCCAATATGAAGAAAGACTTTATTCAACACATAAAAAGTGTGCATCTTGCCAATTAAACAAAAGTAAAAAGAATCCACCAGTACCTATGAAAACAACAACTAATGCACGGCCTTTTGAAAGAGTAGCTATAGATATAGTTGGTCCTCTGCCAGTAAGCTATAACAATCAGAAATATCTATTAACATTTCAAGATGATCTCACTAAATTTTCAGAAGCTTTTCCGATTCCGAATGCAGAAGCTTCAACAGTAGAACGAGTTTTTTTCAGAAAATATAATATGCCGACACGGTACTCCTACAGTACTATATTCAAAGAATTATGCAACAACAAAAACTCAACACATCACCTTATTACCCTCAAGCCAACGGAGCGCTTGAACTCTATATGCAATATTCGTGTATAACACTACACAACATAGCAGTACAGGTTACACGCCTTACGAACTTCTATATGAGTTACCTGCTAATATTCCTAGCACATTTTCACAGAATCCGAAGACAATTTATAATTATGAGAACTAAGCTAATGAGCTAAAATCTAGATTGCGACACGGTTATCAGGTAGCAAATAGAGCTCTTGATAAAAATGAAAATAATCTTAAAGACCCGGTATGACAAATATGCTCAACCCAAAATTATTAACGTGAGTGAAAATGTTCTTTCAAAAAACCAACCTAAAAAAATAAATTTTCATCCCTTTGGGAAGGTACATACGACGTTCTTGAGATATTATCTGATGAAAATACCGTTGTTTAAATACATAATAAAGCGAAAGTAGTTCATAACAATAATATTATGAAATTTATAGAATAAAAAATAATATATATATAAATAAATTTTAATCTTGATTTAGCAAAATGAAAAATAATAACGAAAAATTCTATTAAATAAAAACAAATTTTTACTTTTTAATATGATTTTAAGTTCATGTATTTATTATTTAAATTACAACATTTATTTTATTTTTAATTAAAGTCGCGACGCGCGTCTCGGACTTGCGTCCATCATCGGGCTAATAAATACTTTTTTGCCATTGTTTTAATTTTCTTTGTTTACTTATTTGTTGTTGTTCGCTATATTGTTATATCGTGTTGTCTTCTTTTATCTTGTGTTTTAATTGGTATGTAATTGCAGTGTCGTATAATGCGTTACTTTTAATTGTTAGTTTATCGTTAAGCACTTTGTCCTGTTCCATCTTATATGACTTGTAAATGCAAAATTCTTCTATTGTGTCCATAGTTTTCCCTTTTTTGCATGTGTGTAAAGGTATTAGGTTATTTTCAAAGTTGCTATAGTTGTGGTTTTCATTAATTAAATGTAAAGCGAAATTTGATTTTGTGTTTATTTTAGGTTTATGTTCTTTGAATCTTTCGTGAAATGTTCTGCCTGTTTGTCCTATGTAGTATTTGTCGCAGTCATTGCAGATTATTTTATATACTCCAGAGCATGATTCAATATTTTTGTTATGTTTTGGTCTTAATATTTGTTGAATGGTATTTTTTGTTTTATATGAAATATTTATGTTAAGTTTTTTGAACTCATTTTTTATTGTCTGTGGTATTATATTCGTATATTCTATTGAGATATATTTGTTGTCCTTTTTTGTATCATGCATTATGTCGTTGTTTACGTTTTGAAGTTTTTTCTTTTTCTTTTTGTAAATTAATTTATCTATTGTTTCTGCATTGTAACCATTTGCAAGTGCTATTTGTTTTATTATGTCAATTTCGTGTTTAAAATCTTCTTCATCCATAGGTACGTTTAGTAATCTATTTATGAATGCATTAAATGATGACATTTTTTGTGAATGTGGGTGGTGGGAGTTTTTGTGTATGACAACGTCAGTAGTAGTAGGTTTTCTATAAATTTTATATTTTAGTTTTTGGTTTTTGTCTTTGCTTATATTTAAGTCTAAGAAGTTTATATTATTATTTTGTTCAATTTCTGTTGTGAATTTAATTTTATTGTTTAAGTTGTTAATGTATTTTTTTAATATGTCAATTTGTCTGCATGTACCATTAAAGATGAGGAAGGTGTCGTCAACATATCTTGCGTAGAAGATAATTTTGTTGTGTAGAGGGTTATGAGTTGATAAAATATATTTGTTGTCATAATAATTGAGATATATATCTGCCATTAATCCACTTAAGGGGGATCCCATGGCTAATCCTTCGTCTTGTATATAATATTTGTTATTGAATGTAAAATAATTTTGTTTTAAAGTTATTTTTAATAAATGTATGATTTCATTTATTTTTTGATGGTCAATAGTTGCATTTTGGGTGAGATTTTCTTTTATTAATTCTATTGTTTCGTCTATTGGTATGTTGGTGTACATATTGGTGACATCAAGTGAAATGAGTTTATATTGGGATATTATGTTAAGATTTTTTGTTTTATCGATGAATTCGGTATAGTTTTTTATGCTGTGGTTATTTTTTAAGGTGATGTTGTTTTTGAGGATTTTCTGTAGTTCTTTAGCGACTTTGTAACATAGTGCTGTAGTGTAATTGATTAATGGTCGGATTGGAGTATTTGTTTTGTGTATTTTGGGTAATCCAGTAAACTGTGGTGCTTGTGCATTAGGTTGTTTGAGTTTTATTTTGGTTATGTTTGTAAATAGGTTATTGCATTTGTTAATTGTTTGGTTTATTTGTTTTACATATTCTTTAGTTGGGTCGTTTTGTATGTTTCTTATGTTATTATCTATTATAAATGTTAGGTTTTATTTATATATTCTTCCAGGTTAATTATGACTATTGTATTTCCTTTGTCAGCTTTAGTTATTAATGCGTTATTGTCTTTTAGTTTTTGTTTTATGTTTTTTTAAATTATTTACGTCTTCTTTATATTTTTGTTGTAATATTTTGTGTGATTTGTTATTTTTTAAAAATTTGTTTTAGTTTTCTGTTGATTATAGTTCTTACTTCATTTTGTGTTTCTTGGTCTGGTATGGTTTTAATGGCTGCCTCAGCGTTTATTATTTCATTATTTATATTTTTTGGGTTAATATTTGGTATGTTGTATTTAAGTCCTTTGTTAAGAGTGTCGATTTCCGTTTTATTTAAATGTACATTTGTTTTGTTGACTAATCTGGGGTAAAATAAGTGTTGGTTGGTTAAGTTTGTTGAATTAGTTCTTTTAGTGAGTTTAATTATTTTCTGTTGTTGTTTTATAGCGATGTTTATAGATAATAACATAAGAAACATACAAAACGACCCAACTAAAGAATATGTAAAACAAATAAACCAAACAATTAACAAATGCAATAACCTATTTACAAACATAACCAAAATAAAACTCAAACAACCTAATGCACAAGCACCACAGTTTACTGGATTACCCAAAATACACAAAACAAATACTCCAATCCGACCATTAATCAATAACACCACAGCACCATGTTACAAAGTCGCTAAAGAACTACAGAAAATCCTCAAAAACAACATCACCTTAAAAAATAACCACAGCATAAAAAACTATACCGAATTCATCGATAAAACAAAAAATCTTAACATAATATCCCAATATAAACTCATTTCACTTGATGTCACCAATATGTACACCAACATACCAATAGACGAAACAATAGAATTAATAAAAGAAAATCTCACCCTAAATGCAACTATTGACCATCAAAAAATAAATGAAATCCTACATTTATTAAAAATAACTTTAAAACAAAATTATTTTACATTCAATAACAAATATTATATACAAGACGAAGGATTAGCCATGGGATCCCCCTTAAGTGGATTAATGGCAGATATATATCTCAATTATTATGAAAACAAATATATTTTATCAACTCATAACCCTCTACACAACAAAATTATCTTCTACGCAAGATATGTTGACGACACCTTCCTCATCTTTAATGGTACATGCAGACAAATTGACATTTTAAAAAAATACATTAACAACTTAAACAATAAAATTAAATTCACAACAGAAATTGAACAAAATAATAATATAAACTTCTTAGACTTAAATATAAGCAAAGACAAAAACCAAAAACTAAAATATAAAATTTATAGAAAACCTACTACTACTGACGTTGTCATACACAAAAACTCCCACCACCCACATTCACAAAAAATGTCATCATTTAATGCATTCATAAATAGATTACTAAACGTACCTATGGATGAAGAAGATTTTAAACACGAAATTGACATAATAAAACAAATAGCACTTGCAAATGGTTACAATGCAGAAACAATAGATAAATTAATTTACAAAAAGAAAAAGAAAAAACTTCAAAACGTAAACAACGACATAATGCATGATACAAAAAAGGACAACAAATATATCTCAATAGAATATACGAATATAATACCACAGACAATAAAAAATGAGTTCAAAAAACTTAACATAAATATTTCATATAAAACAAAAAATACCATTCAACAAATATTAAGACCAAAACATAACAAAAATATTGAATCATGCTCTGGAGTATATAAAATAATCTGCAATGACTGCGACAAATACTACATAGGACAAACAGGCAGAACATTTCACGAAAGATTCAAAGAACATAAACCTAAAATAAACACAAAATCAAATTTCGCTTTACATTTAATTAATGAAAACCACAACTATAGCAACTTTGAAAATAACCTAATACCTTTACACATATGCAAAAAAGGGAAAACTATGGACACAATAGAAGAATTTTGCATTTACAAGTCATATAAGATGGAACAGGACAAAGTGCTTAACGATAAACTAACAATTAAAAGTAACGCATTATACGACACTGCAATTACATACCAATTAAAACACAAGATAAAAGAAGACAACACGATATAACAATATAGCGAACAACAACAAATAAGTAAACAAAGAAAATTAAAACAATGGCAAAAAAGTATTTATTAGCCCGATGATGGACGCAAGTCCGAAACGCGCGTCGCGACTTTAATTAAAAATAAAATAAATGTTGTAATTTAAATAATAAATACATGAACTTAAAATCATATTAAAAAGTAAAAATTTGTTTTTATTTAATAGAATTTTTCGTTATTATTTTTCATAAATCTAACAACATGGAGGCAGAAACAAAAACTTTTATTGATTTAGCAGGTTGACTAAGAAGGTCAGTAGCCGTATTGGCTCTTGATAGTTCGGTTAGCTAGTTCAGGATCAATTAGAGTGGATGTCCTTAGGAGAGATATCCTAGTATTCCAATGTGTCTTAACTCGTCAAGTAATATGAGAACAGCGATGAGTAAGCTTGATTAAAATACTTTATTTGAAACGTATAACTTAGTTATTAATACATTAGACAATTTCTTTAATAATAAGAAAGGCTTAGAGGTATTTGTCGCGACTGAACGAAAGTGTAGTACGATGTGCGTGACTGTAGCGGAGTTATAAGAATGGTCCTCTGGTAGTTTATCCAGTGGTATTTATACTGTGTGTGTACATGACTTCTTGTTATCTTCTGGAAGTGGCGTACGTGATATATTGGTAGTTTTTGTGATGTTTGGTTAATCTACTGATTATGTTTTATGGTTCCTCTTGGGTCCGTATGCAAATACTCTTATCGTCTTGTGACTTTCCTTGGTGTCGGATGTAAACGTGCTTATCTGGTTGGTGCCGTTATCTTTGTTTAAAGATGACCTCATCCAGTTTTAGGTGTTGTGTTGTGTGTTATTCTAGCGAGAATACTCCTCTTTGGGCAGGTTGTTGTAGTGGGATCATAACCCCTCCCGGCGAAAGATCGGGCAAACGTTGAAACTTGACGTTTGGCAGATTAATGTTTGTTGTGGTTGTTTTTGGCTTTCGTAGTCTTAATAATATAATGGTTACAATAATGATTATTATAAGTATTACAATACTGGATATGCCGTAATCCATATGTTTTTTGGGAATTGAAAAGGTAATTTAAATTTTTTTTCGCTATGAAAAACTACCAGAGCTTTCACTACAACAAATCCTATCAATACTCAAAGTCAGGTATAAGTTTTTTGGTTAAAAATCATATACCCGTAACTTCACACATCACATCCACCTCTAATCTACAACAAAAATAAATGAAAAAGGTAGTTGTCTCGACCTCGTGTTTACGGATGATGTTAATAGCTTAACGGTGCAAAGATCATGCCCTTTATTGGATGATTTTAGATTTCCCCTTGCTATGAAGTTTTAATGGAAATGCCGACCTCTGTTTGTGCTAGTCAAGACGTTCATTGCTATGAATTTGACTTCAAGAAAACTGATTTTGAAAAACTCAATATGGAACTTTCTCAATTTCACTGGGATAGTGTCTTTTTTAATATGAAGGCTAGTAAAGCAACTGATACTTTCTATGACATATTGTACAATAGCTTTTTGAAAACAATACCTGTTCGCCGCATCAAAATTGTTGATAATTGTTATCCTTGGCTCACACCTTTCCTTAAAAGGCTTAAAAAAACTAACTCGACAGCAAGCTTAAATTCAAGTTTACAGTTTCCACTGCTCAAGAGTTCAGCAGAATAAGAAGAGAATTCCAATTCAAATAAAGGGCTGCATATAGAAACTACATCATATCTATGAAAGCTAACCTATTACTGAAATTTGTTAAAAATAAGAGAAAAATAGCTGAATTCCCGTCCTATATGAATTTGGATCAAAGATCTTCAAATGATGGGGTAATGATCTGTGATATGTTTGCAGAAATGTTTAAAGGCATCTACAAATGTAATAATAGGTTGACTGGACTGCATCAAATTACATCTAATATGAGCATTACAAATGACTTGCCATTTATACAAGAAAACGATCTGACAGGTGCAATAAAAAAGCTAACATATTAATTTTCTACTGCACCTGATAATGTTCCTTCCTGTGTTTTAATAAACTGCTGTCATTCCTTGGCTAGTGCTTTATGTTATTTGTTTAACCTATCTTTGTCGTCTTCCGTTTTCCTGTAAGCTTGGAAGTCTTCATTTATAATTTCACTTTTTAAATCAGGAAGCCGATGCAACATGCGTGACTACCGATGTATTGCAAAACTCAGCGTTATTCCCAAGATGATGGAATCTATAATAGTCCATGAGTTAATACATGGTGTAAAATCGCATCTATGGGACAGACAGCATGGATTCGTCAAGGGCAAATCTACCATCACAAATCTGTTGGACATTACATTATGTATAACAAAAGGATTCATGAATGAATGAAACTTTCACTTTTCGGTTGGTCCATGAAACTTGTACAATGGATTGCAAGTTATTTACTTGCAATCCACTTACTTAACATTTACGTACTCAATATGTTAAATTCAAGTCTCATTTATCCAACTTAATAGATGTCAAGTCTGGCGTGCCTCAAGGAAGCCACCTGGGACCACTGTTATTCGTATTTTTTATAAATGATTTACCCTCTGTGATAAAATACTGTGATATACATCTCTATGCTGACGATGCGAAAATTTCATTTTCATATAAAAATAATGCTGATTACCTTCAACTGCACTTTGATATTGATCATTTGCAGTAATGGTGTAATAACAATGATCTCACACTGAACTCTAAGAAATGCAAAGTAATGACCTTCGCTAGAGTTAAAAATGTTTTCTTTAATGAATACTCTATAAATAATTCAAAACTTGAAAGAGTTAATTATTTTATAAACTTGGGAGTCATATTTGATTCAAAATTAGACTTCAGAATGCACATCAATTCTCTAACTGCAAATCTTCTGTTCGTCTAGGAATGATTAAACGATGGTCAAAGAATTCAACGACCCTTATGTGACAAAGAGCCTATTTGTTGGACTGGTTCGTTCGGTGCCCATATTACTCTTGTCACATTGCCTGCATTGAATCCATTAAAAAACAGTTTCTATTATTTGCTCTTCGCCATCTTAACTGGGATAATCATCACCATCTTCCACCATATCGTTTGCGACTTTTACTGATTGGTCTTAATACGCTGGAGGACAGGAGGTCATCACTTAATGCTGCATTCATATTTCAACTTTTGAACGCTGATATTAATTCTCCTTATTTGCTTTCCTTATTATATATTATTATATAATATTATTTGTATAATCCAAGTAACTGTGATCATAACATTGACGTAACTGCAGTTATAGTCAAATCAAAATAAATAAAAGCCCTATTTCTTTCAGCGTCTCCGTGCGGATGGACATCAATGTTTCGGCCCGGAAAATCTTCTATTCCACCCCAGAGGGACGGCGCAGTAAGAGAGGACCTTGAGAGGACCTCCATCACGAAACTGCGACTCTGGTGGCATCTATCTAGGGACCATGCTGGCTGGAGAAGTTTGTTAGTTAAGGCCCAGGTCCACACAAAACTGTAGCACGGCCTAAGGCAAGGTAGGTTAAGGAAACGGTTAATTCATCATACATTAACTCACCTGCAAGTACAGTCACATAAAAAACAAAAACAAAAATGAAAAAAGCAGTTTTCTTTTATTTTAACATTTCTCAATAACAGCAAAACATTTCAGCATCCAATTTTCTGTTTTGAACTAATTTTTTTAAGAGCATTGAATTTGGGGAACAAAATCAATATTAAATTATGTTAAATTTTGAAACAAATTAGCTAAAAATAAAAAAAAAAATGTCTCAACTTTTCACTTTGAAAATGAATTTTCAAAAACTATTCCATAAAACAGGAGCTTTTTCATAACAGAATAAAAGAAGTTATTTCTGGTTTTAAAAAGGCATATAATGGTATCGTCACCGTTGTTTTTATATATATATTTTTTTGTTTTAAGTCATCTTTTAAAAAACTATGCCTCCTGCCTAAATGGAGGAGAATAGATCTCCCCTCCAAAACGATTTCTTTCTTGTCTATTTTGATAAAGCTGTTGCGACCACAACGTTCCTCCTTCCCATTTCCTGCTCTGCTAAGTCATCCACATACCAAGTCCACATACCGAACGTCACTTCCAGCAAAATACCAAGATCAAACGACACCATAATCAAATAATATAATATTCTAAAAACACACAAATCGTGCCATGGATATTTGACTCCAACCATTTATCTAATGTACTCTGTCCAGCACACATCCATTCAATACTAATCGAATCCACTGTCATAATATTCAACAACTGAAAGACGATCGCACTTGCATAAATGCACTGCCCTCGGAGTTGTTTTAATGATGGGACAGTTTTCGATGAATGAAATTAATGTGAATTCTGCGATAATATTTCTGGGGCTAAACACTAGTAAATAAAAAAAAAAAATATTTTTTAGAAGTCCCAAAACCATAAGTCCTTGCCAGCCTTAGAGCGAAGGTATTTGGCCTACTTTGGGCAGTGACAAAAAACCAGGCTTAACAACTATAGAGCGTGAAGCTTGCTGGCAACGAAGAAGCAGCAGTCAAAAACAGCAACAAAAACAAAGCACCAACAAAAGGAACAAGAAAAAATATCATAAGCAGTCAAAAACAGCCAAAAAGCACCAACAAAAGGAACAGCATGATGATGTTTTAAGCATCAGCCCTGTACTCGATGGGAAACCATCAGATTTAGGGAAATTTATCTCCTGTGGAGATATTTTGTTTAAGGCAGTGAAAGATGCTGAAAAGCCAACTTTCCTGTCTATAGTTAAAACTAGGCTACAAGGTCCCGCCTTTGAATTAACTCAATTCAACACATTTTCTACATGGGAGGAGAAAAGAAGAAACTCGAGTCTGAGTATTAGGAGGAAAAATTTCGTTCCTTTACTCACAGCGAACTGCTAACCATGAGGCAACGCTTTAAGAAACCGTCAAAGAATTCGGCGAGGCGCATGCATTGCATTGAGTAACCTTAATTCTGCAACATACGCAATTACCGAAGGCGAGGCGGTAAGAAAATTTCTGGTCGACGAAAATGATAAGTTGGCCATACAAGTGCTCGAGGATGGTCTGAAAAGTTATCAACTCATAATAATAGCAAGGGCTCAGGGTGACACAAGTTTGAAGCTAGCAATAGCACATGCAGAGAGTCACGCGGCACAAATAGACAATTATAGTAATTCCCAAACACAGAGCAATAAAATCCAGAACAGGCACCCTACAATAACAAGAATATTCTGCCAAACTTATGAAGAGTCAGGCCACACGCGGGAAACGTGTTACCGAAATACACAATGCCCCCAGTATCAAAAGTTCCAACACCGACCACACGTTAAAAAGGAAGTGCAGTACCTCAGTTGTAATTATTGTAAGAAACGTAACCATACTGAAGGTTGCATCTATCCAGGGATAGATCAGGAACTAATTATACTCCTCAAGTGCGAAATCCATTTAGAAATGACGTTGCGACCGCAGGTTTCAGCGGCAATTCACGGCCCACACACATGGCAAGGCAGGTTGATAATCACGTTGTAAGATACTCCAATATCAGTCAACTACAAGAGTCGGAAAACGATTTTATTCGGGAGGAGACAAGCGGCAACCCCTCTTGATCAAACACCACAGCCGATATACACCAAAAGAGAGACTAAGTCTGAAGTTTCATGTTTCGTTTTGTCCTGAATTTAAAGAACGAACGATACGCATCAGACTTAGCCCATCGGATAAACGGTATACAACACTGCTAATTGATACTAAAGCCGACATAAGCCTACTTAAAAGATCGAGTATAACATGTATGGGAAACGGTAATAAACACTACACCATATCAACTATAGCCGGGGATTCCGTAAAAACCCTAGGGTTAATACATAATTGCTTAGAGTTTAAAACCGAAAACCATTCTATGCTACTGGACTCCCCTTTTTACCTACACCTAATCAAATAAATCTCCCTTATGACGGTATTTTAGGAAACGGCTTCTTAACAAAATTTAAATACCTAGTGGATTATGAAAAAAAAGAAAAAAACAATTAAAATTCCAATGCCTTATAATAATGACAAAGAAGAGAAGGAGCCATTATCTACGAATAATGGGGATGAGCATCAAAGAAAAACATGCAACTCTATGAACGGGGCCTATAGCCATAGCCGTAACGAGTTGTCATGTGAATCACGACTCCCCGACCCAAAATCTCTTAATAATCTCAGAAATAAACATTTTGGAATTTAATAAAAAAAATAAAAAATAAAGGGTCAGCAGAAAGTAAGACTGTTCATACAGAAAAATCAGCAGGCAGTAACACAATCCTCCCAAAGTTTTAGAAAATTATAAAACAAACAAATAAAAAATAAAAAAGAAATGTTAAACAACTTAAAAAATAATAATAATACAAATAGTTTTGATGAAATAACACTGTACGAAGACAACACTACACCAACTCCTGTAAATATTAACGAACAAACTGACTTTATTTTGAAACCCCGAAGTCAGCAGGTAATAAAATTTCCTTTTGAAAATAAACATGAACTTGGAAATATACTCGTTGGAAAGAAACAATTTATGCCAGGGTTATTTTTATAGAGGAAACTATAGCAATTCCCAAAGATCCTTACATATATACAAAATTTTTTACTGAACATGTTGGAAACTGAGCAAACACTAAATATTAAATACATTGATCTCGAATGGGATAAGCTAGATAACTTTAACTTAGTTTCTTACCAAGTAAATAACAAGATTAAAGGAAGGTTAAGTAGATTATGGTCAGTAATTAATCTTATTCACTGCAATACGGAGGAGGAAGAATCAATTCTCAAAATTTGCAGGGAATACAATGATTTATTCTACCTCGAAGACGATAACCTCTCATTTACAGAAACACTGAAACATAAGCCATCACCGATCAAAACAAGCCCCTTCATTTGTCAGACCATACAGGCCCTGATACAGAAAAAACCGAGATCCATAAGTAGGTAAACAACATGCTGCAAAGCAACATTATCCAGCCCAGTGCTAGTCCATGGAATTGCCCTTTGCTCTTGGTACCCAAGAAAGCCGAAAAGAAGGCAAAAAGAGATGGAGAGTCGTGGTTGATTTTCGTAAACTAAATGAACTGACAGTTGCCCATGCATATCCTTTACCAAACATAACAGATATCTTAGATCAGTTAGGCAGGGCAACATATTTTAGCACCCTCGATCTGGCAAACGGTTTTCATCAAATCCTTATGGATGATGAAGACCAGTGCACAACTGATTTCAGTATTCCATACGGACACTACGAATATAATCGCATACCATTTGGTTTAAAAAATGCACCAGCAACTTTCCAACGTCTAATGAATACGGTACTAATTGGGTTATAGGGATTTGACTGTTTTGTATATGTCGATGACATAGTCCTTTATGGATACAATCTAATTGATCATAACTCCAAACTCACTAGAATATTCGATCGCTTACGGCATCACAACTTAAAACTTCAACCAGACAAATGTAGTTTTCTGAAAATGTATTAATGTACCTTGGACCTATTATCTCTGAAAGTGGCCTTAAACCAGATCCTGAAAAAACAAAAGCAGTAAAAACATAACATAAGGGAATAAAATCATTCTTAGGATTTACAGGTTATGACCGAAGATTTAAAGATAATTTTTCAACCATAGCAAAACCATCGACGAACATGTTAAAAAAGAACGTAGATTTGAAATGGGATGCATTCTGTGATGAAGTATTTCAAACACTTAAAAGTTAACTTATAGAACCTCCAGTTCTAGCATACCCTGATTTAAAAAAACATTTCATAGTTACAACGGACGCTAGCGATATTGGACTCGGCGCTGTTTTATCACAGGGAGAAATTGGAAAAGACAAAACGATCTGTTACGCCAGTCGCACTCTTAATGCCGCTGAAACTCGGTACAGCACTACGGAGAAGGAATTACTAGCAATTGCTTACGCTGTCAAACAATGTCGCCCTTACATCTAGGGAAGAAAATCTAAAATATGTACAGATCATAAGCCATTACAATGGCTTATGAACCTCAAAGACCCAACGTCAAGACTCGCTCTGTGGAGAATATTGTTGGATGAATACGAATATCAAATAATTTATAAACCAGGTAAAATAAATTCAAATGCTGACGCTCTCAGTGGAGTACCAATTGAGCCAAGCGAAAAGGTAATGGTTCTTACCAGAAACCAAAAACAGCGCTTAAAAGAACAAAACGAAACAAATACATCTCAATCATCTCAACAATCATAGGACAATATGCACAAAATATCCAGTTTTATCTTAACCGAAAAAGTTGGTAACATCCACCAGAATCAGGAACTAACGAGAAAATACTCCAAGAATTAATAGCAAATTTTAAGAAGCCAGATATAGGTAAAAGTCTCAAAACGAACTTTTGTATTGTTGTCACACACATTCATCATACTAACGACGAACAAATCACAGAAAAAATTTTAATAACTATAAGACAAGAGATACAAAATTCAAATTTAAAAGCAATTGGTTTTTCAATTCCAAACTTGATTAACACCACCAAGAACACATTCCAAATTTTACTAGAAAGAATATTTGAAACAGACGATCTGGAGGAAATTTTTCTATATACTAACGAAAGAATCATTCTAAACGATCCCGAATTCGATTATCATGACTCACCCTTTAGCGGCCATCAAGGTGTGTCACGAACCCTTAAACGAATAATTCATAAATACTACTTGTCCAATATGAAGAAAGACTTTATTCAACACATAAAAAGTGTGCATCTTGCCAATTAAACAAAAGTAAAAAGAATCCACCAGTACCTATGAAAACAACAACTAATGCACGGCCTTTTGAAAGAGAAGCTATAGATATAGTTGGTCCTCTGCCAGTAAGCTATAACAATCAGAAATATCTATTAACATTTCAAGATGATCTCACTAAATTTTCAGAAGCTTTTCCGATTCCGAATGCAGAAGCTTCAACAGTAGAACGAGTTTTTTTCAGAAAATATAATATGCCGACACGGTACTCCTACAGTACTATATTCAAAGAATTATGCAACAACAAAAACTCAACACATCACCTTATTACCCTCAAGCCAACGGAGCGCTTGAACTCTATATGCAATATTCGTGTATAACACTACACAACATAGCAGTACAGGTTACACGCCTTACGAACTTCTATATGAGTTACCTGCTAATATTCCTAGCACATTTTCACAGAATCCGAAGACAATTTATAATTATGAGAACTAAGCTAATGAGCTAAAATCTAGATTGCGACACGGTTATCAGGTAGCAAATAGAGCTCTTGGTAAAAATGAAAATAATCTTAAAGACCCGGTATGACAAATATGCTCAACCCAAAATTATTAACGTGAGTGAAAAGGTTCTTTGAAAAAACCAACCTAAAAAAATAAATTTTCATCCCTTTGGGAAGGTACATACGACGTTCTTGAGATATTTTTTGATGAAAATACCGTTCTTTAAATACATAATAAAGCGAAAGTAGTTCATAACAATAATATTATGAAATTTATAGAATAAAAAATAATATATATATATATAAATTTTAATCTTGATTTAGCAGGTTGACTAAGAAGGTCGGTAGCCGTATTGGCTCTTGATAGTTCGGTTAGCTAGTTCAGGATCAATTAGAGTGGATGTCCTTAGAAGAGATATCCTAGTATTACAATGTGTCTTAACTCGTCAAGTAATATGAGAACAGCGATGAGTAAGCTTGATTAAAATACTTTATTTGAAACGTATAACTTAGTTATTAATACATTAGACAATTTCTTTAATAATAAGAAAGGCTTAGAGGTATTTGTCGCGACTGAACCAAAGTGTAGTACGATGTGCGTGACTGTAGCGGAGTTATGAGAATGGTCCTCTGGTAGTTTATCCAGTGGTATTTATACTGTGTGTGTACATGACTTCTTGTTATCTTCTGGAAGTGGCGTACGTGATATATTGGTAGTTTTTGTGATGTTTGGTTAATCTACTGATTATGTTTTATGGTTCCTCTTGGGTCCGTATGCAAATACTCTTATCGTCTTGTGACTTTCCTTGGTGTCGGATGTAAACGTGCTTATCTGGTTGGTGCCGTTATCTTTGTTTAAAGATGACCTCATCCAGTTTTAGGTGTTGTGTTGTGTGTTATTCTAGCGAGAATACTCCTCTTTGGGCAGGTTGTTGTAGTGGGATCATAACCCCTCCCAGCGAAAGATCGGGCAAACGTTGAAACTTGACGTTTGGCAGATTAATGTTTGTTGTGGTTGTTTTTGGCTTTCGTAGTCTTAATAATATAATGGTTACAATAATGATTATTATAAGTATTACAATACTGGATATGCCGTAATCCATATGTTTTTTGGGAATTGAAAAGGTAATTTAAATTTTTTTTTGCTATGAAAAACTACCAGAGCTTTCACTACAACAAATCCTATCAATACTCAAAGTCAGGTATAAGTTTTTTGGTTAAAAATCATATACCCGTAACTTCACACATCACATCCACCTCTAATCTACTACACCAAACAATAACCATACCAACAAAAATAAATGAAAAAAGGTAGTTGTCTCGACCTCGTCTTTACGGATGATGTTAATAGCTTAACGGTGCAAAGATCATGCCCTTTAATTGATGATTTTAGATTTCCCCTTGCTATGAAGTTTTAATGGAAATGCCGACCTCTGTTTGTGCTAGTCAAGACGTTCATTGCTATGAATTTGACTTCAAGAAAACTGATTTTGAAAAACTTAATATGGAACTTTCTCAATTTCACTGGGATAGTGTCTTTTTTAATATGAAGGCTAGTAAAGCAGCTGATACTTTCTATGACATATTGTACAATAGCTTTTTGAAAACAATACCTGTTCGCCGCATCAAAATTGTTGATAATTGTTATCCTTGGCTCACACCTTTCCTTAAAAGGCTTAAAAAAACTAACTCGACAGCAAGTTAAATTCAAGTTTACAGTTTCCACTGCTCAAGAGTTCAGCAGAATAAGAAGAGAATTCCAATTCAAATAAAGGGCTGCATATAGAAACTACATCATATCTATGAAAGCTAACCTATTACTGAAATTTGTTAAAAATAAGAGAAAAATAGCTGAATTCCCGTCCTATATGAATTTGGATCAAAGATCTTCAAATGATGGGGTAATGATCTGTGATATGTTTGCAGAAATGTTTAAAGGCATCTACAAATGTAATAATAGGTTGACTGGACTGCATCAAATTACATCTAACATGAGCATTACAAATGACTTGCCATTTATACAAGAAAACGATCTGACAAGTGCAATAAAAAAGCTAACATATTCATTTTCTACTGCACCTGATAATGTTCCTTCCTGTGTTTTAACAAACTGCTGTCATTCTTTGGCTAGTGCTTTATGTTATTTGTTTAACCTATCTTTGTCGTCTTCCGTTTTCCTGTAAGCTTGGAAGTCTTCATTTATAATTTCACTTTTTAAATCAGGAAGCCGATGCAACATGCGTGACTACCGATGTATTGCAAAACTCAGCGTTATTCCCAAGATGATGGAATCTATAATAGTCCATGAGTTAATACATTGTGTAAAGTCGCATCTATGGGACAGACAGCATGGATTCGTCAAGGGCAAATCTACCATCACAAATCTGTTGGAAATTACATTATGTATAACAAAAGGATTCATGAATGAATGAAACTTTCACTTTTCGGTTGGTCCATTAAACTTGTTACTTAACATTTACGTACTCAATATGTTAAATTCAAGTCTCATTTATCCAACTTAATAGATGTCAAGTCTGGCGTGCCTCAAGGAAGCCACCTGGGACCACTGTTATTCGTATTTTTTATAAATGATTTACCCTCTGTGATAAAATACTGTGATATACATCTCTATGCTGACGATGCGAAAATTTCATTTTCATATAAAAATAATGCTGATTACCTTCAACTGCACTTTGATATTGATCATTTGCAGTAATGGTGTAATAACAATGATCTCACACTGAACTCTAAGAAATGCAAAGTAATGACCTTAGCTAGAGTTAAAAATGTTTTCTTTAATGAATACTCTATAAATAATTCAAAACTTGAAAGAGTTAATTATTTTATAAACTTGGGAGTCATATTTGATTCAAAATTAGACTTCAGAATGCACATCAATTCTCTAACTGCAAAGCTTCTGTTCGTCTAGGAATGATTAAACGATGGTCAAAGAATTCAACGACCCTTATGTGACAAAGAGCCTATTTGTTGGACTGGTTCGTTCGGTGCCCATATTACTCTTGCCACATTGCCTGCATTGAATCCATTAAAAAACAGTTTCTATTATTTGCTCTTCGCCATCTTAACTGGGATAATCATCACCATTTTCCACCATATCATTTGCGACTTTTACTGATTGGTCTTAATACGCTCGAGGACAGGAGGTCATCACTTAATGCTGCATTCATATTTCAACTTTTGAACGCTGATATAAATTCTCCTTATTTGCTTTCCTTAATGAAAAATAAATATGCCATTCCTTCCAAGTCGAAATTATAAAATTTTGAGAACACATGAAACTACTTTAAACTACTTTAATAATGAACCGTTTCTCTCTCATGTAAACAGTTCAATAATTATAATTCCCTCGTAGATTTTAATCTTACTTCATTAAAATTTAAACAAATTATACTTATATTCAATTTAAATCGTCACTAATTATGTAAATGTAATATTATTTGTATAATCCAAGTAACTGTGATCAATTATGTAACTGCAGTTATAGTCAAATTAAAATAAATAAAAGCCCTATTTCTTTCAGCGTCTCCGTGCGGATGGACATCAATGTTTTGGCCCGGAAAATCTTCTATTCCACCCCAGAGGGACGGCGCAGTAAGAGAGGACCTTGAGAGGACCTCCATCACGAAACTGCGACTCTGGTGGCATCTATCTAGGGACCATGCTGGCTGGAGAAGTTTGTTAGTTAAGGCCCAGGTCCACACAAAACTGTAGCACGGCCTAAGGCAAGGTAGGTTAAGGAAACGCTTAATTCATCATACATTAACTCACCTACAAGTACAGTCACATAAAAAACAAAAACAAAAATGAAAAAAGCAGTTTTCTTTTATTTTAACATTTCTCAATAACAACAAAACATTTGAGCATCCAATTTTCTGTTTTGAATTAATTTTTTTAAGAGCATTGAATTTGGGGAACAAAATCAATATTAAATTATGTTAAATTTTGAAACACATTAGCTAAAAATTAAAAAAAAAATGTCTCAACTTTTCACTTTGAAAATGAATTTTCAAAAACTATTCCATAAAACAGGAGCTTTTTGATAACAGAATAAAAGAAGTTATTTCTGGTTTTAAAAAGGCATATAATGGTATCGTCACCGTTGTTTTTATATATATATTTTTTTTTGTTTTAAGTCATCTTTTAAAAAACTATGCTTCCTGCCTAAACGGAGGAGAATAGATCTCCCCTCCAAAACGATTTCTTTCTTGTCTATTTTGATAAAGCTGTTGCGACCACAACGTTCCTCCTTCCCATTTCCTGCTCTGCTAAGTCATCCACATACCAAGTCCACATACCGAACGTCACTTCCAGCAAAATACCAAGATCAAACGACACCATAATCAAATAATATAATATTCTTAAAACACACAAATCGTGCCATGGATATTTGACTCCAACCATTTATCTACTGTACTCTGTCCAGCACACATCCATTCATTACTAATCGAATCCACTGTGATAATATTCAACAACTGAAAGACGATCGCACTTGCATAAATGCACTGCCCTCGGAGTTGTTTTAATGATGGGACAGTTTTCGATGAATGAAATTAATGTGAATTCTGCGATAATATTTCTGGGGCTAAACACTAGTAAATAAAAAAAAAAATATTTTTTAGAAGTCCCAAAACCATAAGTCCTTGCCAGCCTTAGAGCGAAGGTATTTGGCCTACTTTGGGCAGTGAAAAAAAACCAGGCTTAACAACTATAGAGCGTGAAGCTTGCTGGCAACGAAGAAGCAGCAGTCAAAACAGCAACAAAAACAAAGCACCAACAAAAGGAACAAGAAAAAATATCATAAGCAGTCAAAAACAGCCAAAAAGCACCAACAAAAGGAACAGCATGATGATGTTTTAAGCATCAGCCCTGTACTCGATGGGAAACCATCAGATTTAGGGAAATTTATCTCCTGTGGAGATATTTTGTTTAAGGCAGTGAAAGATGCTGAAAAGCCAACTTTCCTGTCTATAGTTAAAACTAGGCTACAAGGTCCCGCCTTTGAATTAACTCAATTCAACACATTTTCTACATGGGAGGAGAAAAGAAGAAACTCAAGTCTGAGTATTAGGAGGAAAAATTTCGTTCCTTTACTCACAGCGAACTGCTAACCATGAAGCAACGCTTTAAGAAACCGTCAAAGAATTCGGCGAGGCGCATGCATTGCATTGAGTAACCTTAATTCTGCAACATACGCAATTACCGAAGGCGAGGCGGTAAGAAAATTTCTGGTCGACGAAAATGATAAGTTGGCCATACAAGTGCTCGAGGATGGTCTGAAAAGTGATCAACTCATAATAATAGCAAGGGCTCAGGGTGACACAAGTTTGAAGCTAGCAATAGCACATGCAGAGAGTCACGCGGCACAAATAGACAATTATAGTAATTCCCAAACACAGAGCAATAAAATCCAGAACAGGCACCCAACAATAACAAGAATATTCTGCCAAACTTGTGAAGAGTCAGGCCACACGCGGGAAACGTGTTACCGAAATACACGTGAAATGACGTTACGGCCGCAGGTTTCAGCGGCAATTCACGGCCCACACACATGGCAAGGCAGGTTGATAATCACGTTGTAAGATACTCCAATATCAGTCAACTACAAGAGTTAGAAAACGATTTTATTCGGGAGGAGACAAGCGGCAACCCCTCTTGATCAAACACCACAGCCGATATACACCAAATGAGAGACTAAGTCTGAAGTTTCATGTTTCGTTTTGTCCTGAATTTAAAGAACGAACGATACGCATCAGACTTAGCCCATCGGATAAACGGTATACAACACTGCTAATTGATACTAAAGCCGACATAAGCCTACTTAAAAGATCGAGTATAACATGTATGGGAAACGGTAATAAACACTACACCATATCAACTATAGCTGGGGATTCCGTAAAAACCCTAGGGTTAATACATAATTGCTTAGAGTTTAAAACCGAAAACCATTCTATGCTACTGGACTCCCCTTTTTACCTACTACCTAATCAAATAAATCTCCCTTATGACGGTATTTTAGGAAACGGCTTCTTAACAAAATTTAAATACCTAGTGGATTATGAAAAAAAAGAAAAAAAACAATAAAAATTCCAATGCCTTATAATAATGACAAAGAAGAGAAGGAGCCATTATCTACGAATAATGGGGATGAGCATCAAAGAAAAACATGCAACTCTATGAACGGGGCCTATAGCCATAGCCGTAACGAGTTGTCATGTGAATCACGACTCCCCGACCCAAAATCTCTTAATAATCTCAGAAATAAACATTTTGGAATTTAATAAAAAAATAAAAAATAAAGGGTCAGCAGAAAGTAAGACTGTTCATACAGAAAAATCAGCAGGCAGTAACACAATCCTCCCAAAGTTTTAGAAAATTATAAAACAAACAAATAAAAAATAAAAAAGAAATGTTAAACAACTTAAAAAATAATAATAATACAAATAGTTTTGATGAAATAACACTGTACGAAGACAACACTACACCAACTCCTGTAAATATTAACGAACAAAATGACTTTATTTTGAAATCCCGAAGTCAGCAGGTAATAAAATTTCCTTTTGAAAATAAACATGAACTTGGAAATATACTCGTTGGAAAGAAACAATTTATGCCAGGGTTATTTTTATAGAGGAAACTATAGCAATTCCCAAAGATCCTTACATATATACAAAATTTTTTACTGAACATGTTGGAAACTGAGCAAACACTAAATATTAAATACATTGATCTCGAATGGGATAAGCTAGATAACTTTAACTTAGTTTCTTACCAAGTAAATAACAAGATTAAAGGAAGGTTAAGTAGATTATGGTCAGTAATTAATCTTATTCACTGCAATACGGAGGAGGAAGAATCAATTCTCAAAATTTGCAGGGAATACAATGATTTATTCTACCTCGAAGACGATAACCTCTCATTTACAGGAACACTGAAACATAAGCCATCACCGATCAAAACAAGCCCCTTCATTTGTCAGACCATACAGGCCCTGATACAGAAAAAACCGAGATCCATAAGTAGGTAAACAACATGCTGCAAAGCAACATTATCCAGCCCAGTGCTAGTCCATGGAATTGCCCTTTGCTCTTGGAACCCAAGAAAGCCGACAAGAAGGCAAAAAGAGATGGAGAGTCGTGGTTGATTTTCGTAAACTAAATGAACTGACAGTTGCCAGCACCCTCGATCTGGCAAACGGTTTTCATCAAATCCTTATGGATGATGAAGACCAGTGCACAACTGATTTCAGTATTCCATACGGACACTACGAATATAATCGCATACCATTTGGTTTAAAAAATGCACCAGCAACTTTCCAACGTCTAATGAATACGGTACTAATTGGGTTATAGGGATTTGACTGTTTTGTATATGTCGATGACATAGTCCTTTATGGATACAATCTAATTGATCATAACTCCAAACTCACTAGAATATTCGATCGCTTACGGCATCACAACTTAAAACTTCAACCAGACAAATGTAGTTTTCTGAAAATGTATTAATGTACCTTGAACATATTATCTCTGAAAGTGGCCTTAAACCAGATCCTGAAAAAACAAAAGCAGTAAAAACATAACATAAGGGAATAAAATCATTCTTAGGATTTACAGGTTATGACCGAAGATTTAAAGATAATTTTTCAACCATAGCAAAACCATCGACGAACATGTTAAAAAAGAACGTAGATTTGAAATGGGATGCATTCTGTGATGAAGTATTTCAAACACTTAAAAGTTAACTTATAGAACCTCCTGTTCTAGCATACCCTGATTTAAAAAAACATTTCATAGTTACAACGGACGCTAGCGATATTGGACTCGGCGCTGTTTTATCACAGGGAGAAATTGGAAAAGACAAAACGATCTGTTACGCCAGTCGCACTCTTAATGCCGCTGAAACTCGGTACAGCACTACGGAGAAGGAATTACTAGCAATTGCTTACGCTGTCAAACAATGTCGCCCTTACATCTAGGGAAGAAAATCTAGAATATGTACAGATCATAAGCCATTACAATGGCTTATGAACCTCAAAGACCCAACGTCAAGACTCGCTCTGTGGAGAATATTGTTGGATGAATACGAATATCAAATAATTTATAAACCAGGTAAAATAAATTCAAATGCTGACGCTCTCAGTGGAGTACCAATTGAGCCAAGCGAAAAGGTAATGGTTCTTACCAGAAACCAAAAACAGCGCTTAAAAGAACAAAACGAAACAAATACATCTCAATCATCTCAACAATCATAGGACAATATGCACAAAATATCCAGTTTTATCTTAACCGAAAAAGTTGGTAACATCCACCAGAATCAGGAACTAACGAGAAAATACTCCAAGAATTAATAGCAAATTTTAAGAAGCCAGATATAGGTAAAAGTCTCAAAACGAACTTTTGTATTGTTGTCACACACATTCATCATACTAACGACGAACAAATCACAGAAAAAATTTTAATAACTATAAGACAAGAGATACAAAATTCAAATTTAAAAGCAATTGGTTTTTCAATTCCAAACTTGATTAACACCACCAAGAACACATTCCAAATTTTACTAGAAAGAATATTTGAAACAGACGATCTGGAGGAAATTTTTCTATATACTAACGAAAGAATCATTCTAAACGATCCCGAATTCGATTATCATGACTCACCCTTTAGCGGCCATCAAGGTGTGTCACGAACCCTTAAACGAATAATTCATAAATACTACTTGTCCAATATGAAGAAAGACTTTATTC
Organism: Platycheirus rosarum; assembly: GCA_963971375.1. Lineage (NCBI taxonomy): Eukaryota > Metazoa > Arthropoda > Insecta > Diptera > Syrphidae > Platycheirus > Platycheirus rosarum. The sequence continues at coordinate 109,855,686 of OZ020507.1, read as the reverse complement.
AACACATAAAAAGTGTACATCTTGCCAATTAACCAAAAGTAAAAAGAATCCACCAGTACCTATGAAAACAACAACTAATGCACGGCCTTTTGAAAGAGTAGCTATAGATATAGTTGGTCCTCTGCCAGTAAGCTATAACAATCAGAAATATCTATTAACATTTCAAGATGATCTCACTAAATTTTCAGAAGCTTTTCCGATTCCGAATGCAGAAGCTTCAACAGTAGAACGAGTTTTTTTCAGAAAATATAATATGCCGACACGGTACTCCTACAGTACTATATTCAAAGAATTATGCAACAACAAAAACTCAACACATCACCTTATTACCCTCAAGCCAACGGAGCGCTTGAACTCTATATGCAATATTCGTGTATAACACTACACAACATAGCAGTACAGGTTACACGCCTTACGAACTTCTATATGAGTTACCTGCTAATATTCCTAGCACATTTTCACAGAATCCGAAGACAATTTATAATTATGAGAACTAAGCTAATGAGCTAAAATCTAGATTGCGACACGGTTATCAGGTAGCAAATAGAGCTCTTGGTAAAAATGAAAATAATCTTAAAGACCCGGTGTGACAAATATGCTCAACCCAAAATTATTAACGTGAGTGAAAAGGTTCTTTGAAAAAACCAACCTAAAAAAATAAATTTTCATCCCTTTGGGAAGGTACATACGACGTTCTTGAGATATTATCTGATGAAAATACCGTTCTTTAAATACATAATAAAGCGAAAGTAGTTCATAACAATAATATTATTAAATTTATAGAATAAAAAATAATATATATATATATAAATTTTAATCTTGATTTAGCAGGTTGACTAAGAAGGTCGGTAGCCGTATTGGCTCTTGATAGTTCGGTTAGCTTGTTCAGGATCAATTAGAGTGGATGTCCTTAGGAGAGATATCCTAGTATTCCAATGTGTCTTAACTCGTCAAGTAATATGAGAACAGCGATGAGTAAGCTTGATTAAAATACTTTATTTGAAACGTTTAACTTAGTTATTAATACATTAGACAATTTCTTTAATAATAAGAAAGGCTTAGAGGTATTTGTCGCGACTGAACCAAAGTGTAGTACGATGTGCGTGACTGTAGCGGAGTTATAAGAATGGTCCTCTGGTAGTTTATCCAGTGGTATTTATACTGTGTGTGTACATGACTTCTTGTTATCTTCTGGAAGTGGCGTACGTGATATATTGGTAGTTTTTGTGATGTTTGGTTAATCTACTGATTATGTTTTATGGTTCCTCTTGGGTCCGTATGCAAATACTCTTATCGTCTTGTGACTTTCCTTGGTGTCGGATGTAAACGTGCTTATCTGGTTGGTGCCGTTATCTTTGTTTAAAGATGACCTCATCCAGTTTTAGGTGTTGTGTTGTGTGTTATTCTAGCGAGAATACTCCTCTTTGGGCAGGTTGTTGTAGTGGGATCATAACCCCTCCCGGCGAAAGATCGGGCAAACGTTGAAACTTGACGTTTGGCAGATTAATGTTTGTTGTGGTTGTTTTTGGCTTTCGTAGTCTTAATAATATAATGGTTACAATAATGATTATTATAAGTATTACAATACTGGATATGCCGTAATCCATATGTTTTTTGGGAATTGAAAAGGTAATTTAAATTTTTTTTTGCTATGAAAAACTACCAGAGCTTTCACTACAACAAATCCTATCAATACTCAAAGTCAGGTATAAGTTTTTTGGTTAAAAATCATATACCCGTAACTTCACACATCACATCCACCTTTAATCTACAACAAAAATAAATGAAAAAGGTAGTTGTCTCGACCTCGTGTTTACGGATGATGTTAATAGCTTAACGGTGCAAAGATCATGCCCTTTATTGGATGATTTTAGATTTCCCCTTGCTTTGAAGTATAAATGGAAATGCCGACCTCTGTTTGTGCTAGACAAGACGTTCATTGCTATGAATTTGACTTCAAGAAAACTGATTTTGAAAAACTCAATATGGAACTTTCTCAATTTCACTGGGATAGTGTCTTTTTTAATATGAATGCTAGTAAAGCAACTGATGCTTTCTATGACATATTGTACAATAGCTTTTTGAAAACAATACCTGTTCGCCGCATCAAAATTGTTGATAATTGTTATCCTTGGCTCACACCTTTCCTTAAAAGGATTAAAAAAACTAACTCGACAGCAAGCTTAAATTCAAGTTTACCACTGCTCAAGAGTCATATTTGATTCAAAATTAGACTTCAGAATGCACATCAATTCTCTAACTGCAAAGCTTCTGTTCATCTAGAAATTATTAAACGATGGTCAAAGAATTCAACGACCCTTATGTGACAAAGAGCCTATTTGTTGGACTGGTTCGTTCGGTGCCCATATTACTCTTGTCACATTGCCTGCATTGAATCCATTAAAAAACAGTTTCTATTATTTGCTCTTCGCCATCTTAACTGGGATAATCATCACCATCTTCCACCATATCGTTTGCGACTTTTACTGATTGGTCTTAATACGCTCGAGGACAGGAGGTCATCACTTAATGCTGCATTCATATTTCAACTTTTGAACGCTCATATAAATTCTCCTTATTTGCTTTCCTTAATGAAAAATAAATATGCCATTCCGTCCAAGTCGAAATTATAAAATTTTGAGAACACATGAAACTACTTTAAACTACTTAAATAATGAACCGTTTCTCTCTTATGTAAACAGTTCAATAATTATAATTCCCTCGTAGATTTTAATCTTACTTCATTAAAATTTATACAAATTATACTTATATTCAATTTAAATCGTCACTAATTATGTAAAGGTAATAATCCAAGTAACTGTGATCAATTATGTAACTGCAGTTATAGTCAAATTAAAATAAATAAAAGCCCTATTTCTTTCAGCGTCTCAGAAAGAAATGCGGATGGACATCAATGTTTCGGCCCGGAAAATATTCTATTCCACCCCAGAGGGACGGCGCAGTAAGAGAGGACCTTGAGAGGACCTCCATCACGAAACTGCGACTCTGGTGGCATCTATCTAGGGACCATGCTGGCTGGAGAAGTTTGTTAGTTAAGGCCCAGGTCCACACAAAACTGTAGCACGGCCTAAGGCAAGGTAGGTTAAGGAAACGCTTAATTCATCATACATTAACTCACCTACAAGTACAGTCACATAAAAACAAAAACAAAAATGAAAAAAGCAGTTTTCTTTTATTTTAACATTTCTCAATAACAACAAAACATTTGAGCATCCAATCTTCTGTTTTGAACTAATTTTTTTAAGAGCATTGAATTTGGGGAACAAAATCAATATTAAATTATGTTAAATTTTGAAACACATTAGCTAAAAATTAAAAAAAAAATGTCTCAACTTTTCACTTTGAAAATGAATTTTCAAAAACTATTCCATAAAACAGGAGCTTTTTCATAACAGAATAAAAGAAGTTATTTCTGGTTTTAAAAAGGCATATAATGGTATCGTCACCGTTGTTTTTATATATTTTTTTTTTGTTTTAAGTCATCTTTTAAAAAACTATGCCTCCTGCCTAAACGGAGGAGAATAGATCTCCCCTCCAAAACGATTTCTTTCTTGTCTATTTTGATAAAGCTGTTGCGACCACAACGTTCCTCCTTCCCATTTCCTGCTCTGCTAAGTCATCCACATACCAAGTCCACATACCGAACGTCACTTCCAGCAAAATACCAAGATCAAACGACACCATAATCAAATAATATAATATTCTAAAAACACACAAATCGTGCCATGGATATTTGACTCCAACCATTTATCTACTGTACTCTGTCCAGCACACATCCATTCATTACTAATCGAATCCACTGTCATAATATTCAACAACTGAAAGACGATCGCACTTGCATAAATGCACTGCCCTCGGAGTTGTTTTAATGATGGGACAGTTTTCGATGAATGAAATTAATGTGAATTCTGCGATAATATTTCTGGGGCTAAACACTAGTAAATAAAAAAAAAAATATTTTTTAGAAGTCCAAAAACCATAAGTCCTTGCCAGCCTTAGAGCGAAGGTATTTGGCCTACTTTGGGCAGTGAAAAAAACCAGGCTTAGCAACTATAGAGCGTGAAGCTTGCTGGCAACGAAGAAACAGCAGTCAAAAACAGCAACAAAAACAAAGCACCAACAAAAGGAACAAGAAAAAATATCATAAGCAGTCAAAAACAGCCAAAAACCACCAACAAAAGGAACAGCATGATGATGTTTAAAGCATCACCCCTGTACTCGATTGGAAACCATCAGATTTAGGGAAATTTATCTCCTGTGGAGATATTTTGTTTAAGGCAGTGAAAGATGCTGAAAAGCCAACTTTCCTGTCTATAGTTAAAACTAGGCTACAAGGTCCCGCCTTTGAATTAACTCAATTCAACACATTTTCTACATGGGAGGAGAAAAGAAGAAACTCGAGTCTGAGTATTAGGAGGAAAAATTTAGTTCCTTTACTCACAGCGAACTGCTAACCATGAGGCAACGCTTTAAGGAAACCGTCAAAGAATTCGACGAGGCGCATGCATTGCATTGAGTAACCTTAATTCTGCAACATACGCAATTACCGAAGGCGAGGCGGTAAGAAAATTTCTGGTCGACGAAAATGATAATTTGGCCATACAAGTGCTCGAGGATGGTCTGAAAAGTGATCAACTCATAATAATAGCAAGGGCTCAGGGTGACACAAGTTTGAAGCTAGCAATAGCACATGCAGAGAGTCACGCGGCACAAATAGAAAATTATAGTAATTCCCAAACACAGAGCAATAAAATCCAGAACAGGCACCCAACAATAACAAGAATATTCTGCCAAACTTGTGAAGAGTCAGGCCACACGCGGGAAACGTGTTACCGAAATACACAATGCCCCCAGTATCAAAAGTTCCAACACCGACCACACGTTAAAAAGGAAGTGCAGTACCTCAGTTGTAATTATTGTAAGAAACGTAACCATACTGAAGGTTGCATCTATCCAGGGATAGATCAGGAACTAATTATACTCCTCAAGTGCGAAATCCATTTAGAAATGACGTTTCGACCGCAGGTTTCAGCGGCAATTCACGGCCCACACACATGGCAAGGCAGGTTGATAATCACGTTGTAAGATACTCCAATATCAGTCTACTACAAGAGTCGGAAAACGATTTTATTCGGGAGGAGACCAGCGGCAACCCCTCTTGATCAAACACCACAGCCGATATACACCAAATGAGAGACTAAGTCTAAAGTTTCATGTTTCGTTTTGTCCTGAATTTAAAGAACGAACGATACGCATCAGACTTAGCCCATCGGATAAACGGTATACAACACTGCTAATTGATACTAAAGCCGACATAAGCCTACTTAAAAGATCGAGTATAACATGTATGGGAAACGGTAATAAACACTACACCATATCAACTATAGCCGGGGATTCCGTAAAAACCCTAGGGTTAATACATAATTGCTTAGAGTTTAAAACCGAAAACCATTCTATGCTACTGGACTCCCCTTTTCACCTACTACCTAATCAAATAAATCTCCCTTATGACGGTATTTTAGGAAACGGCTTCTTAACAAAATTTAAATACCTAGTGGATTATCAAAAAAAAGAAAAAAACAATAAAAATTCCAATGCCTTATAATAATGACAAAGAAGAGAAGGAGCCATTATCTACGAATAATGGGGATGAGCATCAAAGAAAAACATGCAACTCTATGAACGGGGCCTATAACCATAGCCGTAACGAGTTGTCATGTGAATCACGACTCGCCGACCCAAAATCTCTTAATAATCTCAGAAATAAACATTTTGGAATTTAATAAAAAAATAAAAAATAAAGGATCAGCAGAAAGTAAGACTGTTCATACAGAAAAATCAGCAGACAGTAACACAATCCTCCCAAAGTTTTAGAAAACTATAAAACAAACAAATAAAAAATAAAAAAAGAAATGTTAAACAACTTAAAAAATAATAATAATACAAATAGTTTTGATGAAATAACACTGTACGAAGACAACACTCCACCAACTCCTGTAAATATTAACGAACAAACTGACTTTATTTTGAAACCCCGAAGTCAGCAGGTAATAAAATTTGCTTTTGAAAATAAACATGAACTTGGAAATATACTCGTTAGAAAGAACCAATTTATGCCAGGGTTATTTTTATAGAGGAAACTATAGCAATTCCCAAAGATCCTTACATATATACAAATTTTTTTACTGAACATGTTGGAAACTGAGCAAACACTAAATATTAAATACATTGATCTCGAATGGGATAAGCTAGATAACTTTAACTTAGTTTCTTACCAAGTAAATAACAAGATTAAAGGAAGGTTAAGTAGATTATGGTCAGTAATTAATCTTATCCACTGCAATACGGAAGAGGAAGAATCAATTCTTAAAATTTGCAGGGAATACAATGATTTATTCTACCTCGAAGACGATAACCTCTCATTTACAGAAACACTGAAACATAAAGCATCACCGATCAAAACAAGCCCCTTCATTTCTCAGACCATACAGGCCCTGATACAGAAAAAACCGAGATCCATAAGTAGGTAAACAACATGCTGCAAAGCAACATTATCCAGCCCAGTGCTAGTCCATGGAATTGCCCTTTGCTCTTGGTACCCAAGAAAGCCGACAAGAAGGCAAAAAGAGATGGAGATTCGTGGTTGATTTTCGTAAACTAAATGAACTGACAGTTGCCCATGCATATCCTTTACCAAACATAACAGATATCTTAGATCAGTTAGGCAGGGCAACATATTTTAGCACCCTCGATCTGGCAAACGGTTTTCATCAAATCCTTATGGATGATGAAGACCAGTGCACAACTGATTTCAGTATTCCATACGAACACTACGAATATAATTGCATACCATTTGGTTTAAAAAATGCACCAGCAACTTTCCAACGTCTAATGAATACGGTACTAATTGGGTTATAGGGATTTGACTGTTTTGTATATGTCGATGACATAGTCCTTTATGGATACAATCTAATTGATCATAACTCCAAACTCACTAGAATATTCGATCGCTTACGGCATCACAACTTAAAACTTCAACCAGACAAATGTAGTTTTCTGAAAAATTTATTAATGTACCTTGGACCTATTATCTCTGAAAGTGGCCTTAAACCAGATCCTGAAAAAACAAAAGCAGTAAAAACATAACATAAGGGAATAAAATCATTCTTAGGATTTACAGGTTATGACCGAAGATTTAAAGATAATTTTTCAACCATAGCAAAACCATCGACGAACATGTTAAAAAAGAACGTAGATTTGAAATGGGATGCATTCTGTGATGAAGTATTTCAAACACTTAAAAGTTAACTTATAGAACCTCCAGTTCTAGCATACCCTGATTTAAAAAAACATTTCATAGTTACAACGGACGCTAGCGATATTGGACTCGGCGCTGTTTTATCACAGGGAGAAATTGGAAAAGACAAAACGATCTGTTACGCCAGTCGCACTCTTAATGCCGCTGAAACTCGGTACAGCACTACGGAGAAGGAATTACTAGCAATTGCTTACGCTGTCAAACAATGTCGCCCTTACATCTAGGGAAGAAGATCTAAAATATGTACAGATCATATGCCATTACAATGGCTTATGAACCTCAAAGACCCAACGTCAAGACTCGCTCTGTGGAGAATATTGTTGGATGAATACGAATATCAAATAATTTATAAACCAGGTAAAATAAATTCAAATGCTGACGCTCTCAGTGGAGTACCAATTGAGCCAAGCGAAAAGGTAATGGTTCTTACCAGAAACCAAAAACAGCGCTTAAAAGAACAAAACGAAACAAATACATCTCAATCATCTCAACAATCATAGGACAATATGCACAAAATATCCAGTTTTATCTTAACCGAAAAAGTTGGTAACATCCACCAGAATCAGGAACTAACGAGAAAATACTCCAAGAATTAATAGCAAATTTTAAGAAGCCAGATATAGGTAAAAGTCTCAAAACGAACTTTTGTATTGTTGTCACACACATTCATCATACTAACGACGAACAAATCACAGAAAAAATTTTAATAACTATAAGACAAGAGATACAAAATTCAAATTTAAAAGCAATTGGTTTTTCAATTCCAAACTTGATTAACACCACCAAGAACACATTCCAAATTTTACTAGAAAGAATATTTGAAACAGACGATCTGGAGGAAATTTTTCTATATACTAACGAAAGAATCATTCTAAACGATCCCGAATTCGATTATCATGACTCACCCTTTAGCGGCCATCAAGGTGTGTCACGAACCCTTAAACGAATAATTCATAAATACTACTTGTCCAATATGAAGAAAGACTTTATTCAACACATAAAAAGTGTACATCTTGCCAATTAACCAAAAGTAAAAAGAATCCACCAGTACCTATGAAAACAACAACTAATGCACGGCCTTTTGAAAGAGTAGCTATAGATATAGTTGGTCCTCTGCCAGTAAGCTATAACAATCAGAAATATCTATTAACATTTCAAGATGATCTCACTAAATTTTCAGAAGCTTTTCCGATTCCGAATGCAGAAGCTTCAACAGTAGAACGAGTTTTTTTCAGAAAATATAATATGCCGACACGGTACTCCTACAGTACTATATTCAAAGAATTATGCAACAACAAAAACTCAACACATCACCTTATTACCCTCAAGCCAACGGAGCGCTTGAACTCTATATGCAATATTCGTGTATAACACTACACAACATAGCAGTACAGGTTACACGCCTTACGAACTTCTATATGAGTTACCTGCTAATATTCCTAGCACATTTTCACAGAATCCGAAGACAATTTATAATTATGAGAACTAAGCTAATGAGCTAAAATCTAGATTGCGACACGGTTATCAGGTAGCAAATAGAGCTCTTGGTAAAAATGAAAATAATCTTAAAGACCCGGTGTGACAAATATGCTCAACCCAAAATTATTAACGTGAGTGAAAAGGTTCTTTGAAAAAACCAACCTAAAAAAATAAATTTTCATCCCTTTGGGAAGGTACATACGACGTTCTTGAGATATTATCTGATGAAAATACCGTTCTTTAAATACATAATAAAGCGAAAGTAGTTCATAACAATAATATTATTAAATTTATAGAATAAAAAATAATATATATATATATAAATTTTAATCTTGATTTAGCAGGTTGACTAAGAAGGTCGGTAGCCGTATTGGCTCTTGATAGTTCGGTTAGCTTGTTCAGGATCAATTAGAGTGGATGTCCTTAGGAGAGATATCCTAGTATTCCAATGTGTCTTAACTCGCCAGGTAAAATAAATTCAAATGCTGACGCTCTCAGTGGAGTACCAATTGAGCCAAGCGAAAAGGTAATGGTTCTTACCAGAAACCAAAAACAGCGCTTAAAAGAACAAAACGAAACAAATACATCTCAATCATCTCAACAATCATAGGACAATATGCACAAAATATCCAGTTTTATCTTAACCGAAAAAGTTGGTAACATCCACCAGAATCAGGAACTAACGAGAAAATACTCCAAGAATTAATAGCAAATTTTAAGAAGCCAGATATAGGTAAAAGTCTCAAAACGAACTTTTGTATTGTTGTCACACACATTCATCATACTAACGACGAACAAATCACAGAAAAAATTTTAATAACTATAAGACAAGAGATACAAAATTCAAATTTAAAAGCAATTGGTTTTTCAATTCCAAACTTGATTAACACCACCAAGAACACATTCCAAATTTTACTAGAAAGAATATTTGAAACAGACGATCTGGAGGAAATTTTTCTATATACTAACGAAAGAATCATTCTAAACGATCCCGAATTCGATTATCATGACTCACCCTTTAGCGGCCATCAAGGTGTGTCACGAACCCTTAAACGAATAATTCATAAATACTACTTGTCCAATATGAAGAAAGACTTTATTCAACACATAAAAAGTGTACATCTTGCCAATTAACCAAAAGTAAAAAGAATCCACCAGTACCTATGAAAACAACAACTAATGCACGGCCTTTTGAAAGAGTAGCTATAGATATAGTTGGTCCTCTGCCAGTAAGCTATAACAATCAGAAATATCTATTAACATTTCAAGATGATCTCACTAAATTTTCAGAAGCTTTTCCGATTCCGAATGCAGAAGCTTCAACAGTAGAACGAGTTTTTTTCAGAAAATATAATATGCCGACACGGTACTCCTACAGTACTATATTCAAAGAATTATGCAACAACAAAAACTCAACACATCACCTTATTACCCTCAAGCCAACGGAGCGCTTGAACTCTATATGCAATATTCGTGTATAACACTACACAACATAGCAGTACAGGTTACACGCCTTACGAACTTCTATATGAGTTACCTGCTAATATTCCTAGCACATTTTCACAGAATCCGAAGACAATTTATAATTATGAGAACTAAGCTAATGAGCTAAAATCTAGATTGCGACACGGTTATCAGGTAGCAAATAGAGCTCTTGGTAAAAATGAAAATAATCTTAAAGACCCGGTGTGACAAATATGCTCAACCCAAAATTATTAACGTGAGTGAAAAGGTTCTTTGAAAAAACCAACCTAAAAAAATAAATTTTCATCCCTTTGGGAAGGTACATACGACGTTCTTGAGATATTATCTGATGAAAATACCGTTCTTTAAATACATAATAAAGCGAAAGTAGTTCATAACAATAATATTATTAAATTTATAGAATAAAAAATAATATATATATATATAAATTTTAATCTTGATTTAGCAGGTTGACTAAGAAGGTCGGTAGCCGTATTGGCTCTTGATAGTTCGGTTAGCTTGTTCAGGATCAATTAGAGTGGATGTCCTTAGGAGAGATATCCTAGTATTCCAATGTGTCTTAACTCGTCAAGTAATATGAGAACAGCGATGAGTAAGCTTGATTAAAATACTTTATTTGAAACGTTTAACTTAGTTATTAATACATTAGACAATTTCTTTAATAATAAGAAAGGCTTAGAGGTATTTGTCGCGACTGAACCAAAGTGTAGTACGATGTGCGTGACTGTAGCGGAGTTATAAGAATGGTCCTCTGGTAGTTTATCCAGTGGTATTTATACTGTGTGTGTACATGACTTCTTGTTATCTTCTGGAAGTGGCGTACGTGATATATTGGTAGTTTTTGTGATGTTTGGTTGATCTACTGATTATGTTTTATGGTTCCTCTTGGGTCCGTATGCAAATACTCTTATCGTCTTGTGACTTTCCTTGGTGTCGGATGTAAACGTGCTTATCTGGTTGGTGCCGTTATCTTTGTTTAAAGATGACCTCATCCAGTTTTAGGTGTTGTGTTGTGTGTTATTCTAGCGAGAATACTCCTCTTTGGGCAGGTTGTTGTAGTGGGATCATAACCCCTCCCGGCGAAAGATCGGGCAAACGTTGAAACTTGACGTTTGGCAGATTAATGTTTGTTGTGGTTGTTTTTGGCTTTCGTAGTCTTAATAATATAATGGTTACAATAATGATTATTATAAGTATTACAATACTGGATATGCCGTAATCCATATGTTTTTTGGGAATTGAAAAGGTAATTTAAATTTTTTTTTGCTATGAAAAACTACCAGAGCTTTCACTACAACAAATCCTATCAATACTCAAAGTCAGGTATAAGTTTTTTGGTTAAAAATCATATACCCGTAACTTCACACATCACATCCACCTCTAATCTACAACAAAAATAAATGAAAAAGGTAGTTGTCTCGACCTCGTGTTTACGGATGATGTTAATAGCTTAACGGTGCAAAGATCATGCCCTTTATTGGATGATTTTAGATTTCCCCTTGCTTTGAAGTATAAATGGAAATGCCGACCTCTGTTTGTGCTAGACAAGACGTTCATTGCTATGAATTTGACTTCAAGAAAACTGATTTTGAAAAACTCAATATGGAACTTTCTCAATTTCACTGGGATAGTGTCTTTTTTAATATGAATGCTAGTAAAGCAACTGATGCTTTCTATGACATATTGTACAATAGCTTTTTGAAAACAATACCTGTTCGCCGCATCAAAATTGTTGATAATTGTTATCCTTGGCTCACACCTTTCCTTAAAAGGATTAAAAAAACTAACTCGACAGCAAGCTTAAATTCAAGTTTACCACTGCTCAAGAGTCATATTTGATTCAAAATTAGACTTCAGAATGCACATCAATTCTCTAACTGCAAAGCTTCTGTTCATCTAGAAATTATTAAACGATGGTCAAAGAATTCAACGACCCTTATGTGACAAAGAGCCTATTTGTTGGACTGGTTCGTTCGGTGCCCATATTACTCTTGTCACATTGCCTGCATTGAATCCATTAAAAAACAGTTTCTATTATTTGCTCTTCGCCATCTTAACTGGGATAATCATCACCATCTTCCACCATATCGTTTGCGACTTTTACTGATTGGTCTTAATACGCTCGAGGACAGGAGGTCATCACTTAATGCTGCATTCATATTTCAACTTTTGAACGCTCATATAAATTCTCCTTATTTGCTTTCCTTAATGAAAAATAAATATGCCATTCCGTCCAAGTCGAAATTATAAAATTTTGAGAACACATGAAACTACTTTAAACTACTTAAATAATGAACCGTTTCTCTCTTATGTAAACAGTTCAATAATTATAATTCCCTCGTAGATTTTAATCTTACTTCATTAAAATTTATACAAATTATACTTATATTCAATTTAAATCGTCACTAATTATGTAAAGGTAATAATCCAAGTAACTGTGATCAATTATGTAACTGCAGTTATAGTCAAATTAAAATAAATAAAAGCCCTATTTCTTTCAGCGTCTCAGAAAGAAATGCGGATGGACATCAATGTTTCGGCCCGGAAAATATTCTATTCCACCCCAGAGGGACGGCGCAGTAAGAGAGGACCTTGAGAGGACCTCCATCACGAAACTGCGACTCTGGTGGCATCTATCTAGGGACCATGCTGGCTGGAGAAGTTTGTTAGTTAAGGCCCAGGTCCACACAAAACTGTAGCACGGCCTAAGGCAAGGTAGGTTAAGGAAACGCTTAATTCATCATACATTAACTCACCTACAAGTACAGTCACATAAAAACAAAAACAAAAATGAAAAAAGCAGTTTTCTTTTATTTTAACATTTCTCAATAACAACAAAACATTTGAGCATCCAATCTTCTGTTTTGAACTAATTTTTTTAAGAGCATTGAATTTGGGGAACAAAATCAATATTAAATTATGTTAAATTTTGAAACACATTAGCTAAAAATTAAAAAAAAAATGTCTCAACTTTTCACTTTGAAAATGAATTTTCAAAAACTATTCCATAAAACAGGAGCTTTTTCATAACAGAATAAAAGAAGTTATTTCTGGTTTTAAAAAGGCATATAATGGTATCGTCACCGTTGTTTTTATATATTTTTTTTTTGTTTTAAGTCATCTTTTAAAAAACTATGCCTCCTGCCTAAACGGAGGAGAATAGATCTCCCCTCCAAAACGATTTCTTTCTTGTCTATTTTGATAAAGCTGTTGCGACCACAACGTTCCTCCTTCCCATTTCCTGCTCTGCTAAGTCATCCACATACCAAGTCCACATACCGAACGTCACTTCCAGCAAAATACCAAGATCAAACGACACCATAATCAAATAATATAATATTCTAAAAACACACAAATCGTGCCATGGATATTTGACTCCAACCATTTATCTACTGTACTCTGTCCAGCACACATCCATTCATTACTAATCGAATCCACTGTCATAATATTCAACAACTGAAAGACGATCGCACTTGCATAAATGCACTGCCCTCGGAGTTGTTTTAATGATGGGACAGTTTTCGATGAATGAAATTAATGTGAATTCTGCGATAATATTTCTGGGGCTAAACACTAGTAAATAAAAAAAAAAATATTTTTTAGAAGTCCAAAAACCATAAGTCCTTGCCAGCCTTAGAGCGAAGGTATTTGGCCTACTTTGGGCAGTGAAAAAAACCAGGCTTAGCAACTATAGAGCGTGAAGCTTGCTGGCAACGAAGAAACAGCAGTCAAAAACAGCAACAAAAACAAAGCACCAACAAAAGGAACAAGAAAAAATATCATAAGCAGTCAAAAACAGCCAAAAACCACCAACAAAAGGAACAGCATGATGATGTTTAAAGCATCACCCCTGTACTCGATTGGAAACCATCAGATTTAGGGAAATTTATCTCCTGTGGAGATATTTTGTTTAAGGCAGTGAAAGATGCTGAAAAGCCAACTTTCCTGTCTACAGTTAAAACTAGGCTACAAGGTCCCGCCTTTGAATTAACTCAATTCAACACATTTTCTACATGGGAGGAGAAAAGAAGAAACTCGAGTCTGAGTATTAGGAGGAAAAATTTAGTTCCTTTACTCACAGCGAACTGCTAACCATGAGGCAACGCTTTAAGGAAACCGTCAAAGAATTCGACGAGGCGCATGCATTGCATTGAGTAACCTTAATTCTGCAACATACGCAATTACCGAAGGCGAGGCGGTAAGAAAATTTCTGGTCGACGAAAATGATAATTTGGCCATACAAGTGCTCGAGGATGGTCTGAAAAGTGATCAACTCATAATAATAGCAAGGGCTCAGGGTGACACAAGTTTGAAGCTAGCAATAGCACATGCAGAGAGTCACGCGGCACAAATAGAAAATTATAGTAATTCCCAAACACAGAGCAATAAAATCCAGAACAGGCACCCAACAATAACAAGAATATTCTGCCAAACTTGTGAAGAGTCAGGCCACACGCGGGAAACGTGTTACCGAAATACACAATGCCCCCAGTATCAAAAGTTCCAACACCGACCACACGTTAAAAAGGAAGTGCAGTACCTCAGTTGTAATTATTGTAAGAAACGTAACCATACTGAAGGTTGCATCTATCCAGGGATAGATCAGGAACTAATTATACTCCTCAAGTGCGAAATCCATTTAGAAATGACGTTTCGACCGCAGGTTTCAGCGGCAATTCACGGCCCACACACATGGCAAGGCAGGTTGATAATCACGTTGTAAGATACTCCAATATCAGTCTACTACAAGAGTCGGAAAACGATTTTATTCGGGAGGAGACCAGCGGCAACCCCTCTTGATCAAACACCACAGCCGATATACACCAAATGAGAGACTAAGTCTAAAGTTTCATGTTTCGTTTTGTCCTGAATTTAAAGAACGAACGATACGCATCAGACTTAGCCCATCGGATAAACGGTATACAACACTGCTAATTGATACTAAAGCCGACATAAGCCTACTTAAAAGATCGAGTATAACATGTATGGGAAACGGTAATAAACACTACACCATATCAACTATAGCCGGGGATTCCGTAAAAACCCTAGGGTTAATACATAATTGCTTAGAGTTTAAAACCGAAAACCATTCTATGCTACTGGACTCCCCTTTTCACCTACTACCTAATCAAATAAATCTCCCTTATGACGGTATTTTAGGAAACGGCTTCTTAACAAAATTTAAATACCTAGTGGATTATCAAAAAAAAGAAAAAAACAATAAAAATTCCAATGCCTTATAATAATGACAAAGAAGAGAAGGAGCCATTATCTACGAATAATGGGGATGAGCATCAAAGAAAAACATGCAACTCTATGAACGGGGCCTATAACCATAGCCGTAACGAGTTGTCATGTGAATCACGACTCGCCGACCCAAAATCTCTTAATAATCTCAGAAATAAACATTTTGGAATTTAATAAAAAAATAAAAAATAAAGGATCAGCAGAAAGTAAGACTGTTCATACAGAAAAATCAGCAGACAGTAACACAATCCTCCCAAAGTTTTAGAAAACTATAAAACAAACAAATAAAAAATAAAAAAAGAAATGTTAAACAACTTAAAAAATAATAATAATACAAATAGTTTTGATGAAATAACACTGTACGAAGACAACACTCCACCAACTCCTGTAAATATTAACGAACAAACTGACTTTATTTTGAAACCCCGAAGTCAGCAGGTAATAAAATTTGCTTTTGAAAATAAACATGAACTTGGAAATATACTCGTTAGAAAGAACCAATTTATGCCAGGGTTATTTTTATAGAGGAAACTATAGCAATTCCCAAAGATCCTTACATATATACAAATTTTTTTACTGAACATGTTGGAAACTGAGCAAACACTAAATATTAAATACATTGATCTCGAATGGGATAAGCTAGATAACTTTAACTTAGTTTCTTACCAAGTAAATAACAAGATTAAAGGAAGGTTAAGTAGATTATGGTCAGTAATTAATCTTATCCACTGCAATACGGAAGAGGAAGAATCAATTCTTAAAATTTGCAGGGAATACAATGATTTATTCTACCTCGAAGACGATAACCTCTCATTTACAGAAACACTGAAACATAAAGCATCACCGATCAAAACAAGCCCCTTCATTTCTCAGACCATACAGGCCCTGATACAGAAAAAACCGAGATCCATAAGTAGGTAAACAACATGCTGCAAAGCAACATTATCCAGCCCAGTGCTAGTCCATGGAATTGCCCTTTGCTCTTGGTACCCAAGAAAGCCGACAAGAAGGCAAAAAGAGATGGAGATTCGTGGTTGATTTTCGTAAACTAAATGAACTGACAGTTGCCCATGCATATCCTTTACCAAACATAACAGATATCTTAGATCAGTTAGGCAGGGCAACATATTTTAGCACCCTCGATCTGGCAAACGGTTTTCATCAAATCCTTATGGATGATGAAGACCAGTGCACAACTGATTTCAGTATTCCATACGAACACTACGAATATAATTGCATACCATTTGGTTTAAAAAATGCACCAGCAACTTTCCAACGTCTAATGAATACGGTACTAATTGGGTTATAGGGATTTGACTGTTTTGTATATGTCGATGACATAGTCCTTTATGGATACAATCTAATTGATCATAACTCCAAACTCACTAGAATATTCGATCGCTTACGGCATCACAACTTAAAACTTCAACCAGACAAATGTAGTTTTCTGAAAAATTTATTAATGTACTTTGGACATATTATCTCTGAAAGTGGCCTTAAACCAGATCCTGAAAAAACAAAAGCAGTAAAAAAATAACATAAGGGAATAAAATCATTCTTAGGATTTACAGGTTATGACCGAAGATTTAAAGATAATTTTTCAGCCATAGCAAAACCATCGACGAACATTTTAAAAAAGAACGTAGATTTGAAATGGGATGCATTCTGTGATGAAGTATTTCAAACACTAAAAAGTTAACTTATAGAACCTCCTGTTCTAGCATACCCTGATTTAAAAAAAACATTTCATAGTTACAACGGACGCTAGCGATATTGGACTCGGCGCTGTTTTATCACAGGGAGAAATTGGAAAAGACAAAACGATCTGTTACGCCAGTCGCACTCTTAATGCCGCTGAAACTCGGTACAGCACTACGGAGAAGGAATTACTAGCAATTGCTTACGCTGTCAAACAATGTCGCCCTTACATCTAGGGAAGAAGATCTAAAATATGTACAGATCATATGCCATTACAATGGCTTATGAACCTCAAAGACCCAACGTCAAGACTCGCTCTGTGGAGAATATTGTTGGATGAATACGAATATCAAATAATTTATAAACCAGGTAAAATAAATTCAAATGCTGACGCTCTCAGTGGAGTACCAATTGAGCCAAGCGAAAAGGTAATGGTTCTTACCAGAAACCAAAAACAGCGCTTAAAAGAACAAAACGAAACAAATACATCTCAATCATCTCAACAATCATAGGACAATATGCACAAAATAAATAGTTTTATCTTAACCGAAAAAGTTGGTAACATCCACCAGAATCAGGAACTAACGAGAAAATACTCCAAGAATTAATAGCAAATTTTAAGAAGCCAGATATAGGTAAAAGTCTCAAAACGAACTTTTGTATTGTTGTCACACATATTCATCAGAGGTACTAATGACGAACAAATCACAGAAAAATTTTTAATAACTATAAGACAAGAGATACAAAATTCAAATTTAAAAGCAATTGGTTTTTCAATTCCAAACTTGATTAACACCACCAAGAACACATTCCAAATTTTACTAGAAAGAATATTTGAAACAGACGATCTGGAGGAAATTTTTCTATATACTAACGAAAGAATCATTCTAAACGATCCCGAATTCGATTATCATGACTCACCCTTTAGCGGCCATCAAGGTGTGTCACGAACCCTTAAACGAATAATTCATAAATACTACTTGTCCAATATGAAGAAAGACTTTATTCAACACATAAAAAGTGTGCATCTTGCCAATTAAACAAAAGTAAAAAGAATCCACCAGTACCTATGAAAACAACAACTAATGCACGGCCTTTTGAAAGAGTAGCTATAGATATAGTTGGTCCTCTGCCAGTAAGCTATAACAATCAGAAATATCTATTAACATTTCAAGATGATCTCACTAAATTTTCAGAAGCTTTTCCGATTCCGAATGCAGAAGCTTCAACAGTAGAACGAGTTTTTTCAGAAAATATAATATGCCGACACGGTACTCCTACAGTACTATATTCAAAGAATTATGCAACAACAAAAACTCAACACATCACCTTATTACCCTCAAGCCAACGGAGCGCTTGAACTCTATATGCAATATTCGTGTATAACACTACACAACATAGCAGTACAGGTTACACGCCTTACGAACTTCTATTTGAGTTACCTGCTAATATTCCTAGCACATTTTCACAGAATCCGAAGACAATTTATAATTATGAGAACTTAGCTAATGAGCTAAAATCTAGATTGCGACACGGCAATCTCAGAGCAAATAGAGCTCTTGGTAAAAATGAAAATAATCTTAAAGACCCGGTATGACAAATATGCTCAACCCAAAATTATTAACGTGAGTGAAAAGGTTCTTTGAAAAAACCAACCTAAAAAAATAAATTTTCATCCCTTTGGGAAGGTACATACGACGTTCTTGAGATATTATCTGATGAAAATACCGTTGTTTAAATACATAATAAAGCGAAAGTAGTTCATAACAATAATATTATGAAATTTATAGAATAAAAAATAATATATATATATAAATTATAATCTTGATTTAGCAGGTTGACTAAGAAGGTCGGTAGCCGTATTGGCTCTTGATAGTTCGGTTAGCTAGTTCAGGATCAATTAGAGTGGATGTCCTTAGGAGAGATATCCTAGTATTCCAATGTGTCTTAACTCGTCAAGTAATATGAGAACAGCGATGAGTAAGCTTGATTAAAATACTTTATTTGAAACGTTTAACTTAGTTATTAATACATTAGACAATTTCTTTAATAATAAGAAAGGCTTAGAGGTATTTGTCGCGACTGAACCAAAGTGTAGTACGATGTCGTGACTGTAGCGGAGTTATAATATTGTTCATAACAATAATATTATGAAATTTATAGAATAAAAAATAATATATATATATATAAATTATAATCTTGATTTAGCAGGTTGACTAAGAAGGTCAGTAGCCGTATTGGCTCTTGATAGTTCGGTTAGCTAGTTCAGGATCAATTAGAGTGGATGTCCTTAGGAGAGATATCCTAGTATTCCAATGTGTCTTAACTCGTCAAGTAATATGAGAACAGCGATGAGTAAGCTTGATTAAAATACTTTATTTGAAACGTTTAACTTAGTTATTAATACATTAGACAATTTCTTTAATAATAAGAAAGGCTTAGAGGTATTTGTCGCGACTGAACCAAAGTGTAGTACGATGTGCGTGACTGTAGCGGAGTTATAAGAATGGTCCTCTGGTAGTTTATCCAGTGGTATTTATACTGTGTGTGTACATGACTTCTTGTTATCTTCTGGAAGTGGCGTACGTGATATATTGGTAGTTTTTGTGATGTTTGGTTAATCTACTGATTATGTTTTATGGTTCCTCTTGGGTCCGTATGCAAATACTCTTATCGTCTTGTGACTTTCCTTGGTGTCGGATGTAAACGTGCTTATCTGGTTGGTGCCGTTATCTTTGTTTAAAGATGACCTCATCCAGTTTTAGGTGTTGTGTTGTGTGTTATTCTAGCGAGAATACTCCTCTTTGGGCAGGTTGTTGTAGTGGGATCATAACCCCTCCCGGCGAAAGATCGGGCAAACGTTGAAAATTGACGTTTTGGCAGATTAATGTTTGTTGTGGTTGTTTTTGGCTTTCGTAGTCTTAATAATATAATGGTTACAATAATGATTATTATAAGTATTACAATACTGGATATTCCGTAATCCATATGTTTTTTGGGAATTGAAAAGGTAATTTAAATTTTTTTTGCTATGAAAAACTAACAGAGCTTTCACTACAACAAATCCTATCAATACTCAAAGTCAGGTATAAGTTTTTTGGTTAAAAATCATATACTCGTAACTTCACACATCACATCCACCTCTAATCTACTACACCAAACAATAACCATACCAACAAAAATAAATGAAAAAGGTAGTTGTCTCGACCTCGTGTTTACGGATGATGTTAATAGCTTAACGGTGCAAAGATCATGCCCTTTATTGGATGATTTTAGATTTCCCCTTGCTTTGAAGTTTAAATGGAAATGCCGACCTCTGTTTGTGCTAGTTAAGACGTTCATTGCTATGAATTTGACTTCAAGAAAACTGATTTTGAAAAACTCAATATGGAACTTTCTCAATTTCACTGGGATAGTGTCTTTTTTAATATGAATGCTAGTAAAGCAACTGATACTTTCTATAACATATTGTACAATAGCTTTTTGAAAACAATACCTGTTCGCCGCATCAAAATTGTTGATAATTGTTATCCTTGGCTCACACTTTTCCTTAAAAGGCTTAAAAAAACTAACTCGACAGCAAGCTAAAATTCAAGTTTACAGTTTCCACTGCTCAAGAGTTCAGCAGAATAAGAAGAGAATTCCAATTCAAATAAAGGGCTGCATATAGAAACTACATCATATCTATGAAAGCTAACCTATTACTGAATCCTTCATCTTTTTGGAAATTTGTTAAAAATAAGAGAAAAATAGCTGAATTCCCGTCCTATATGAATTTGGATCAAAGATCTTCAAATGATGGGGTAATGATCTGTGATATGTTTGCAGAAATGTTTAAAGGCATCTACAAATGTAATAATAGGTTGACTGGACTGCATCAAATTACATCTAACATGAGCATTACAAATGACTTGCCATTTATACAAGAAAACGATCTGACAAGTGCAATAAAAAAGCTAATATATTCATTTTCTACTGCACCTGATAATGTTCCTTCCTGTGTTTTAATAAACTGCTGTCATTCCTTGGCTAGTGCTTTATGTTATTTGTTTAACCTATCTTTGTCGTCTTCCGTTTTCCTGCAAGCTTGGAAGTCTTCATTTATAATTTCACTTTTTAAATCAGGAAGCCGGTGCAACATGCGTGACTACCGATGTATTGCAAAACTCAGCGTCATTCCCAAGATAATGGAATCTATAATAGTCCATGAGTTTACATGGTGTAAAATCGCATCTATGGGACAGACAGCATGGATTCGTCAAGGGCAAATCTACCATCACAAATCTGTTGGAAATTACATTATGTATAACAAAAGGATTCATGAATGAATGAAACTTTCACTTTTCGGTTGGTCCATGAAACTTGTACAATGGATTGCAAGTTATTTACTTGCAATCCACTTACTTAACATTTACGTACTCAATATGTTAAATTCAAGTCTCATTTATCCAACTTAATAGATGTCAAGTCTGGCGTGCCTCAAAGAAGCCACCTGGGACCACTGTTATTCGTATTTTTTATAAATGATTTACCCTCTGTGATAAAATACTGTGATATACATCTCTATGCTGACGATGCGAAAATTTCATTTTCATATAAAAATAATGCTGATTACCTTCAACTGCACTTTGATATTGATCATTTGCAGTAATGGTGTAATAACAATGATCTCACACTGAACTCTAAGAAATGCAAAGTAATGACATTCGCTAGAGTTAAAAATGTTTTCTTTAATGAATACTCTATAAATAATTCAAAACTTGAAAGAGTTAATTATTTTATAAACTTGGGAGTCATATTTGATTCAAAATTAGACTTCAGAATGCACATCAATTCTCTAACTGCAAAGCTTCTGTTCGTCTAGGAATGATTAAACGATGGTCAAAGAATTCAACGACCCTTATGTGACAAAGAGCCTATTTGTTGGACTGGTTCGTTCGGTGCCCATATTACTCTTGTCACATTGCCTGCATTGAATCCATTAAAAAACAGTTTCTATTATTTGCTCTTCGCCATCTTAACTGGGATAATCATCACCATCTTCCACCATATCGTTTGCGACTTTTACTGATTGGTCTTAATACGCTCGAGGACAGGAGGTCATCACTTCATGCTGCATTCATATTTCAACTTTTGAACGCTGATATAAATTCTCCTTATTTGCTTTCCTTAATGAAAAATAAATATGCCATTCCGTCCAAGTCGAAATTATAAAATTTTGAGAACACATGAAACTACTTTAAACTACTTAAATAATGAACCGTTTCTCTCTTATGTAAACAGTTCAATAATTATAATTCCCTCGTAGATTTTAATCTTCCTTCATTAAAATGTAAACAAATTATACTTATATTCAATTTAAATCGTCACTAATTATGTAAATGTAATATTATTTGTATAATCCAAGTAACTGTGATCAATTATGTAACTGCAGTTATAGTCAAATTAAAATAAATAAAAGCCCTATTACTTTCAGCGTCTCCGTGCGGATGGACATCAATGTTTCGGCCCGGAAAATCTTCTATTCCACCCCAGAGGGACGGCGCAGTAAGAGAGGACCTTGAGAGGACCTCCATCACGAAACTGCGACTCTGGTGGCATCTATCTAGGGACCATGCTGGCTGGAGAAGTTTGTTAGTTAAGGCCCAGGTCCACGCAAAACTGTAGCACGGCCTAAGGCAAGGTAGGTTAAGGAAACGGTTAATTCATCATACATTAACTCACCTACAAGTACAGTCACATAAAAACAAAAACAAAAATGAAAAAAGCAGTTTTCTTTTATTTTAACATTTCTCAATAACAACAAAACATTTGAGCATCCAATTTTCTGTTTTGAATTAATTTTTTTAAGAGCATTGAATTTGGGGAACAAAATCAATATTAAATTATGTTAAATTTTGAAACACATTAGCTAAAAATTAAAAAAAAAATGTCTCAACTTTTCACTTTGAAAATGAATTTTCAAAAACTATTCCATAAAACAGGAGCTTTTTGATAACAGAATAAAAGAAGTTATTTCTGGTTTTAAAAAGGCATATAATCGTTGTTTTTATATATATATTTTTTTTTTTTAAGTCATCTTTTAAAAAACTATGCCTCCTGCCTAAACGGAGGAGAATAGATCTCCCCTCCAAAACGATTTCTTTCTTGTCTATTTTGATAAAGCTGTTGCGACCACAACGTTCCTCCTTCCCATTTCCTGCTCTGCTAAGTCATCCACATACCAAGTCCACATACCGAACGTCACTTCCAGCAAAATACCAAGATCAAACGACACCATAATCAAATAATATAATATTCTAAAAACACACAAATCGTGCCATGGATATTTGACTCCAACCATTTATCTACTGTACTCTGTCCAGCACACATCCATTCATTACTAATCGAATCCACTGTCATAATATTCAACAACTGAAAGACGATCGCAATAATATTTCTGGGGCTAAACACTAGTAAATAAAAAAAAAAAATATTTTTTAGAAGTCCCAAAACCATAAGTCCTTGCCAGCCTTAGAGCGAAGGTATTTGGCCTACTTTGGGCAGTGAAAAAAAACCAGGCTTAACAACTATAGAGCGTGAAGCTTGCTGGCAACGAAGAAGCAGCAGTCAAAAACAGCAACAAAAACAAAGCACCAACAAAAGGAACAAGAAAAAATATTATAAGCAGTCAAAAACAGCCAAAAAGCACCAACAAAAGGAACAGCATGATGATGTTTTAAGCATCAGCCCTGTACTCGATGGGAAACCATCAGATTTAGGGAAATTTATCTCCTGTGGAGATATTTTGTTTAAGGCAGTGAAAGATGCTGAAAAGCCAACTTTCCTGTCTATAGTTAAAACTAGGCTATAAGGTCCCGCCTTTGAATTAACTCAATTCAACACATTTTCTACATGGGAGGAGAAAAGAAGAAACTCGAGTCTGAGTATTAGGAGGAAAAATTTCGTTCCTTTACTCACAGCGAACTGCTAACCATGAGGCAACGCTTTAAGGAAAACGTCAAAGAATTCGGCGAGGCGCATGCATTGCATTTAGTAACCGTAAGAAAATTTCTGGTCGACGAAAATGATAAGTTGGCCATACAAGTGCTCGAGGATGGTCTGAAAAGTGATCAACTCATAATAATAGCAAGGGCTCAGGGTGACACAAGTTTGAAGCTAGCAATAGCACATGCAGAGAGTCACGCGGCACAAATAGAAAATTATAGTAATTCCCAAACACAGAGCAATAAAATCCAGAACAGGCACCCAACAATAACAAGAATATTCTGCCAAACTTGTGAAGAGTCAGGCCACACGCGGGAAACGTGTTACCGAAATACACAATGCCCCCAGTATCAAAAGTTCCAACACCGACCACACGTTAAAAAGGAAGTGCAGTACCTCAGTTGTAATTATTGTAAGAAACGTAACCATACTGAAGGTTGCATCTATCCAGGGATAGATCAGGAACTAATTATACTCCTCAAGTGCGAAATCCATTTAGAAATGACGTTGCGACCGCAGGTTTCAGCGGCAATTCACGGCCCACACACATGGCAAGGCAGGTTGATAATCACGTTGTAAGATACTCCAATATCAGTCAACTACACGAGTCGGAAAACGATTTTATTCGGGAGGAGACAAGCGGCAACCCCTCTTGATCAAACACCACAGCCGATATACACCAAATGAGAGACTAAGTCTGAAGTTTCATGTTTCGTTTTGTCCTGAATTTAAAGAACGAACGATACGCATCAGACTTAGCCCATAGGATAAACGGTATACAACACTGCTAATTGATACTAAAGCCGACATAAGCCTACTTAAAAGATCGAGTATAACATGTATGGGAAACGGTAATAAACACTACACCATATCAACTATAGCAGGGGATTCCGTAAAAACCCTAGGGTTAATACATAATTGCTTAGAGTTTAAAACCGAAAACCATTCTATGCTTTTGGACTCCCCTTTTCACCTACTACCTAATCAAATAAATCTCCCTTATGACGGTATTTTAGGAAACGGCTTCTTAACAAAATTTAAATACCTAGTGGATTATCAAAAAAAAAAGAAAAAAACAATAAAAATTCCAATGCCTTATAATAATGACAAAGAAGAGAAGGAGCCATTATCTACGAATAATGGGGATGAGCATCAAAGAAAAACATGCAACTCTATGAACGGGGCCTATAGCCATAGCCGTAACGAGTTGTCATGTGAATCACGACTCGCCGACCCAAAATCTCTTAATA
The DNA here is from genome assembly GCA_963971375.1 of Platycheirus rosarum. Classification (NCBI taxonomy): domain Eukaryota; kingdom Metazoa; phylum Arthropoda; class Insecta; order Diptera; family Syrphidae; genus Platycheirus; species Platycheirus rosarum. The sequence goes on along the minus strand of OZ020507.1, from coordinate 109,830,201 downwards.
ATCTCAGAAATAAACATTTTGGAATTTAATAAAAAAATAAAAAATAAAGGATCAGCAGAAAGTAAGACTGTTCATACAGAAAAATCAGCAGACAGTAACACAATCCTCCCAAAGTTTTAGAAAATTATAAAACAAACAAATAAAAAAATAAAAAAAGAAATGTTAAACAACTTAAAAAATAATAATAATACAAATAGTTTTGATGAAATAACACTGTACGAAGACAACACTACACCAACTCCTGTAAATATTAACGAACAAACTGACTTTATTTTGAAACCCCGAAGTCAGCAGGTAATAAAATTTCCTTTTGAAAATAAACATGAACTTGGAAATATACTCGTTGGAAAGAACCAATTTATGCCAGGGTTATTTTTATAGAGGAAACTATAGATCCTTACATATATACAAAATTTTTTACTGAACATGTTGGAAACTGAGCAAACACTAAATATTAAATACATTGATCTCGAATGGGATAAGCTAGATAACTTTAACTTAGTTTCTTACCAAGTAAATAACAAGATTAGAGGAAGGTTAAGTAGATTATGGTCAGTAATTAATCTTATCCACTGCAATACGGAGGAGGAAGAATCAATTCTCAAAATTTGCAGGGAATACAATGATTTATTCTACCTCGAAGACGATAACCTCTCATTTACAGAAACACTGAAACATAAAGCATCACCGATCAAAACAAGCCCCTTCATTTGTCAGACCATACAGGCCCTGATACAGAAAAAACCGAGATCCATAAGTAGGTAAACAACATGCTGCAAAGCAACATTATCCAGCCCAGTGCTAGTCCATAGTCCATTGCCCTTTGCTCTTGGTACCCAAGAAAGCCGACAAGAAGGCAAAAAGAGATGGAGAGTCGTGGTTGATTTTCGTAAACTAAATGAACTGACAGTTGCCCATGCATATCCTTTACCAAACATAACAGATATCTTAGATCAGTTAGGCAGGGCAACATATTTTAGCACCCTCGATCTGGCAAACGGTTTTCATCAAATCCTTATGGATGGTGAAGACCAGTGCACAACTGCTTTCAGTACTCCATACGGACACTACGAATATAATCGTGTACCATTTGGTTTAAAAAATGCACCAGAAAACGGTACTAATTGGGTTATAGAGATTTGATTGTTTTGTATATGTTGATGACATAGTCCTTTATGGATACAATCTAATTGATCATAACTCCAAACTCACTAGAATATTCGATCGCTTACGGCATCACAACTTAAAACTTCAACCAGACAAATGTAGTTTTCTGAAAAATTTATTAATGTATCTTGGACATATTATCTCTGAAAGTGGCCTTAAACCAGATCCTGAAAAACAAAAGCAGTAAAAACATAACATAAGGGAATAAAATCATTCTTAGGATTTACAGGTTATGACCGAAGATTTAAAGATAATTTTTCAACCATAGAAAAACCATCGACGAACATGTTAAAAAAGAACGCAGATTTGAAATGGGATGCATTCTGTGATGAAGTATTTCAAACACTAAAAAGTTAACTTATAGAACCTCCTGTTCTAGCATACCCTGATTTAAAAAAACATTTCATAGTTACAACGGACGCTAGCCATCATAACTCCAAACTCACTAGAATATTCGATCGCTTACGGCATCACAACTTAAAACTTCAACCAGACAAATGTAGTTTTCTGAAAAATGTATTAATTTACCTTGGACATATTATCTCTGAAAGTGGCCTTAAACCAGATCCTGAAAAAACAAAAGCAGTAAAAACATAACATAAGGGAATAAAATCAATCTTAGGATTTACAGGTTATGACCGAAGATTTACAGATAATTTTTAAACCATAGCAAAACCATCGACGAACATGTTAAAAAAGAACGTAGATTTGAAATGGGATGCATTCTGTGATGAAGTATTTCAAACACTTAAAAGTTAACTTATAGAACCTCCTGTTCTAGCATACCCTGATTTAAAAAAAACATTTCATAGTTACAACGGACGCTAGCGATATTGGACTTTGTTTAAAGATGACCTCATCCAGTTTTAGGTGTTGTGTTGTGTGTTATTCTAGCGAGAATACTCCTCTTTGGGTAGGTTGTTGTAGTGGGATCATAACCTATATATATATTTATATATATATATAATAACAAAGATATTCATTCTTTCACTAACACTTATACACGGAAAACACATAGTTAGAAAATAGGGAAATTTCATTTATCTATAAAGAACAGTATTTTTAACTTTTACACACCATGCTACCGGTAGCATTATTATTATGGCTCAAATTAGTAATGATGACCTGTGGAACCATTCAAATAACTTCAATCAGGGACAATTCCGGTATATACTTCGAACAATGGTGAAAAGCTGAACTGTACTTTAACGAATGGAAACTTATAGTCTATTACGACATGGGTAAATTAAAAAGTCCTTAACCAGCGCTCAACACTACGTTGCAGAAATAAACCGGATATCCGTCAAAATGATTTATATACCTGTACGAACACAAATACAAAAGCAGCAACAAAAATAATAAGTAAAATTCCCAAGTAAGATCATTTGTATTATTCTCGTTATAGTTACACAAATTAATTCTCCACCACAATCATTGTATATACATTGCCTATAGTACTTTTATGAGACGCGAAAAAATCTTAGCTCCAAGAGCCGCTTGGAGCACTAGTGTAGGGACATTTAATTTGAGAGAGAGAGAATAAAGAGCTTGTGATTTTTAGGTTATTGTAATGCTTAGTTTAGTGCGCAGTGTGAGGCAGAAAAAAAAGAATGAGCACATGAAATAATTGAGTATCTTATTTTGCTTAGACGAATAATTTGTTTTTTAGGATTTATACACGGTCCAACATTTTCATGGTTTAATTTTTTTATATGGAATGCCAGAACTGGTTCTTATATACATACTTATTACATACGTACATCATTGACCAGACTTATGATTCGAATGTTTAAGGATTTTCAATTTTTGTTTATTAATATGAATGTTGCCGTCTTCAAAAAATGTACACACAGATACATTCTTGAAATTTAAACACAAACTTACTTATTACTTATACAAACGTCTATTCAGAAATGGATTTTTGTTTTGAATTCAGATTTATAGGTAGTAACAAAGATCTTTTGTGGAAATATAAGAAAAGGTGGAGATTATTATTTGTGTTAATTCGTATGTCTAGTTGTGAAGTAGTGTTTTTGTTCAAAATATATATTACTAGTGGACCCGACAGACGTCGGCCGGAATTTTATCCAATTCTTTTGATTTGTTCACGTAAACTTATTAATACGTCTTTTTATAATTATTGAAAGATTACACACAAAATTTCATACAAAAAATCTGACTTTTTTGGAGGGTTTTTCCAAAATTTGCTTTCGTAATTATAGGAACCAACTATAATATAGGTACTTGTATAAAGCAAGCGCATTTGTGTCCTTGCGTATGTAAGTTAACACAATTCCTTAAATCCGCCAAGCCATACATCGTCGTCGTCATCAACAACAAAGTAAACATGATCGCTTAACATCCGCCAAGCCACACATCGTCGTCGTCGTCAACAACGAATCATGCTGACATGATGGCTTAACATCCGCCAAGCCACACATCGTCGTCGTCGTCAACAACGAATCATACTGACATGGCTGGTTCCATAAACGAAGCAGTCTAATGTCAACAACCGATGACGGAAAGGATGAAATGCGATATCTTGCACAAGCTACAAGATATCCAAAGCATTGTAGATTTCAGGCTTGCAGGGTTTTAAGTTAGTCATAAGATAGTCAGTCTTTTTACGAGTCTCAAAACTATTACAATAAAGAAAAAGTGAGTTTTAACAAATTCATAACTGGCGCCCAACTTGGAAGAACTAACCAATATCAACCGGAATCAACCAACTGGAAATTATCATCATTCATCACTTCGAGCATTAAATAATTATTTTCTTTTATCTAAGAATGTAAGAATTTGTCTATACTTTGAATATTTTTATTTGTAAAGCTTGCAAGTGTTATTGTATTTATTTCTTTTGAGTGCTTCTATTGATAGACCTTTTTTAATAATATTGAAATTAATTAAACTGCATTTGAATATTCTTAACGGTTAATAAGCGAACCTGAAAATATCGAAATACTATTAGAAAAGTTTAATTACTTACGAATAGGGAAAACAATAGAAAAAAAAATTAATGCTACAGATTTAAAAGTATTAATAGAATCCGCAGTCAGTGGTGCCCTTCAAGCAAAAAGAGTAGATTTTGAACAAAAGTTAAGTGAGGCAGTGAAAAAAATAACAGTGACACCAAACAAACCCGAAGTTGAAATTTTTAAAGAAATTGAAATTGTGGAAGGTAAAACGTGTGAAGAGTGTCTCGACATAGTTAAATCTCTCCCAGAATTTGAGGGCAAACAGAGCACTTATGTCTCTTGGCGTCAAGCGGTTCACTCCGCTTACAAAGTTTTCGAAAAATACGATGGTAGTTCTAGACATTACAAGGCAGTTGGAATAATAAGAAATAAAATAAGAGGCCCAGCCGATGCTTTTCTGGCTTCATTTAATACAGTTTTAAATTTTAAAGCTATTATAGCTAGGTTAGATTTTACGTACGCTGATGTACGTCCGATTTATTTAATTGAGCAAGAGCTCAGTACATTGCGACAAGGGAACCTTACAGTGCTAGAATATTATGACGAGATTGAAAAAAAGCTTACCCTCCTTACAAATAAAACCAATATGTCTTATGACAGTGCATTAGCCATTGCTTTTAACGAAAAGTACAGAAGAGACGCCTTCAGGGTTTTCATATCTGGGTTAAAAAAACCATTAAGTGATATTCTGTTTTCGGCCTGTCCGTCTGATATGCCTACTGCTTTGGCTTTGGCTCAAGAAGTTGAAACAAACAATGAAAGGTATTTGTTTGCGGCGAGTTATGCGAAAAATTCAGAAGAAAAATATCTAAGGTCCGAGTTCAAACGATCGCCGAACAGTTACCAAAACAATAATAATAGTTATAACCTTAATTATAGCAGCCAAATTAATAACCAGGGCAAAAATCCATATTTTAACAAAAGGCAAAGTTATGAAAATGACAAACAATTGGAACTTATCAGTTCTAAAGTCCCCAGAAGTCGTGTAAAAATGGATGTTGATCCGACATCATCACGTTTTAGGCAATTTACTAGCTATCAACAAAAAAATAGTAACGATACCTATGATCAAGGGCAAGAACAAAGGAATAAAAGGCCAAGTAGCTCCCAAAGACAATCGGGACAGCGTCGCCAAAGAGTAAATTATTTACAAGGAAATCCTCCACGGAATAATGAAGGTGACTGTGAAGCCACAGCTGCATTACAGGCAGATGAAGTGGAAGCTGAGGATTTTGACTATGTACATTTTTTAGGGGAAACTCCCAACTACCGTTTATTCAAAAAATCAAAAAAAATGCAAATCTACCACCACAAATCTGTTGGAAATTACATTATGTATAACAAAAGGATTCATGAATGAATGAAACTTTCACTTTTCGGTTGGTCCATGAAACTTGTACAATGGATTGCAAGTTATTTACTTGCAATCCACTTACTTAACATTTACGTACTCAATATGTTAAATTCAAGTCTCATTTATCCAACTTAATAGATGTCAAGTCTGGCGTGCCTCAAGGAAGCCACCTGGGACCACTGTTATTCGTATTTTTTTATAAATGATTTACCCTCTGTGATAAAATACTGTGATATACATCTCTGTGCTGACGATGCGAAAATTTCATTTTCATATAAAAATAATGCTGATTACCTTCAACTGCACTTTGATATTGATCATTTGCAGTAATGGTGTAATAACAATGATCTCACACTGAACTCTAAGAAATGCAAAGTAATGACCTTCGCTAGAGTTAAAAATGTTTTCTTTAATGAATACTCTATAAATAATTCAAAACTTGAAAGAGTTAATTATTTTATAAACTTGGGAGTCATATTTGATTCAAAATTAGACTTCAGAATGCACATCAATTCTCTAACTGCAAAGCTTCTGTTCGTCTAGGAATGATTAAACGATGGTCAAAGAATTCAACGACCCTTATGTGACAAAGAGCCTATTTGTTGGACTGGTTCGTTCGGTGCCCATATTACTCTTGTCACATTGCCTGCATTGAATCCATTAAAAAAACAGTTTCTATTATTTGCTCTTCGCCATCTTAACTGGGATAATCATCACCATCTTCCACCATATCGTTTGCGACTTTTACTGATTGGTCTTAATACGCTCGAGGACAGGAGGTCATCACTTAATGCTGCATTCATATTTCAACTTTTGAACGCTGATATAAAATCTCCTTATTTGCTTTCCTTAATGAAAAATAAATATGCCATTCCGTCCAAGTCGAAATTATAAAATTTTGAGAACACATGAAACTACTTTAAACTACTTAAATAATGAACCGTTTCTCTCTTATGTAAACAGTTCAATAATTATAATTCCCTCGTAGATTTTAATCTTACTTCATTAAAATTTAAACAAATTATACTTATATTCAATATAAATCGTCACTAATTATGTAAATGTAATATTGTTTGTATAATCCAAGTAACTGTGATCAATTATGTAACTGCAGTTATAGTCAAATTAAAATAAATAAAAGCCATATTTCTTTCAGCGTCTCCGTGCGGATGGACATCAATGTTTCGGCCCGGAAAATATTCTATTCCACCCAGAGGGACGGCGCAGTAAGAGAGGACCTTGAGAGGACCTCCATCACGAAACTGCGACTCTGGTGGCATCTATCTAGGGACCATGCTGGCTGGAGAAGTTTGTTAGTTAAGGCCCAGGTCCACACAAAACTGTAGCACGGCCTAAGGCAAGGTAGGTTAAGGAAACGGTTAATTCATCATACATTAACTCACCTACAAGTACAGTCACATAAAAACAAAAACAAAAATGAAAAAAGCAGTTTTCTTTTATTTTAACATTTCTCAATAACAACAAAACATTTGAGCATCCAATTTTCTGTTTTGAACTAATTTTTTTAAGAGCATTGAATTTGGGGAACAAAATCAATATTAAATTATGTTAAATTTTGAAACACATTAGCTAAAAATTAAAAAAAAAAATGTCTCAACTTTTCACTTTGAAAATGAATTTTCAAAAACTATTCCATAAAACAGGAGCTTTTTCATAACAGAATAAAAGAAGTTATTTCTGGTTTTAAAAAGGCATATAATGGTATCGTCAACGTTGTTTTTATATATTTTTTTGTTTGTTTTAAGTCATCTTTTAAAAAACTATGCCTCCTGCCAAAACGGAGGAGAATAGATCTCCCCTCCAAAACGATTTCTTTCTTGTCTATTTTGATAAAGCTGTTGCGACCACAACGTTCCTCCTTCCCATTTCCTGCTCTGCTAAGTCATCCACATACCAAGTCCACATACCGAACGTCACTTCCAGCAAAATACCAAGATCAAACGACACCATAATCAAATAATATAATATTCTAAAAACACACAAATCGTGCCATGGATATTTGACTCCAACCATTTATCTACTGTACTCTGTCCAGCACACATCCATTCATTACTAATCGAATCCACTGTCATAATATTCAACAACTGAAAGACAATCGCACTTGCATAAATGCACTGCCCTCGGAGTTGTTTTAATGATGGGACAGTTTTCGATGAATGAAATTAATGTGAATTCTGCGATAATATTTCTGGGGCTAAACACTAGTAAATAAAAAAAAAAATATTTTTTAGAAGTCCAAAAACCATAAGTCCTTGCCAGCCTTAGAGCGAAGGTATTTGGCCTACTTTGGGCAGTGAAAAAAACCAGGCTTAGCAACTATAGAGCGTGAAGCTTGCTGGCAACGAAGAAGCAGCAGTCAAAAACAGCAACAAAAACAAAGCACCAACAAAAGGAACAAGAAAAAATATCATAAGCAGTCAAAAACAGCCAAAAAGCATCAAAAAAAGGAACAGCATGATGATGTTTTAAGCATCAGCCCTGTACTCGATGGGAAACCATCAGATTTAGGGAAATTTATCTCCTGTGGAGATATTTTGTTTAAGGCAGTGAAAGATGCTGAAAAGCCAACTTTCCTGTCTATAGTTAAAACTAGGCTACATGGTCCCGCCTTTGAATTAACTCAATTCAACACATTTTCTACATGGGAGGAGAAAAGAAGAAACTCGAGTCTGAGTATTAGGAGGAAAAATTTCGTTCCTTTACTCACAGCGAACTGCTAACCATGAGGCAACGCTTTAAGGAAAACGTCAAAGAATTCGGCGAGGCGCATGCATTGCATTGAGTAGCCTTAATTCTGCAACATACGCAATTACCGAAGGCGAGGCGGTAAGAAAATTTCTGGTCGACGAAAATGATAAGTTGGCCATACAAGTGCTCGAGGATGGTCTGAAAAGTGATCAACTCATAATAATAGCAAGGGCTCAGGGTGACACAAGTTTGAAGCTAGCAATAGCACATGCAGAGAGTCACGCGGCACAAATAGAAAATTATAGTAATTCCCAAACACAGAGCAATAAAATCCAGAACAGGCACCCAACAATAACAAGAATATTCTGCCAAACTTGTGAAGAGTCAGGCCACACGCGGGAAACGTGTTACCGAAATACACAATGCCCCCAGTATCAAAAGTTCCAACACCGACCACACGTTAAAAAGGAAGTGCAGTACCTCAGTTGTAATTATTGTAAGAAACGTAACCATACTGAAGGTTGCATCTATCCAGGGATAGATCAGGAACTAATTATACTCCTCAAGTGCGAAATCCATTTAGAAATGACGTTGCGACCGCAGGTTTCAGCGGCAATTCACGGCCCACACACATGGCAAGGCAGGTTGATAATCACGTTGTAAGATACTCCAATATCAGTCAACTACAAGAGTCGGAAAACGATTTTATTCGGGAGGAGACAAGCGGCAACCCCTCTTGATCAAACACCACAGCCGATATACACCAAATGAGAGACTAAGTCTAAAGTTTCATGTTTCGTTTTGTCCTGAATTTAAAGAACGAACGATACGCATCAGACTTAGCCCATCGGATAAACGGTATACAACACTGCTAATTGATACTAAAGCCGACATAAGCCTACTTAAAAGATCGAGTATAACATGTATGGGAAACGGTAATAAACACTACACCATATCAACTATAGCCGGGGATTCCGTAAAAACCCTAGGGTTAATACATAATTGCTTAGAGTTTAAAACCGAAAACCATTCTATGCTTTTCGACTCCCCTTTTTACCTACTACCTAATCAAATAAATCTCCCTTATGACGGTATTTTAGGAAACGGCTTCTTAACAAAATTTAAATACCTAGTGGATTATCAAAAAAAAGAAAAAAACAATAAAAATTCCAATGCCTTATAATAATGACAAAGAAGAGAAAGAGCCATTATCTACGAATAATGGGGATGAGCATCAAAGAAAAACATGGAACTCTATGAACGGGGCCTATAGCCATAGCCGTAACGAGTTGTCATATGAATCACGACTCCCCGACCCAAAATCTATTAATAATCTCAGAAATAAACATTTTGGAATTTAAGAAAAAAATAAAGGATCAGCAGAAAGTAAGACTGTTCATACAGAAAAATCAGCAGACAGTAACACAATCCTCCCAAAGTTTTAGAAAATTATAAAACAAACAAATAAAAAATAAAAAAGAAATGTTAAACAACTTAAAAAATAATAATAATACAAATAGTTTTGATGAAATAACACTGTACGAAGACAACACTACACCAACTCCTGTAAATATTAACGAACAAACTGACTTTATTTTGAAACCCCGAAGTCAGCAGGTAATAAAATTTCCTTTTGAAAATAAACATGAACTTGGAAATATACTCGTTGGAAAGAAACAATTTATGCCAGGGTTATTTTTATAGAGGAAACTATAGCAATTCCCAAAGATCCTTACATATATACAAAATTTTTTACTGAACATGTTGGAAACTGAGCAAACACTAAATATTAAATACATTGATCTCGAATGGGATAAGCTAGATAACTTTAACTTAGTTTCTTACCAAGTAAATAACAAGATTAAAGGAAGGTTGATTAGATTATGGTCAGTAATTAATCTTATTCACTGCAATACGGAGGAGGAAGAATCAATTCTCAAAATTTGCAGGGAATACAATGATTTATTCTACCTCGAAGACGATAACCTCTCATTTACAGAAACACTGAAACATAAAACATCACCGATCAAAACAAGCCCCTTCATTTGTCAGACCATACAGGCCCTGATACAGAAAAAACCGAGATCCATAAGTAGGTAAACAACATGCTGCAAAGCAACATTATCCAGCCCAGTGCTAGTCCATGGAATTGCCCTTTGCTCTTGGTACCCAAGAAAGCCGACAAGAAGGCAAAAAGAGATGGAGAGTCGTGGTTGATTTTCGTAAACTAAATGAACTGACAGTTGCCTTCAACCAGACAAATGTAGTTTTCTGAAAAATTTATTAATGTACCTTGGACATATTATCTCTGAAAGTGGCCTTAAACCAGATCCTGAAAAAACAAAAGCAGTAAAAACATAACATAAGGGAATAAAATCATTCTTAGGATTTACAGGTTATGACCGAAGATTTAAAGATAATTTTTCAACCATAGCAAAACCATCGACGAACATGTTAAAAAAGAACGTAGATTTGAAATGGGATGCATTATGTGATGAAGTATTTCAAACACTAAAAAGTTAACTTATAGAACCTCCTGTTCTAGCATACCCTGATTTAAAAAAACATTTCATAGTTACAACGGACGCTAGCCATCATAACTCCAAACTCACTAGAATATTCGATCGCTTACGGCATCACAACTTAAAACTTCAACCAGACAAATGTAGTTTTCTGAAAAATGTATTAATTTACCTTGGACATATTATCTCTGAAAGTGGCCTTAAACCAGATCCTGAAAAAACAAAAGCAGTAAAAACATAACATAAGGGAATAAAATCATTCTTAGGATTTACAGGTTATGACCGAAGATTTAAAGATAATTTTTCAACCATAGCAAAACCATCGACGAACATGTTAAAAAAGAACGTAGATTTGAAATGGGATGCATTCTGTGATGAAGTATTTCAAACACTAAAAAGTTAACTTATAGAACCTCCTGTTCTAGCATACCCTGATTTAAAAAAACATTTCATAGTTACAACGGACGCTAGCGATATTGGACTTTGTTTAAAGATGACCTCATCCAGTTTTAGGTGTTGTGTTGTGTGTTATTCTAGCGAGAATACTCCTCTTTGGGTAGGTTGTTGTAGTGGGATCATAACCTATATATATATTTATATATATATATAATAACAAAGATATTCATTCTTTCACTAACACTTATACACGGAAAACACATATTTAGAAAATAGGGAAATTTCATTTATCTATAAAGAACAGTATTTTTAATTTTTACACACCATGCTACCGGTAGCATTATTATTATGGCTCAAATTAGTAATGATGACCTGTGGAACCATTCAAATAGCTTCAATCAGGGACAATTCCGGTATATACTTCGAACAATGGTGAAAAGCTGAACTGTACTCTAACGAATGGAAACTTATAGTCTATTACGACATGGGTAAATTAAAAAGTCCTTAACCAGCGCTCAACACTACGTTGCAGAAATAAACCGGATATCCGTCAAAATGATTTATATACCTGTACGAACACAAATACAAAAGCAGCAACAAAAATAATAAGTAAAATTCCCAAGTAAGATCATTTGTATTATTCTCGTTATAGTTACACAAATTAATTCTCCACCACAATCATTGTATATACATTGCCTATAGTACTTTTATGAGACGCGAAAAAATCTTAGCTCCAAGAGCCGCTTGGAGCACTAGTGTAGGGACATTTAATTTGAGAGAGAGAGAATAAAGAGCTTGTGATTTTTAGGTTATTGTTATGCTTAGTTTAGTGCGCAGTGTGAGGCAGAAAAAAAAGAATGAGCACATGAAATAATTGAGTATCTTATTTTGCTTAGACGAATAATTTGTTTTTTAGGATTTATACACGGTCCAACATTTTCATGGTTTAATTTTTTTATATGGAATGCCAGAACTGGTTCTTATATACATACTTATTACATACGTACATCATTGACCAGACTTATGATTCGAATGTTTAAGGATTTTCAATTTTTGTTTATTAATATGAATGTTGCCGTCTTCAAAAAATGTACACACAGATACATTCTTGAAATTTAAACACAAACTTACTTATTACTTATACAAACGTCTATTCAGAAATGGATTTTTGTTTTGAATTCAGATTTATAGGTAGTAACAAAGATCTTTTGTGGAAATATAAGAAAAGGTGGAGATTATTATTTGTGTTAATTCGTATGTCTAGTTGTGAAGTAGTGTTTTTGTTCAAAATATATATTACTAGTGGACCCGACAGACGTCGGCCGGAATTTTATCCAATTCTTTTGATTTGTTCACGTAAACTTATTAATACGTCTTTTTATAATTATTGAAAGATTACACACAAAATTTCATACAAAAAATCTGACTTTTTTGGAGGGTTTTTCCAAAATTTGCTTTCGTAATTATAGGAACCAACTATAATATAGGTACTTGTATAAAGCAAGCGCATTTGTGTCCTTGCGTATGTAAGTTAACACAATTCCTTAAATCCGCCAAGCCATACATCGTCGTCGTCATCAACAACAAAGTAAACATGATCGCTTAACATCCGCCAAGCCACACATCGTCGTCGTCGTCAACAACGAATCATGCTGACATGATGGCTTAACATCCGCCAAGCCACACATCGTCGTCGTCGTCAACAACGAATCATACTGACATGGCTGGTTCCATAAACGAAGCAGTCTAATGTCAACAACCGATGACGGAAAGGATGAAATGCGATATCTTGCACAAGCTACAAGATATCCAAAGCATTGTAGATTTCAGGCTTGCAGGGTTTTAAGTTAGTCATAAGATAGTCAGTCTTTTTACGAGTCTCAAAACTATTACAATAAAGAAAAAGTGAGTTTTAACAAATTCATAACTGGCGCCCAACTTGGAAGAACTAACCAATATCAACCGGAATCAACCAACTGGAAATTATCATCATTCATCACTTCGAGCATTAAATAATTATTTTCTTTTATCTAAGAATGTAAGAATTTGTCTATACTTTGAATATTTTTATTTGTAAAGCTTGCAAGTGTTATTGTATTTATTTCTTTTGAGTGCTTCTATTGATAGACCTTTTTTAATAATATTGAAATTAATTAAACTGCATTTGAATATTCTTAACGGTTAATGAGCGAACCTGAAAATATCGAAATACTATTAGAAAAGTTTAATTACTTACGAATAGGGAAAACAATAGAAAAAAAAAAATTAATGCTACAGATTTAAAAGTATTAATAGAATCCGCAGTCAGTGGTGCCCTTCAAGCACAAAGAGTAGATTTTGAACAAAAGTTAAGTGAGGCAGTGAAAAAAATAACAGTGACACCAAACAAACCCGAAGTTGAAATTTTTAAAGAAATTGAAATTGTGGAAGGTAAAACGTGTGAAGAGTGTCTCGACATAGTTAAATCTCTCCCAGAATTTGAGGGCAAACAGAGCACTTATGTCTCTTGGCGTCAAGCGGTTCACTCCGCTTACAAAGTTTTCGAAAAATACGATGGTAGTTCTAGACATTACAAGGCAGTTGGAATAATAAGAAATAAAATAAGAGGCCCAGCCGATGCTTTTCTGGCTTCATTTAATACAGTTTTAAATTTTAAAGCTATTATAGCTTGGTTAGATTTTACGTACGCTGATGTACGTCCGATTTATTTAATTGAGCAAGAGCTCAGTACATTGCGACAAGGGAACCTTACAGTGCTAGAATATTATGACGAGATTGAAAAAAAGCTTACCCTCCTTACAAATAAAACCAATATGTCCTATGACAGTGCATTAGCCATTGCTTTTAACGAAAAGTACAGAAGAGACGCCCTCAGGGTTTTCATATCTGGGTTAAAAAAACCATTAAGTAATATTCTGTTTTCGGCCTGTCCGTCTGATATGCCTACTGCTTTGGCTTTGGCTCAAGAAGTTGAAACAAACAATGAAAGGTATTTGTTTGCGGCGAGTTATGCGAAAAATTCAGAAGAAAAATATCTAAGGTCCGAGTTCAAACGATCGCCGAACAGTTACCAAAACAATAATAATAGTTATAACCTTAATTATAGCAGCCAAATTAATAACCAGGGCAAAAATCCATATTTTAACAAAAGGCAAAGTTATGAAAATGACAAACAATTGGAACTTATCAGTTCTAAAGTCCCCAGAAGTCGTGTAAAAATGGATGTTGATCCGACATCATCACGTTTTAGGCAATTTACTAGCTATCAACAAAAAAATAGTAACGATACCTATGATCAAGGGCAAGAACAAAGGAATAAAAGGCCAAGTAGCTCCCAAAGACAATCGGGACAGCGTCGCCAAAGAGTAAATTATTTACAGGGAAATCCTCCACGGAATAATGAAGGTGACTATGAAGCCACAGCTGCATTACAGGCAGATGAAGTGGAAGCTGAGGATTTTGACTATGTACATTTTTTAGGGGAAACTCCCAACTACCGTTTATTCAAAAAACAGTAGGAGGGAGGTTAGTAAAGTTTTTAATTGACACAGGTTCCTCGAAAAATTACATCAGGCCATTACGAGAGATAAAGGGTTTAGTGTCAGTAGACACACCTTTCTTAGTAAAATCAATTCATGGTTTTAACAATATTGAACTCAAATGTTTTATAAATATTTTTGGGAGAAATAGCACATTTTTCATTTTACCCAACCTGTCAACTTTTGACGGAATTATTGGTCTTGACCTGTTAATACAGGTTAATGCCACAATTTGCTTAAAAGATAATTTAATTCGCTTGAATTCAGGGTAAGAAACTATTCTGTTGCATAAATGCGTAAATGTGAACTTTACGAAAGAAGAGGACATTAAGGTTCCAGCATCCGTAAACATAGATTTTAAAAATATGATACGTAATAGAATAAAAACATTTGCAGATTCAAATGAATCTTTGCCGTATAATACAAACATCGTTGCTACAATTCGTACAGTAAGTGAAGACCCCATTTACTCAAAATTTTACCCATATCCTATGGGTGTGACAGATTTCGTAAATAATGAGATTAAGGATCTTCTGAAGAATGGCATTATTAGACCATCAAGGTCACCTTACAATAATCCCATTTGGGTAGTTGATAAAAAGATAACAGATGAGTTGGCCAATAAAAAGAAACGTTTGGTAATGGACTTTCGAAAGCTCAACCAAAAAACCATAGACGATAAGTATCCTATCCCAAATATTGCAACGATATTGTCAAATTTAGGCAAGGCACGATTTTTTACAACCCTAGACTTAAAATCAGGGTTTCACCAAATTGAATTAGCGGAACGGGATGGGGAAAAAACTGCTTTTTCCGTTAACGGAGGAAAATACGAATTTTGTCGCCTTCCGTTTGGGTTGAAAAACGCGCCCAGTGTTTTCCAGCGGGCTATAGATGACGTCCTTCGTGAACAAATTTGAAAAAATTGCTACGTTTACGTCGATGACGTAATTGTTTTCTCAGAAACTGAGAACGATCATGTCAAAGATATTGATTCGGTTTTAAAAATATTGTATGAAGCGAACATGAGGGTTTCACGAGAAAAATCAAACTTTTTTAAGACTGATGTCGAGTACCTAGGCTTTATAGTGTCTAGGGATGGTATAAAAACTTGCCCTTCTAAAGTGGAGGCAATTAAAAATTACTCACAACCTTCTACACTCTTTGGAGTAAGATCATTTCTGGGTCTAGCTAGTTATTATAGATGTTTCATAAAAGATTTCGCGTCAATAGCTAAACTACTTACCAATTTATTAAAAGGTGAGAATGGGAAAATAAGTGCCAATCAATCAAAAAAAATTCAAATAGAATTAAAAGAGAAAAAACTCCAAACGTTTAATAAATTAAAAGAAATTTTGGCGTCAGAAGACGTCACATTGTTATATCCAGACTACACGAAGCCTTTCGATCTTACGAGCGGTTTTATCACAAAACGGAAAGCCTATAACAATGATTTCAAGAACACTCAAAGATAAAGAGTTGCAATTTGCAACAAATGAAAGAGAACTGTTGGCCATAGTGTGGTCATTAAAAAATCTACGTAACTATCTCTATGGAGTGAAAACTCTAAATATTTTTACGGACCATCAACCTCTTTCCTTTTCAGTTTCAGATAAAAACACAAATGCGAAAATTAAGCGCTGGAAAGCTTTTGTAGACGAAAGGAAAGGAGAATTATGTCGCTGATGCACTTTCGCGACAAAATATTAATGCATTGGAGAATGAGATGTCTTCTGATGCCGCTACAATTCACAGCGAATTATCCTTGACTTATATAATCGAAACAGCAGATAAACCTTTAAACTGCTTCAGAAATCAAATAGTTATAGAGGAAGCCCCAATCGCTTCAACCCGTACATTTATAATATTTGGTAAAAAATCTAGACATTTCATAAATTTTTCGGAAAGGAATACATTGATAAATACTTTAAAAAATGTGATTAAAATAGATGTGGTCAACGTAATTTATTGTGACCTGCCAGTTCTAGCTTTTATTCAACACAATTTAGTCGAATTATTTCCATCAACTAAGTTTTGGCATACTAATAAATTTGTGTTAGATATATTCGACCCGAATGAACAAAAGGAAATTATAATTACTGAGCACAACCGAGCACATAGAGCAGTTCAAGAAAACGTTAAGCAAATCCTATGTGACTATTTCTTTCCAAAAATGACAAAGCAGGCAAATGAGATTGTGGCAAACTGTAAAATATGTTCAAAGTCGAAGTACGATCGGCATCCAAAAAAACAAATGATTGGCAGGACACCAGTCCCCTCGTATGCTGGAGAAATGCTTCACGTTGACATATTTTCCACGGATAAAAAATATTTCTTAACTTGCATTGACAAGTTTTCCAAATTTACGGTTGTGATGCCAATACCATCACGTTCAATAATAGATGTAAAAGTTCCAATCCTAGAGATTATAAACATCTTCCCAAATACAAAACAAATCTTTTGTGATAATGAAGCTTCTTTAAAATCCGAGACAATTAGGTCGATTTTATTCAACTATTTCAATGCTGACATAGTAAATGCACCACCCTTACACAGCACATCCAACGGTCAAGTAGAAAGGTTTCACAACACTCTATTAGAAATTGCTAGATGCCTAAAACTTGACAGAAAAGTCTAAGATACAGTCGAATTAATACTATTAGCAACAGTAGAATACAATAGGACCGTCCATTCTGTTACGAACCAAAGACCAATTGATATAATACACTCGTCCCCGACAGATCTTAGAGAAAGAATTAAAAATAAAGTTCAAAAGGCCCAAGAATTACTGTTGCAAAGAGAAAATGAAACAAGGCAAAACAGGAATTTTAGCGTAGGGGAAAAGGTATCAGTAAAAACAAATAGACCATTTGGTAATAAGTTAATTCCATTATATGTCGAAGAGAAAGTGAAGCCGATTTAGGGACAACGGTTCTAATTAAAGGGAGGGTGGTCCATAAGGACAATCTAAAATAGAACCTTAATAATTTTATAATTGTGCAATTAATATTTCAGGATTCTTCTATTATTCATGATGACAACGGTCGTGGCTAAATTAACCGACTACACTAATTCTAACTATATCCCAATACTATATGGGGATGTCATTGTCTGGGATGGCAACGGATACTTACGCCACACTACAAATTTGACTACCTTTAGGCAAATAACAAACGAATCAAAAAACATCACTGAGCTGTTCCCTCCACAATCTCATATAAGAAGAATTTTGGAATTGGACATTAAGCACTTAGAAACACTCTTTATGAGTATAAGCATCCACCATAGAAACACAAGGAGTTTAAATTTCTTAGGCACAGGTTTGAAAATTATAGCTGGCACCCCCGACTTCGACGACTTCGAGAAAATTAAATTTAATCAAGCCCAATTGATAGGTTCCAACAATAGACAAGCTGTAATAAACACAAAATCTCAGGAGCAAATTAATAGATTAACGGACACCGTAAATAATATTTTGGCTTATTCGAAAAAATCAGAAATTGACACTGTCCATGTTTATGAAATATTGTTAGCAAGAAATAGAATGCTTATTTCAGAAATTCAAAATTTAATGTTCTCTATAACACTTGCAAAGCTCAGGGTCATAAATCCATTAATTTTAGATGATGATGACTTAAAAGTCATAATAAACGAACAATTTTTTAATGTAAGTGTTACAGAACTTATGGAAGTGTCAAATGTAAAGGTTTTGCAAAATGATTATATTTTACATTTCATAATTAATTATCCTAGACCTAAGTTAGTTTGTAAGAAAGTAATAATCTACCCCGTTGCCCATAACGGCAATATTCTCTTCTTCAATGGAGTTGATGTGGTAGCGGAATGTGGAAGACAAGTGCTGGCTGTTGAGAACTGCAACGTAGCAACGACCTTAACGTTTTGCAAGGAACTACGGAGCAAGATATGCGCTCAACAATTACACTCTGGAGGCATGGCTCATTGCAACACACAACCAGACCATCGGGAATCCGTGTTGGTTATTGATGATGGCATTGTTATAATAAACAACAGAAATGCAAGAATGAGGGAGGCTAATGATTTTCAGACGGACATCAACGGGACGTATTTGCTGACTTTTGAAGATGCTGTGTGGATCAATGGGTCCAAATTTATCAATCGAAATAATATACAGAAAAAGCAACCCGGTAGTGCAACATCTGCGCTTCTCAATATCACCGGTCATAAAGAGATATTGAGCCTACCATTTCTTCATAGAATGAACATGGACAATTTACGTTACATTGGTGAAATGGAGACAAAATTGACGTCCCATCCACTTATAGCTTGCTGCGCGTTACTTGTAATCATTATAATTTGTTATACCATCATTAAGCTAAAACAACGTCAGAAGAAGCAGCGCCAAAACGTCGACCTTCAAGAAGTCATCAAGGCTCTCAAGAAGCCCGAGGACGGCCTTCATCTTAGTGGGGGAGTAGTTAACACAATTCCTTAAATCCACCAAGCCATACATCGTCGTCGTCGTCAACAACGAATCATGCTGACATGGCTGGTTCCATAAACGAAGCAGTCTAATGTCAACAACCGATGACGGAAAGGATGAAATGCGATATCTTGCACAAGATACAAGATATCCAAAGCATTGTAGATTTCAGGCTTGCAGGGTTTTAAGTTAGTCATAAGATAGTCACTCTTTTTACGAGTCTCAAAACTATTACAAAAAAGAAAAAGTGAGTTTTAACAAATTCATAACTTGTACATATTACACAAGTTTCGCATTTGATTGTGTAAGAAATTTATAGTAAAAGCAAAATACTTAATTTGCTAAAAACAATGTTTGTTATTAGCTGACCTACCCAGCTTTGTTAGCGGGAAAGAAATGTATAGTTAAAATATTTGTTTCAACTAACCTTCTATAGAATTGCTAAGAATACCTCAATATAAAATACTAGCTGACCTACCCACCTTTTCTCGCTGGTTTATACATATATCATATAAATGCACCAAACTAAGAACAGAACCATTTTCAAAATTTTATTGTTTTATCGAGAAATAAGGTACTGTTAATATTTGGGCTAAAAAATGTTTCAAAAACTTTTGTCGAATTTCAAAATGACGATTGGCCCCATTATTCGGGCTGTAGTCCAAAATATTAACGAAAAGACTGTTGTGGCCTAAGCTAACACAAATAACTGTTTTTACCATGTCATGCATCTCAGTCATGCACATCATACACATACAGATTCATACATAGCTATACTATGTTATAATTTTAAGCAAACATTATATCTTTTTTAATAAAGTCAGTTTAGTCTTTAAACAAACATCGAAGACACCACATGACAATTGGTCTTTCAAACCATATATATACTTAAACCAGCTTAAGCTTACGAATCTTTTCGGTTTTTTTTTTCTAGTTATATACTGCGAGTACAGACGCACGCTTTGCAAAATTATAAATTTCACCGTTTTTTTTTCGTTGGCAAGTTGTTAGTCGTGATTTTATTATTTTGAGCGTGCTTTATTTTTGAAAAAGTACACGATGAGCAAGAACGAATCAATAAACCGCGATATCTCGCGAAGTGCATTAAAAAGAAGTCTTGCTTCAAATAAAAAAGCCGAGTCCTTCGATGAGGCAGAAATCGAGTCTCATATGCAACTTGTGGTCCAGATACTTTCGATTAACAGGAATCAGAGAGAGAACAAGATGAGAAATGGTATCATCAAGCACTGGCAAATTTCACGCATGCTTTAAAGAAGATTACAAGTGCAAGACAGAACTCTTCGTAATCGGAGCCAACAAAAGCTACGGACAAAGCGCACACACATGCGGAAGTAAAACTTCCACAAATCCCCCTAGCGCAATTTTCTGGTGATCCAAAGAATGTCGAAAGTTCAGTGATGCTTTTGAATCAATAATTCATAGCCAATCGTCTCAAATGGATCCCAAAAACTGCACTACATCCGATGTAGCTTACAGGGAGAAGCTCTTCATGTTGTGAAAGGTTTTAAACAAAAGCTATAACATCTAGCGAATCATAGTTGGCTCTCATTTTCGAGCATTATTTGCCGTAAAAAAGTAAACATGAAATTATCAACTGCTCTCAAAGCCCTGTTAGATAAAACGCAGCAACATTTTGAAAGCCTGAAATTAGATGTCGAGACCCAGAAGCAGTAAGAGCTATCACAAACGGGCGATATTTCAAAGTTTGACACACTTGTATTGTTGATTGAAACAAGATGTCGGTCTATGGATGCCATAAATTCACACATCCACCAAGAAACAGACAAAAACCTGCAGCGAGTTCACTGTTGACGGCATCTTTATCTAATCAGGTAAGTTAGTGTTGAAATAAAAGATCACAACATGAAACGTGCTTTTAAGGTTCTTCGAGACACAAAATATACAGTTGTGACAAATTCCGATTCTAGTACTCTTCTCGATGTTTTCTTCGTTAGTGATACCAGTAAAGTTTTGCTTTTTGATCAGATCGAAGCTCCCGGTTTCTAAAAACGCGATCTTATTCACGTCTCCTTTGCCTTTTGTGTGAATAGGCCTTTAAGAACTTTCCAATTTCGAGAATTCAAAAACTAGATAGGGAATCCCTTGAGCTTGGCATAAGGAGAGTACATTGGGATAGAGTTTATTTTTTTACAATCATCAGATGAACAAGTTGAGTTCTTGCAGAACAAAATAAGTAATTTATTTGACGCACATATTCCCTTAAAATCAATAACCTTTACAAATTGTGAATGTCCGTGGTTCACTCATGAAATAAAAGCAAAAATTTGACAAAGGAATATGTCATTCAAAAAATGGAAGCGTTATAGAATTCAGGATGATCTCTTAGAATATCGTCGTCTTCGCAACATCACTGTTCGTCTTATACGTGCAGCTAAGGTAAGTTGGTATCAAGGTCGTTGAAATCCATCTTTAGGGGGTCGTAAGTTGTGGAAAAACCTCAAGGAATTAGTAAACAAAAAGATGAATTTGGATGGCAATAATGTAAATTGTAATGAAATCAACAAAAGTTTTCTGTCATCGATTCCACTAAGTTCAACTACTAAGTATTCAAATCCAAATAATCTCTTATCCGGTGAGAAGTTTACTGCGATGTATACTGGTTTACTATTCAGTTCTTATGAAGTAAGCTCTATTGACGTAGTTGAAACTATTATATCTATAAAATCTAATGCTATTGGCTTTGATAACATCCATCCTGTATTTATAAAAGCTGTCTTGCCTCTCATTTTACCTTACATAACGTATTTATATAATTCAGCGGAAACAATCTAAAACTATACCGATACCTAAAAACAGTGCGAACACCGAATTCCGTCCCATCGCAGTCCTGCCATTTCTTTCAAAAGTGCTAGAAAAACTTATGCAAAAACAACTCACAGACTTGCTTAGTCAAAATAATATCATGGCTTCTAACCAATCAGGTTTCCGTAAAAATCACAGCAGTACAACAGCTCTACTCGATGTTATTGAGCGGACCAGAAATGCGATCGATGAGGATAAGGTCACTTTCTTTGTGCTACTAGACTATTCCAAGGCATTCGATACTATCAACCACAGCAGAAGCTTATCTCATAATATCTCTCGGAAAGACGTCAAGCAGTTGTTGTTGGAGATCAGGTTTCAGATTTCTTGCCCCTGTCATCCGGATTTCCGCAAGGATCAATTTTGGGCCCATCATTCTTCTCCATATACATAAATGAAGTTCCTAAAATTATTCGCCACTGTGATGAACACATATTTGCTGACGATCTGCAACTGATAAAAAGTACTCCTTTTGGTATGATTGAGGATTGTGTGGATAAGATAAATGAGGATTTGAGATCAATCAGAGATTGGTCAATCAAATGTGGTCTAACTCTCAATCCTCAAAAAATGTCTGGTTATTTCCAAAAGGACTATCGATGTGTCTTGTTTTCCAGCAATCGAACTTAGTACAACGCAAGTGGAATATGTTGATACTGCAAAGAATCTGGGAATATATTTTAACCGAGAATTGAGCCGGAACAACCATATAACGCAAGCTGTTGCAAAGCATATGGAGCTCTTCAATTTCTTTGGCCAAGTAGAAACTTTACTACTTTAGAAACCAGGAAAATACTGGCAAAAACTCTTGTAGTGCCAATGTTAATGTATGGGTGCGAATTTTTTTTTCATAGAAAAATTAATGTTGCATTTAATAGTGTCGCTCGGTATGTTTTCGATTTAGGTCGCCGAGATCTCGTTATTTGCAAAGAGTATTTATGGAATCACCTTTGATCACCTTTTTAAAACGAAAACATAAGTATTGCTTTTCAATATTGTTCAAACGCATCAGCCTTCATATCTGTATAATAGACTTCAATATTCCCTATCTAGACGATCAAATCAATTATTACTCCCCGCTTCTCATGTCTGTCTTCAGAGCGACAGTTTTTGGTTGACGCAGTTCGGTTATGGAGTTCGTTACCACGTCATGTGCGGAATACGGATAATCTTACTGTCTTTAAGAGAAATGCATTCAGTTACTATTCATTGGCATAATTATCATTAAACATAATTTCTGTTTTTTATGTAGGTTTTGTTGAAAATCACTCTGAATATACTATCATATACTTTTATTTAACTTTTATTTAACTTCTATTTAATTATTTATTTTAAAACAATTTAACTTATAGTTTAAATGTAATTGTATTGAATTTAATGTCATTCTTTCTTTTTAATCAAATTTTGTATTTTTTTTTATTTTTTAACTATATTAACGTAACTGAATATGTCCTAATTTAAGCTATATAGTAAGAAAGATGTAAATCTTAATATTAAGCTACTAAATTAATAAATCAAATCAAAAAAATCTAGGAGAGTTCATTTGTGCAAGAAAAAAGATTGTGCACTAACTGTCTTGCACCAGGCCATAGCAGTGACAAATTCCGCAGTAACAACTCTTGGCGTGTATGCCAAACAAGTCTCATATGCAACTTGTGGTCCAGATACTTTCGATCAACAGGAATCAGAGAGAGAACAAGATGAGAAATGGTATCATCAAGCACTGGCAAATTTCACGCATGCTTTAAAGAAGATTACAAGTGCAAGACAGAACTCTTCGTAATCGGAGCCAACAAAAGCTACGGACAAAGCGCACACACGTGCGGAAGTAAAACTTCCACAAATCCCCCTAGCGCAATCTTCTGGTGATCCAAAGAATGGCGAAAGTTCAGTGATGCTTTTGCAAAATTATAAATTTCACCGCTTTTTTTCGTTGGCAAGTTGTTAGTCGTGATTTTATTATTTTGAGCGTGCTTTTTTTTTTGAAAAAGTACACGATGAGCAAGAACGAATCAATAAACCGCGATATCTCGCGAAGTGCATTAAAAAGAAGTCTTGCTTCAAATAAAAAAGCCGAGTCCTTCGATGAGGCAGAAATCGAGTCTCATATGCAACTTGTGGTCCAGATACTTTCGATCAACAGGAATCAGAGAGAGAACAAGATGAGAAATGGTATCATCAAGCACTGGCAAATTTCACGCATGCTTTAAAGAAGATTACAAGTGCAAGACAGAACTCTTCGTAATCGGAGCCGCACACACGTGCGGAAGTAAAACTTCCACAAATCCCCCTAGCGCAATTTTCTGGTGATCCAAAGAATGTCGAAAGTTCAGTGATGCTTTTGAATCAATAATTCATAGCCAATCGTCTCAAATGGATCCCAAAAACTGCACTACATCCGATGTAGCTTACAGGGAGAAGCTCTTCACGTTGTGAAAGGTTTTAAACAAAAGCTATAACATCTAGCGAATCATAGTTGGCTCTCATTTTCGAGCATTATTTGCCGTAAAAAAGTAAACATGAAATTATCAACTGCTCTCAAAGCCCTGTTAGATAAAACGCAGCAACATTTTGAAAGCCTGAAATTAGATGTCGAGACCCAGAAGCAGTAAGAGCTATCACAAACGGGCGATATTTCAAAGTTTGACACACTTGTATTGTTGATTGAAACAAGATGTCGGTCTATGGATGCCATAAATTCACACATCCACCAAGAAACAGACGAAAACCTGCAGCGAGTTCACTGTTGACGGCATCTTCATTTAATCAGGTAAGCTAGTGTTTAAATAAAAGATCACAACATGAAACGTGCTTTTAAGGTTCTTCGAGACACAAAATATACAGTTGTGACAAATTCCGATTCTAGTACTCTTCTCGATGTTTTCTTCGTTAGTGCTACCAGTAAAGTTTTGCTTTTTGATCAGATCGAAGCTCCCGGTTTCTAAAAACGCGATCTTATTCACGTCTCCTTTGCCTTTTGAGTGAATAGGCCTTTAAGAACTTTCCAATTTCGAGAATTCAAAAACTAGATAGGGAATCCCTTGAGCTTGGCATAAGGAGAGTACATTGGGATAGAGTTTATTTTTTTACAATCATCAGATGAACAAGTTGAGTTCTTGCAGAACAAAATAAGTAATTTATTTGACGCACATATTCCCTTAAAATCAATAACCTTAAAAAATTGTGAATGTCCGTGGTTCACTCATGAAATAAAAGCAAAAATTTGACAAAGGAATATGTCATTCAAAAAATGGAAGCGTTATAGAATTCAGGATGATCTCTTAGAATATCGTCGTCTTCGCAACATCACTGTTCGTCTTATACGTGCAGCTAAGGTAAGTTGGTATCAAGGTCGTTGAAATCCATCTTTAGGGGGTCGTAAGTTGTGGAAAAACCTCAAGGAATTAGTAAACAAAAAGATGAATTTGGATGGCAATAATGTAAATTGTAATGAAATCAACAAAAGTTTTCTGTCATCGATTCCACTAAGTTCAACTACTAAGTATTCAAATCCAAATAATCTCTTATCCGGTGAGAAGTTTACTGCGATGTATACTGGTTTACTATTCAGTTCTTAGGTAGTAAGCTCTATTGACGTAGTTGAAACTATTATATCTATAAAATCTAATGCTATTGGCTTTGATAACATCCATCCTGTATTTATAAAAGCTGTCTTGCCTCTCATTTTACCTTACATAACGTATTTTTATAATTCAGCGGAAACAATCTTAAATTATACCGATACCTAAAAACAGTGCGAACACTGTCTCATCGCAGTCCTGCCATTTCTTTCAAAAGTGCTAGAAAAACTTATGCAAAAACAACTCAAAGACTTGCTTAGTCAAAATAATATCATGGCTTCTAACCAATCAGGTTTCCGTAAAAATCACAGCAGTACAACAGCTCTACTCGATGTTATTGAGCGGACCAGAAATGCGATCGATGAGGATAAGGTCACTTTCTTTGTGCTACTAGACTATTCCAAGGCATTCGATACTATCAACCACAGCAGAAGCTTATCTCATAATATCTCTCGGAAAGACGTCAAGCAGTTGTTGTTGGAGATCAGGTTTCAGATTTCTTGCCCCTGTCATCCGGATTTCCGCAAGGATCAATTTTGGGCCCATCATTCTTCTCCATATACATAAATGAAGTTCCTAAAATTATTCGCCACTGTGATGAACACATATTTGCTGACGATCTGCAACTGATAAAAAGTACTCC
Organism: Platycheirus rosarum; assembly: GCA_963971375.1. Lineage (NCBI taxonomy): Eukaryota > Metazoa > Arthropoda > Insecta > Diptera > Syrphidae > Platycheirus > Platycheirus rosarum. The sequence continues at coordinate 109,804,006 of OZ020507.1, read as the reverse complement.
TTTAGGTATGATTGAGGATTGTGTGGATAAGATAAATGAGGATTTGAGATCAATCAGAGATTGGTCAATCAAATGTGGTCTAACTCTCAATCCTCAAAAAATGTCTGGTTATTTCCAAAAGGACTATCGATGTGTCTTGTTTTCCAGCAATCGAACTTAGTACAACGCAAGTGGAATATGTTGATACTGCAAAGAATCTGGGAATATATTTTAACCGAGAATTGAGCCGGAACAACCATATAACGCAAGCTGTTGCAAAGCATATGGAGCTCTTCAATTTCTTTGGCCAAGTAGAAACTTTACTACTTTAGAAACCAGGAAAATACTGGCAAAAACTCTTGTAGTGCCAATGTTAATGTATGGGTGCGAATTTTTTTTTCATAGAAAAATTAATGTTGCATTTAATAGTGTCGCTCGGTATGTTTTCGATTTAGGTCGCCGAGATCTCGTTATTTGCAAAGAGTATTTATGGAATCACCTTTGATCACCTTTTTAAAATGAAAACATAAGTATTGCTTTTCAATATTGTTCAAACGCATCAGCATTCATATCTGTATAATAGACTTCAATATTCCCTATCTAGACGATCAAATCAATTATTACTCCCCGCTTCTCATGTCTGTATTCAAAGCGACAGTTTTTGGTTGACGCAGTTCGGTTATGGAGTTCGTTACCACGTCATGTGCGGAATACGGATAATCTTACTGTCTTTAAGAGAAATGCATTCAGTTACTATTCATTGGCATAATTATCATTAAACATAATTTTTGTTTTTTATATAGGTTTTGTTGAAAATCACTCTGAATATACTATCATATACTTTTATTTAACTTTTATTTAACTTCTATTTAATTATTTATTTTAAAACAATTTAACTTATAGTTTAAATGTAATTGTATTGAATTTAATGTCATTCTTTCTTTTTAATCAAATTTTGTATTTTTTTTTATTTTTTAATTATATTAACGTAACTGAATATGTCCTAATTTAAGCTATATAGTAAAAAAGATGTAAATCTTAATATTAAGCTACTAAATTAATAAATCAAATCAAAAAAATCTAGGAGAGTTCATTTGTGCAAGAAAAAAGATTGTGCACTAACTGTCTTGCACCAGGCCATAGTGACAAATGCCGCAGTAACAACTCTTGGCGTGTATGCCAAACAAGTCACCATACCCTCCAACACCAACACATACAAGCTGTTAATCCAGGCCCAAGCAAAAACTGTCATTTTATACAGTTCTATTTAACACTAAGTGTTATTTGGTACCGCAATCATCAAAGTCGTCAATCACTGTGGAAGATACCAACCAGTTAGACTACTAATCGACAATGGCTCGAATCTTTCATTCATCCGCGAGAGTTCCGTACAAAGACTCAAGCTCAAAAGATCTCCAACTTCAGCAGCAATTGAAGGTACAGGCGGATCTGCTTCCAAAGGTGAAGTGAAACTCACGGTTGCATAAGTCGACAACAGTCTTACCATCTCTATTCGCACACAAATTCAGAAAAAAATCACCAATGACTTACCACCTGTACAATTCACCTGCACATGTAGCCCCGCACCAACACTACCAACGCTGTATGTATGTTCTCTGATGTTTCTGTTACCAAGGCTATTTCAAAGTTTTGGGAAATGAAGTCTTTGCCATTCCTCACCATTGAGGAACAACTGTGTGAAACGCGTTTCGAGAACTTTCACTACCGCGAGGAGGATGGCCGCTATGTAGTCAAGTTACCATTCAAATGTGACTGCCCTCTTGGTGATTCACGCAGTTTTGCAGTACGATCTCTCCTGCGAATGGAAACTCTTTGCCAAATAACAAACTCAGAACTCAGTACAAGGATTTCATCCATGAGTATTAACAACTAGGCCTATGGAAAAGGTGAGTCATATTCCAACACCTGGCAGAAACTTTCAAATGCCCCATAGAGTAATTATTAAAGAATCCAGCACCACAACCAAGCTCTGAATCGTTCTCAACGCGTCGTGCCGTACGTCTACTGGGTTTTCTCTCAACAAAACGCAAATGATTGGCCCTCAGCTTTAACCAGATCTTTTCGATGCTTTAATACGTTTACGATCCTATCGTTTTAACATGACCGCTAACGTCACCAAAATGTATCGACAGGTCCGAATCAATGAGGAACACGTGGACTACCAACGAATAGTATGGCGCGACTCTCCAGAAGAAGCCATAGAAGATTATAGGATTTTGACTGTTACTTACGGAATAGCTTCGTCTGCTCATCTGGCAGTAAAATGTCTACAACAAACCGCACAAGACATAGGCAAACATTACCCCATTTATACTCAATCATTTTTACATGGACGATCAGCTCACTGGTGCTTATGAAGAAGATGTTTTGTGCCGCTTACAATCTGAGTTATCAACTCTACTAAGATGTTGTGGTTTCTGCTTCTCTGTTCTTGAAGATCAACGTGAAGTTCTTCAATCCGTCAATCTTACTGAGACGCTTGGCATCCAGTGGGAGCGCTCTTTAGATAGACTATCATTCACTGTCCAGGTTAATGATGTATATAACTTTAATCTTTCTAGGCGCTTACATCTTTCACCATAAGTGTTCAATGGTTGGGCCTTCTTTCTCCACGTGCTATTATCCTCAAAATGTTGTTTCAACGTCTGCGAAAGCCCAAGGTTGACTGGGATGCAGCGGCGCCGGACGATATAAGATGCAAGTGGTTTTAATACAGAGATCATATCACGAGTCTCGTAGCAATCAAAGTGCCGAGATGGGTTGGTACTGGTATCCCTTCCGCCATCGTAGAACTACATACATTTTCTGACGCATCACAGGCAGCCTATGCTGCTGCAATCTATCTGCGCTCTATCTCCACTCATCAAACATGTACGGCCTACACTCGAAGTTGATATACGAAATGATTCCAGTGTGAAACTTGCCAGGGTACAACAAAGGCCTGGCAAATGGTCTACTTTTGTATTCAATCGTGTTCTACAAATTCCAAAAAAACCATTCACCAGGATAATTGGTTTCCGGCACAATCAAGCCAAAATCCAGCTGACTACGCGACGAAAGGCGTACTACCACATCATCTAATTGATCACCCACTCTGGTGGCATGGACCACGGTTTTCGCATAATGAATCTTCTTGGCCAACTCAGCAAGTTTTTTCTACAAACTTGGATCAGCACGCAAAGGCAGTATACATCGTAAATATGCCTCATCAGACAGCTCAAGCTTGGAACCTCATAGATCGTTACTCTGCACTGGGCAAATTGAAACGAGTCACCACCTATTTCTTACGATTTGTGTTTCTGTCTCAATACGCAAAGAAAAAACATCGGCTCATGGTCTACAACTATGCGATCTTAACGAAGCTCTAGCAATATATTTAAAAGTAGCAAAAGATTATTTCTTCGGAGACGAGCTACAGCGCCTCAAATCTTCCAGTAAACTTCTTAAGATGTGTCCATTTCTAGACAAGGATGGTCTGTTCCGGGTAGGCGGAAGACTAAGCAATTCTCCGCTTTTTACCAGACAGAAAGTAACCTCTCTTATTATAAGCAACCGAAAGAATCACCACACTTATCTGCGAAGATATCCATCGAAAAACACTTCACGATGGAATACAAGCTATGCAGGCAATGCTTCATAGTCGCTTTTGGATTATTGGAGCCCGCAAAATTTTGAGAAAAACATTTGAAAAACAATGCCGCCTGCCCTCCCATCTCATCCAACAATAACTAATGGGTAATCTGCCAAGGCCTCGAGTCGAAGCCTGTAAACCATTCCAACGTAGCGGAGTAGATTTTTTTTTGCATCGTGTAGCTGCGGTTTTCAAAAAGAACGGACTTCAAAGGCGATCAAGGGCTACATCTCAGTATTTATTTGCATGGCCACTGGTTCTATGCACTTAGAACTAGTGATTTGTTGTCTTCCACATTCATCGTTGTATTTAAACGTTTTTTATCCCACCGTGGACACTGCAGGGAGTTATGCAGTGACAACGTTACTAATTTCGTTAACGCACAAGGTTAAACAAGAGTTAAACAACAGTCTCTCACAAGCAATCAAGGATGAGGCACTGGCCAGATACATCGCAGATGACGGCACAATTTGGCATTTCAACCCTCCGCAAGTAAAAAGTGCGTTTTTGTAAATTTCAATTTTCTGGAAAGCATATATGTACTCTTGTTTTCATTGTTCAATTAAAACGCTAATTTAAGACTTGTGCAATATATCAATTTTGAACATAATTATTGTCAACGTGTTTTTTTTTATTTATTTTTTTTTAAATTGGAGTTTTTTATAGATATTAAAAGATTCACAAAATCAAATGATAAAGCAGACTTTTAACTTTAAAAAAGACAACACATTACTGTTGGTGTTGCCGTTATTTTGTTAAAATATATTTTCTCGAATGCAAGTCCTTTTTAACAAAATTACCTTTCCCGCCGAAATAGGGAGGATAGACCCCACCCCATATTAAATAATGTTTGTAAACTTAGTCTTTCTATTAGAATCTGTTATTATTTTTCGTGCAAAAGTAGTTCTTCCCAGGAATGCCAACTTAAGAACAATAATAACCTACATTTGAAAACGTCATAGAAAAATACTTACCCGTTTTAAAAATTAATTATTTTTTTATTATATAAAAATACAAAGAAAAAAGTAATTTGAAAATATTTCCATGTAAAAATCGCAAGTAAAATGTAGCGATCACAAATAAAAAAAAAATATGGCATCATGTCGATCCTCAATGTCGCATCGTTCACTGAGAACAGGATATACACATAGGTACACATGTGCCTGTATTAAGTCATCCTTGTCGGCCTCACCTTCCACACACCAGACCGACACGTATTATATAAACCTCAAACATTATTTTTAACAATTCAAATATCCTTTTTCATCCTTATATTTCCACAAAATATCTTTGTTACTATAAATCTACAATCAATTTACCTACAAGCAATTTTCTTGAATGCCTTTCTGAATGGAAAGCAAAATTCAAAACAAAAATCCATTTCTTCAAGGACTTTTGTATTTATACAGCAAGAAGTAAGTTTGTGTTTAAATTTCAACATTGCAGGACCCCTGTTCTGTAACTTTGTCGATAAATTTTCGCATCGATTAAATATGAATCAAAAAATTCCTTACTTATGGCATCTGGAAATAATTGGTGTTCTGTAAGTCCCTGCGATAACCTAAAATTTAATTCTTAACTTAACTAAACATTTAGGCATCGCTAGTAAAAGTCCAAATTGATATTTCTGTAAAATGTGTTTTTTTTAAACATCTTAATTCCTTCACTAGTTTTCTTTAAATCTTCTCGCTAAATATATTTAAATGTTCTTCTCATTAAGTGAACGTAACTTTTACGATGAGTAAACAACAAAAATCGTCACCTGTTTGTATTTCTGTCAAATAGAATGATTTTCTAAATGAATTTTGTGAAAAATTCATCGAAAAAGTTGAAAAGATTTGAGGACGCCCTGTTTTTATATCTGCTTAGTCCTCTTCTATACACATAGGCATATGCCGCAGCGTGACTTAGAGCCATTTTCTTCACTATTGCTCAACTTACCGGAAACTCTCAAGTTAGTCAACTCTAGAGTTGACACCAACTTGAGCGTTAAGTGACAAGTTGAAATTTGTTTTTCATCACTATTTTAATATTTATATTTAATATTAAAAGTTCACCTATTTCCGTTTTTCGAAATTTCCCAGGGATATTTTGACAGATATGTAAATTTCAACTTAAGATTTGAATTTATACCGCGCGATTGATTAAAAATTTAATTTCGGTTGAAATTAAAAAAATAATCAGGACACAAAAAAATTTATAAGTTGCCAAAAGTATATTCCATAGAAGAAAAAGACTGTCTTGTTTCAAATGCTTTGCAATACAGCCATAGCACGATAAAGACAAGGCGTGAGAAAATGGAAGATATTGCTAAAGATTTCAATATCACACTACCTAGCCAGGTTTATTCAAATTTAATTTATCTTTATTCGAGCATTTTTTAACATTTTTCGAGCCCGACCGACATTTTATATTCTTCCTTTAATTACCAAAAATTCTTCTTCATCTTCGATTCCGAACGCAGATGATGAATGATTTTCCCAATAATAGTTTTTTCCGATAAATAATATTTAAACCGAGAATAATTTTTTTGAAAGAAGAAACGACAAAATGTAATACAAATATAAAAACACAGAAAACTCTCAAGTTTGCTCTTTCAACTTCTACTTTTTTCGGAAGTTGAGAAAATCGTAAGTTGATTAACTCGAGAGTTGAAAATCTGAAGTTAAAACTGTCAGCTTTGATTGAAGAAAAACAAAATCACAAGTTGAGAATAAAAATCCTCAAATTGAGTTCAACTTGCAGTGAAGAAAATAGCTCTTAGTATCTAGGCGAAGGAGCTGAGAAGTGTAGTGGGGATCACAATCACGCAAGGACCGAGAATTCTCTCATTTTCGTTTCTTATTTTCATTGCTTGCTTTATTATTATCTTCCTCAGTTTGTGGTCAGGTGTATGTTTTGCTATAAGTAAGAGGGAGAGCATTTAATTTAACAAGTGTAAATACTTAGTCACGTTTGTCACACAATTTCGCGTGACGCTGATTATACGTGTGAAGGCTACAGGCGTGTCCAAAAGGGAATTGATGAAGAATCCGCGTCATATGATTATGTGTATAAAAGGGGACTTAGGTCATAAGGTTGGATGCTTATCGCTGCTACCTAAGCGAATATAGAAGTTTGTTGTTGTTGTATTGTATGTGTAAACATTTTTAAGCGTATATACGCGTACCTTTAAAGACAACTAGAAAGTGATAAATATTTTTTTTAACGAATCCCTTTGATTTGATTTTTGGGCCTTTTGAAGGTCTTTGAAAATTAAAATTAATTTAAATTACATTTAAAAAGATATGTATCTGCTTTTATTTTCGTCACCTTTTTATTTAAGTCCATTTTTTCAGTCTTATCGCCTGTTCACAAATAAATGATAAAATTTCACGTTTCAAAGGAAAATCTTATCGCATTTGAGAGATACAAAACACCGTTATATCGCATTCTTCCAGTATTTCATTCCGATGCATTCCAATCGATAAAACTATCCTGTCAATGTTATAAAACCAGGATGATGCGATAAAATGGATTTTGTTCCAGTTTTCAACATTTCTAGATATATTTTATAGATACGATAGTTACAGAACAGGGGTCCAGGTCTGGTCAATTGTGTACGTACATATGTATAAATGTGTATGTAAGGACCAGTGCTCGTTTTTCATATTAAAAAAATGCAAACAATGAAAATGGTCTGTTCCCAATATGCGAATTTGTACGAATTTTTACGAATTTCTGCTAATTCCTGTTCCCGTACACGAAAAATTCGTAGAAACTCGCAGAGCAGAGAGCTCATGAGAGACAAAATAATTTCCCCACTCTGCGGTTTTCTGCTCAAGAAATTTTTGAAGGCAGAAAAAGTAGCAGCCAAACGTCAGATTGACAATTGAAAAAAGACAATAATAAATCAAATTTACGACACGTTTGGTACAAATCGTAGAGTTATTTTTAAAAGTTTATAAAAAAAAACTTAAAAAACTACTGGTTCTATGAACTTTTCTATGAATATTGTTGACGAAGTCCAGTTACCTGATTTAGTTCAGGGTTCAGGCAATTGTTACAGAGCAATGTGAGTTTGAAGTTGTAAAAGTCCTCTGAAGCCCGCTGTTTGCAAGAATAAGTAGAGAAGAATTGTTGCTGGAAGCTTGAAAGCACCTACAAAACTTCTAGTTGTTTTGTTGGCGGAGCTGATGCAACAAATAGGCATTTTAAAAATCGTTTCGCAATTGTTAGTTTTCACCAATCTTTTGACATTTAAGTAGTGATGCTTGATCATCCGACAGTATAGACAGTACAAAATATCGGCTACATCGATAGTTTAAAAAATAATTGAACAACTATCGATGGTTTAAATAATTCAAACTTATCTTCATATGTCAAGCTTGAGCTTATGCAAGAGATGGAAACCTCTTGGAATAGCTCATACTATATGCTTAAACGATTATCAGATTTTCGATGTGAGCTTGTTAAAGCTATCAGAGAGTGTCCAAAAGCTCTTGCTGCACTGACAGCCAAACATTTTCAGGCAATTTCCTTAATCATTCCTCTTACACTAGAATTTCCGCAGTTGATAGCGTTATATGTAAAGGTTGTAACTGTTGAAGGCAGAGATGTACTAAAAAGTTAACTGATACTGTTAATAACCGAATTAAACCTATTTTACAAGAACGCCACTCGTGCTGACGTGTCTAAATTATTTTCTATTATAACATTTTACAATTTAATTGAAAGACATTAAGGGTATTCATAAAACATGGTAAGCTTCACTTTTGTATGAAGGCGGTCATAAATCAAAAACCTCAACAAGCCCTACGAATTTGATGACATTCTAATCAGAGAGTTCAAAAATATGAATAATTTAAATTGTATTTAATTTTTTTTAATGATAGAAGGAACTTTAATCGTAAGTTTTAAATGCTTTATAATTTGCCTTTGTCTATTCAATTGAAAAATCTATCGATAGTATCGGTACTATCGATATTTTTTTTCAATATATATATAATATTATAATATCGGAAATAAATACTATCGATGCTTAACCAACACTAGAAAAGAATGCTGCAAATTTTTTGGTCTAAAGCGTTCGCGTACTTTTTTCGTAGAAATCTCTTAAAGAGAGAATATATCCCCTATAAACTACCTATACCTATATTCATAGATACTTACTTCCTAATGAATAAAGCACAGCCCCGCAATTGCAAAAAAACATCATTCATGTGCCCATAGAATGTAGGTAAACAAAAAATTTCTCCATGAGTTTAATTTACCTCTCCTCATTTTTTTCCTTTTCCATCCATTTCTTAACCTGCCTCTTTTATACCTATACATTACTTAAAAACACAGAACCGTTCAGAGAATATCTCTTGAAATTATCTGTATTCGTCTCTCTCGACAGCAATCAATAAAAAAATGTCGTGCTTTTTTCCAAAATAGCTTTGTATATGTATGAATTTCGTTTTACAAATGCAGATTCAATCGACATGAAAAAGTGAACCATATTGAATTTTGTACGGCACGTGCAACGAGCATATTCAATCGTTCATTTTTAAGGATTCAATCGTTCATGATTCGGTCATTTCAAAGATTCGGTTTTTTCAATCAATAATTTTACCAATTAATCCCATATCTACTCTCTTTCACTCGTTTTAATTTATACATATACCGGTCGCCGAAATGTTGTGTTGTGAATGTGATTGTGGATAAAACATTTTGCATGGTGTAGTGTACCTACCGGTATTATACCACGATAAAAATAAATTCATTGCCAACGTACAAAAATCAATGCCTTGCTTCTTGAAATATTTTCATAACCCACCTAACGTGTCCAACTGCATAGTCATAGTATTAACACTAATAATAATGAATTGTGTGCCCATTCAGTGTATCGTGTTACATTATACACTAATGAGTGAAGACGCCACCGCATATCAAAAGAGAATAATAAATTAATATTCATATGCGGAATAAAATCAAATAAAGTGTGACTCTGTGACTATATGACTTACTTAAGTGCAATGACTTATGGATTGTGCATATGTAAGAATTAGTGCAGCCTAGATAAGAGATTACTCAATCTGAGTAGCACCAAATAGTTTTCCCACGAAGGAAAAGAACAAGTGAACGGGTTGGTAGTGTTTAGAATAAGTATAAAAGAATTGTTTTGGACAAAATACAAATCAGATTCAATTTATCATTAAACGAAGTTGTTTCTCTTATGACAGATACCTATGGCATTCCTTGCCCATCGAAATAGATTTTTAAACCATTTATGGCATCACTGCCGGTTAAACAATCTGTAAACCCTACATTAGTCAAATCTTACACAGTTACTAGATGAACTTTACATGGCGATCCTGCCCTACGAACTACGCTAAGAAGAGGAACTTTCCAATAGTTAACAAATAAAAATCCTGCTCTACGAATAACAGACCGAATCTCAACGATAGAGTATTCTCCAGGGAGAAACGCAGATGCACCCATAAATATAGGACCAAAACCATTAACGATTGCCGAGTACAAGGCAAGGCAAATAAAAATCCAAGAACAGTAGAGGACCAAGATACCACCCGTAGAGCTGACACAAAAAAACAAAGAAAAGAGGAGGCAGACAGTACAAAAACAGGAAACGTCTGGCCTACGTCGCAGTCAACAAAACTTTGCGAAGAACTGCTAAACCTGGAAAAACGAGTAAAAAACTATTGCAATGGGAAACAACAATGTTAAGGAATCCATTGCAATAAATGAGAAAGAAAACTTTCACACTACCATAATATGTACTGCAAGCTTAATATTATTTATTATATTTTTAGGCTACAAACTTAATCAATACTTCAAGAATTACATTAAATCAAAAATTGCTAGCACAACAGACAATACAGTTTAAAAAAAAAAACAAAACTGAAAGATATATTTAATCAAAATGAATTGGAAATTACCATTAATAAAGAATGAGACAGTCGAAAAGTCAGAATACGTAGAAAAAGAGAAATTAATAGTTATATTTATTATAGCAACATGTGTCATATCATATGTCATATTTAGAATCCAAAAATACTATACAAATCTCACTAAAAGACTAGTAAAAATAAACAGTTTGAATTCCATATAAATGGAAAAAAATTAAAACATTAGAAACCCTACACATACTAAAATAAAAAAAAAGTACAGGTAGAGGGTACAAAGAAAATACTTGGCTGAATAAATTAGAGGAAATTAAAACATTAAAATTAGAATTTTTAGACCTTGCAAAAAAATCAAAATTAGATAAAGAAGATTCAGAACAGCTTTTGCTTATAGATAAATTTACACAAACATATAAAACAATAAAAAACATCATAGAACATAAGCAAAATAAAAGGCATGACTGGGTCGCACGTACTTGCTCCCGTGTGCTAATCCTTTTTAAGTACAGGCGTCTTTCTGACAAAGATTTAATTTTAATGTTTTTTTGACGCGCAACTTCTTTAGAATCGTTGTGGTTTGAAGCTCGAACGAACATGCGTCACGATTAAGGGATAAACACATAAATATATAGGATTGTTAGCTTTTGCAGTTTTTTAGTGTATTATCTTTCCACTTGTTGTTTACTGATTATAATATAATTTGCTAATAGAAAGATATAAAGGACTTTTTTCAGTTCAATTTTCGACTGGCATGAAGATTCGTGGGAATCAGCAGTAGGGCAATAATGCTAGGTATAAGGACCTATATAGGTCTCAATAATAATAATTTACTTTTTGAAATCAAATTAATTAAAATAGCTTAATTATGTTTGATGGATCGATAAACGTATGGTGTGGGTTAATGGAATTTATTAAGGATATTAGGTACCTATAATAAGGTTGGAAAGAAGGTAGGTACTAAAATTAAGATACACACTCCAACTACTGTTAAGCGAGTGGGTATAGAGACAATATTACAAGTTAACACAGTGGTTTTTGAAATTTTTGCATTGAGTAGTAATCGAATAGTTTTTTTTATTTGTTAGTTTGTTTCGTGTGTTTATCATAGGTTCCTTATTTATTATGTGTGCTTTTATGATGATGAAATGCTTTAAAATAACGTAAGTATGTATGTATTTTTTTTTTTTATTTTTCTTTTATTTGACTAATGGCTAGGGCTTAGCCGAGCAATATGAAATAAAATTTTAGGGAAAAATTTTTATGAAATCAAAAAAACACTATTCATAACGTTTTTTGGAAAAAATGTTGTAAGCCATCTTATTTCTTTTGCTGTTTTCTATTTTATAAATTTTTAATTTCAAAAATCGTTCGACCAGTTTTTTCAAAAAAATGTTTTTTTTGAAATCTTTTCGAAAACATATTTTAAAATTTTTTTGAGTATGTCAATATTAAGAAATCTATAGTTTATATAGGAGATAATTTTTTTTAAAAAATCTATAGATCCGTTTTCAAAATATTCAAAAAACGAAATATTTTTTTTAAAAGATTATTAAAAATTAAGAAAAAATTGTTTGTGAACATTTTAATAAGCAATATTATTTAAATCATAAAACACTACATATTTTGAAAATTTCATTAAAATCCGTCAATTAGTTAACGAGAAAGTCTGATTTAAAAAAAACCGGTCATATGGGAGGTACCGTTATAAAACCTTTTCTGAAAAATCCATTAAAATTTAAAGATGGATTTTGCATAGAAAACATCATTCTGAAAGTTTTATCAAAATCGTAGGAGCCGTTTTCGAGAAAAATAAGTTTTTCATTAAAAGTTATATGGCAGGTACCGTTAGTTTTGGAGCTAGAATGCCAATTCCAAAAACCGTCGGGTAGAGCACTCTAAAAATACTATATACCAAGTTTGAATCAAATCGGCCCAACCGCTTAGGCTGTAGATATCGATACGGACAGACAGACAGACAGACAGGCAGACAGACGGACGGAATTTCCGGACCCCCTTTTTTTTACTTCTCTATCATCGTAATGTCATGTTTGATTATTAGAATTTTTTTTTACGAATGCATAACTTGCCTTATAGTCCCTATAAATCGCAAGTAAAAATGGAAGATTTTAATATTGAATCTGGTATGAAAATTATACCAAATTTCACGGGATATTTTAAAGAATTAGATGCTTTCTTAACGCTCGTAAAAATCATTCATGATACTCTGAAAGATACTGCAAAAACTGAATTTCTTAATTTCGTGTTGCACGTAAAACTCGCGTAATACGTCAAAACTGCTTTAGGGCTTGCAACTAAGTTTGAGACGTTAGAAGCTTTTACGAAAACCTTAAAAGATAAATACAAAAACACAACTACGATTTCGCAAGTTCACACAAGGCTAGCACAAATTACACAACGAAACCAATCAGTGAATATATTGCGAACAACACAATTTCTCATACTTTCCATATAGTCGAAACCAATTTTCCAATCATGACAGATGGTATTTTAGGTAGAGATTTTCTTTCAAAGTACATGTGCAAAATAGATTATGAAACATATACAATTACTACAATCATAGAAGAAAATGAAATTGTTACCCCCATTATTATAAAACTTCAAAAAACACTCAAAATACCACCAAGAACAGAAATAATATGTCCAATCAATCTGACAGTAAACGAAGACAGTGTAATTTAAAATAATGAAATAGAGACTGGAGTTTTCAAAGCAAATTCAATCTTACCTGCAAAAGGTAGATGTCACATAAAATTACTAAACGTAAACGACTTCGAGGAATTAAATAAAAGTATAGAACCCAAAATAGAGAGACTAGATAACTACAATATATTAAAAACAAAGATCAGATACGATATAAACAGAATATATAAACTATTAGCAGAACTAAACATTGATAAAACTGACACGAACGTAAAAACAACATTACAAAAAATATACGAAAAATATCAGGCCTAGTAGTAGATTTCCGCAAACTAAACGACAAGATAGTAAATGATAAATTTCCATTAACAAGAATAAAAAATGTTCGCGACAGACTAGGTAGTAGTTTCCAAAGAATGCTCACAATAGCACTTAGTTTTTTAGAATCGGAAGCATATATAGACGACATAATTATCTTCGGTTGTAGTATACAACATCGCAACCAGAATTTAATCAATGCTTTTGAACGATTAAGAAAACACAACCTTCAATTAAATGCCAGCAAGTTTCATTTTCTAAAATCTGAGGTAATATACTTAGGACATTTGATAACAAGCAAAGGCATACAAACCGACCCATCTAAATATAAAACAATAGAAAATTATCCCATACCAACAAATGCAGACGATGTTAGACGTTTCTTTGCCGAAATTGCAAAAAAGTTTAAATTCCCTTCTAAAAAGAATCAACCTTTTATTTGGTCAAACAAATGTGACACAACTTTCAAAGATTTAAAAAAACAAATTAACTAAACCACCAATTTTCAAGCACCCAAATTTTGAGAAACCTTTCACACTCACCACCGACGCATCAGATTTTGCTTTAGGCGCAGTGCTCTCACAAGGTGAAGTAGGTCATGACTTGCCAATATCAAACGCAAGCAAATCTTTACAAAAACATGACATATGTAAATAAGCCAATTATAGAAAAAGAATTGTTAACTATCCATTAAGGTATACATTTTTTCCGACCTTATCTTTACGGAAGAAAATTCATAGTCGTAACTGACCATAGACCGTTAGTATCACTATTTTCATACAAAAATTCATCTTAAAAATTAACGAGAATTACAATAGACTTATCAGACTATGATTTTGAGATAATCTACCAACAAGGTTCATCAAATACGAATGCCGATGCACTCTCAAGAATAAAAATTGACAGTGACATTTTAAAATCCATGTTGGTAAAAAATGATAATAATAAAAGCCAAAGTGATTGCGACTCCAAGGAGCGGATCATGGCAATAACGAGGGGTATGGCAAGAAACATTGCCAATAAAAATAATAATATAGAGGAGAACTACACATCTCAGCAGAAGACTAGCTACCTTTACATGTGGAATTGTACATCCATAACTGACGTCAGAAATATGAAAAAATTAGAAATTGAAATAGCGAGTTTTAAGAAAAGAAATCATACTAGTATTGAAATGAATAAAAATGAAGTTATTGTGAGATGCAGAGATAATCCAGCGAAACAAGTTTCGACACTGGAGAAGTTTGTATCAGATTTATTAGACTTTTTGAAAAAGATTTAATGTTCACGTATATTGAGAAAGAAAAATAAAAAGATATTTATAATAGGTTGTTACCAGATGATAAACACTCGCACATGAAAATACTTATATATAAACCCACTAAAAGAATAACTTAAAATGAAGAAGAATTGAACATTATTAAAGATTACAACAACACACCGCATGAAGGACATTTAGGCATATGAAAGACAGTAACAAAACTTAAACAAAAGTACGTCTTGAAAAATATGAGACAAATGCTTAAGAAATTTGTAAACGCTTGTGAACTATGTACTAAAAATTAACAAACTAGAGACATTAAAGAAAAAATGATCATAACAGATACGACAACAACTAGTTTTGAAACTATACAGATTGACACAGTAGGACCACTAAGAATATCGAATGGATATATACACACCCTATCGAAAGTAAAGACGCGAAAACCATAGCCAAAACATTAGTAGAACAATTTATTTTAACATACGGATGTTTTAAAATTCTCATTTCTGATAACGGAACTGAATTTAAAAATGACCTAATGAAAAATATATGCGAAATGCTAAAAATAAAACAAGTTTATTCAGCACCTTATCATCAACAAAGCATAGGTTCTATAGAAAAAAACCATAGAGTACTGAATGAATTTCTTTTAAATTTTACCGAAGATCATGAATGGAACATTTGGATTCCATATTATACATTTTCATATAACACAACACCACATGTTGACACTAATTATACACCATACGAATTAATATTCGGAAAACTATCTTATCTACCAAATGATTTAATAAATAATAATGAAAGAATATATAATTTAGAAAACTATGTAAATGAAATAAAAAACTAGACTTAAGTACGCAATTACAAAAACTCATTCAATTATTGACAATGTAAAAAGTAAAAGAAAATTAGAATTCGATAATTAGACAAATACGTCAGATTTTAAAATAGGAGATTTGGTATTTGTAAGACTAGAAAGTAAGAAAAAATTACAAAGTCCTTACCATGGACCATACAAAATATTTGAAACTAATAATGTAAACTCAACAGTAGACATAAATGGGGAACATAAGAAACTCCACAATAATAGCTTTAAGAAATATATGATATAATATACCTAGTTATAAATAAAATAAATAAATTTATTGGCGCGACAGCTCCTTAAGGAGCCAAGGCCTAGTGACTTATACAAACAATACGATTGACACAGCTCTACGATCGTGCTATTTCGGCAACGCTGAGCCAAAGCCATGTTTGAATTTTAAATAATTTTCGTAAAGAAAATTCGCTTAATGAAGAGAAACTCACATCACAAGGCTGTTTCTCTCTTTTTGAAATTGAAATAAAAGCTTTTTCTACTGCGCAGCTCTCTTCAAATTTTGAAAGATTAACACAATCAAGTTCCAGCGATGCCCTTTCTTTCTATGAGGTATGATCATAACTTATTACCATTTTCCCAAAAAACGTATTTCATACGCGACATTTTTTGTTCTTTTAATCCTCTCTCTTCGTAATCGACCTTTGGCCAACTGAGTTGGTTCAAGCTATATTAGGCATGTTTTTTTGGCAAAGCTATCCGTAGCGATTTAGGATTTTACACACATTATAAAAACAACAACCACCTGCCCATACAAAAATTTAGCTGTCCATAAAAGTACATGTTGAATTTGGCTGGGTATAGAATATTTGACATAAAAAGATTTCATTTTTATTTTATTTTTTTTTTTCATTTATTGAAGGATGTTATACACAGAAGATATAATATCTTATAATAAAGTGATAACTTCACGATTCTTAAAAAGCATTATGGATGAAATAAAAACTAGGAATTATATGTAGGCCAACAAACAATAAACTTAAAAGAGTAAACGGTAAATTTCAAAATATATATTATATTATTTTTTTTTTATTTTGTTACTTGGTAAAAACTTCATTGCGATGACAAAAAGATTTTAAATTTTTTTTGAAAAGATATTGAATTATCAAGATTTCTCAGATCTCTCGCTAGAGAGTTCCAGAGTCGTAACGCGTTTACAAAGAATTGGCGCTCTGGAGTAAGGCAAATTATTCGGGGAATGACTTTGAAAATTGTAGACGGTAGAAAAGATTTTGGGGTCGATGTGATTGTATGATATTGAAGAGGAAATCGAACCTTCTGGTACATCTCTGGAGACTTGCAGTAAGGAGGAGACATTATTGGAAATGGATACAGCCTGAGTTCTTTCAGAAAGGTAGGAAACCAATAGTTTTGCTGAACGCAATGAAAAGTTATGCTGATTTATCAATTTTCGTTCGAGAAGAGAATGGTTGATAGTGTCGAAAGCTTTCGAAAAATCCAATAGGACTAGGAAGCTCACTTTGTCCTCGTCGACAGCACGTCTCAGACCTCACGTTACATAAATTAGTCATGCAGCTATGCCTTGGACGAATGCCTGAATGATTTGAGATGAGTAAGTTAGTACTTCCTAAATAAGAGTTAATCTGTTTTTGCATTATACGTTCAAGAAACTTTGAAAGAAATGGCAAAATGGCAATTCGTCGAAAGTCCTTACTGCTATTATTTTTGTGAATTGGAACTATCTTGGCCTGCTTCCAGGCTTTAAGAAAGATACTTGTCATAAGAATTGTGTTAAACATGTGCGTTACATAAGGTAACATGAGTGGAAGTAAGGCTCTAATAAATTAAGGATGTACACCATCAAGTCCAACAGCATTCGATTTTATTAGAGTAAAACTTTCAACAACATCTGCACACGCAATTCTGAAGAAGTCAAACCCGTCTATTGAGTCTATATAATGATGTTCTTGAGAAGCATCGAAGATTTCTAGACAAGAGGAAGAAGGGAGCTTTAAGAAATTTTTGTTTAGCTCATTGCCACGTTAATGCGATTCTTAAAGACCCTCGCTTTTTCAGCTCTTATTTTACAAATAATCTTGTTTCGTAACATTCGAAAAATGTTTCGTCAAGCACTCGCGAAGAAAGATTGGACTGCCGGTTTTCGTCTCAAAGTTGATATCTCGCAAGCTAAGTGGTTTGCTATTATTTTGTTTTCGGTAAGCCGCAGTAGATCGAAGAACGGTGTTTTTATCAAATGGCGAAAGAAATTTAATTATAATCGATGAATTGGGATTTTTTAAAAACTTTGGTGGGATTCGAAAAATGTTAACAAGAGTTGGTGGTTAAACGCAAACAGACAAACACAAGTAATTAAAGATTCCTTTTCGATTTTCGTCGGGTATAAATAGACCATTTCTGTCATGATATAAGACTTGTATCAAGGAATATAGAATAACCAAGAAGTCGCATCTCCTATAATTTTTTGTACAGAAAATGTTTGTATGACGGGTATGATATCACGACCCGCTCTCCTTAATCTTACTTTCCAAGATATTTTCCATTCTTACTCTCAGAGCTTCCATAAAACAGTAAAATCCAATGATTAACCACACACAGTGACAAAGTCAAACATCCCTTATCCGCTTACTACTGGTCATAAAGTAAATATATTATAAAGAGGGAAATCTACTGCCTTCTTTTGACAATGCCTTCAAGCTGGACTGTCCTTTTCAAATAAGTATTGGTGTTGAACTGTCAAATAAAGCTTACTTTCCAGTTTTTTTTAACGGAAATACATTTTTTTAACAAGGGTCACTGATGACGTAAAAATACGAAAGTCGCAATCTTGTTTTCTTGCATCATGAGGAGACACTAACAAGTTACCCGAATGCAAGTTGTTATACTTTATTATTTTTCCCCTGCCTGTTACAGATTGTGTGCTTGAAAACTCTATATAAACGCTTAAAACCACGACAGTAAATTATAATTAAGAATTTCAATTAAAAGGTTATGCAAACAACACTATGATATAAGTAAAAATATAGCATTGTATAGAGTCAGCTGAAGTAAGTCGAGCCCCTGTTGTTGAGACGACATGATTTATTTTAGTTATAAGTTAGTTTAAGACCAATTGTACATAAATTCTAATTCTAACGCTTAAAACTGGTTAAACAATATTCAAGAGTTTCAACCATTTTACTTGATACCTAAACTGATGCTCAATACCCTGATTGTTCTAAGAATGAATTTAAACAAGCATTAGGTCAGAAGGACACCTACTATGCAAGATTGTATTATACAAAGAAGTGATAAAGGTGTACTTTTTAAAGATAAATTATCTTTCTTCACACTCTATTATACTCGTATACAAAGAAGTAAAACTCTAGTCAAACAGAGCGTGTTCTGACGCCGCGTTGTAATATACAGTATATCATATCCCAAGTCATATAAAGTCAAAACGCAACGAATTTTTTTTTTAATATTTTGTGCTTGGTGAATTAAGTCATTCTGAATTTGTTGTAGAAATGTATATATTACTTTTTTTGACTTATTTTGTGTCATTTAAATTTAAAAGTTTAAATTTAAATAATAAAAGGAAAAAAATAACCTATAATTGGCATTTAGTGGGAAAATGAAAATCATGATTCAAATATTAAACGCGCTGCCGATAGCTCTCTTCTTACGTTCTCTAACGCCGCGTTAAATTAATCTCAACACAGTATAAAATAATCTCAACGCCACGTAAAGTAATCTTAACGCTGCATTGAAATCGCGGCCTGTTTGACGCAGTGCGACGCGATTCGCTGCAAGCGATCAGTTACTTGCGTACATATGCAAGTGTCTACAGCGCGACGATTTAAGTCGACTGAACTGACTGAGAGCGACGAAAAAATGCAATCGAAATTTGTTGATTCAGTTTAGCGAATCGCTCGTTTGACATGGACACATTTATTGATTTGCGTGAAAAACAATATACCACAATAAGACACCTTTAACATGAGCTGCGAACTGGGATCGCGAGTAAAAAGTTTTTAGCGATTTTTACAGCAAATATCACTTTTATTTTATTTTAACTAATCGAGAAAGTTACTAAATTATTAATTCTACAAACTTAAAAAGAAAAACACTGCATTTAAATGGTTTATATTACAAAATTTTCATATTTTTTAACTAGTAAAGGATATATGAGGATAAATTTGAATTTAAAAAACAAGACAATTACAATTATATATTTAAATTTAAGTTATATTTACACAAATTAAACTAAAAAATTAAGAACGCAACCAAAAATAAACAAAAGTAAACTACAATGAAATAAAACGAAAAAAAAGTTATCTCAATTCAGACGAGAAAGGTGTTCAAAGCATGCTTCAAGAAATCTTCGGTGTTCTAGCCTCGTCTTAACATGGCTGGGTAAATCAATCCAAAGCTTGACAGCATAAACGGAAAATTCCCTGCTTGAAGTCAAGCAGGAGTGTGTGCAAGTGCGCAGAACTATGTACCGATTGGAAGAGCAAAAATTTATTTTGTCAAATAGATAGCTAGGTTCCTTCTTGTGAATAAGTTTGAAGAGTAGGGAACAGCATCGATATTTAAAAAATTGTGTTCAAGTGTCGATCATAAGCTCATAGAGGCCGGACGTCGGGTCGAGGTGCGCGCACAAATAATTAAACAAATGTTAATTATTATTATTATTAATATTAATTATTGCGCATTGTTATCGCGAGTGTTAAAAAAAAATAATATTACACACTCGTTTGAGAAATTGGCAAAACCATCTCGCGTGTGCTGCAAAGAAAATAACAATATCCACTCGCGTCGTTGGAAGACGATAAAATGCCCATTCGCGCTGTGGAAGAAAAAAAAATAATACACACTTGCATAACAAATCAAATTATCCTCTTATCTGTCCCAACCCTTTGTGCTTAGCTTGACTGCCTCTTTCTTATCTACTGTAGGCATTGTATGCTTGCGGTAAATGGATGAGGGCATCTGAGTTTGTCCTATTGTGCTGAATATTTAAATTGATTTTTTGTATGCAAGCTGTCTTATGGGCATAACACCTAAGACAGTTTGTTTATTACAGAGATTAATTTGGATTTTCACTGCATGGTTCGACTTAGTCAGAATTGTGTTTTGTGTGTAAGTATTTTTAAATGGTAAGTGATTTTTGTGTCGTGTATTCCAATGTTCGTGGTATAAGAAAGAATTTCTTTCACCTGTACGTCTACACTGTTAAATACAGGCCAGCTGTTTTGGCATTAAGTGAAACCCAGGTTGAAGTAAATACTGATTTATCAGAGTTTGCTCTACATGGGTATTGCTTGGTGCCATTTCTCTTTTCCCATCATGGTCTCGTGGTCTATGTTAGGAATGATATTGCTTGCCAGAGCCTTCCCCAATATGGGCAATGTTCCAACATGGACTTTAACTTCTTGTGGCTCAAATTCACTGTCCGCAAGCATGTCATTCATTATTGTTTTATTTACAGGAGTCCAAATCTCGACAGCAATTCGACTTGTAATGAGTTTGATGCGCTGTCTGATTCTATCTCGAAAATTGTTTCACTTTGTCCTCGCACTAAAATCGTTATTGCGGGCGATTTCAAAGTACACAATTCCAATTGGCTCCGCTGTTCTGGTCAGACAACACCCGAAGGAAGGTATGTCGAGCTCTTTGCCGGGTTACATCACCTTACCCAACTGATCGATGTGCCAACGCGTATACCGGATGTTGCTGGGCAAGCCGCCCATACTCTTGACTTGTTTCTTACTTCTCACCCTGTTAAATATACCATTAGTGTAACTTCTCCATTTGGCACTTCAGACCATTGTGTCATTTCAGCTAATTTCTCATCCTCCACCCATCCAGTTAAAGAAAAACTTCCCACCAGGACCGTTTGGCAATACGAGAAAGCCAACTGGGACGGCCTGAATATTTTTTTCCGAAACTTTAACTGGTCACAAATGCTTCCTCTATAGTGACATTGATGCCAGTGCTGAAATGATCACAGATGTGATTTTTCTAGGGATGCGTGCTTTTATTCCTAACAGAGTAAAAAGCATCAAACCTAAGGAAAAGTCTTAGTTTAATTCTGAGTGTAAGGAAGCTATCAGGCTCAAAGAAGTAAGTTTCCGTTCTTACAAAGCCAACCCTACAGAGGAAAATCGGAAAAAGCACAAACAAGCAAGAAACTCATGCAACTCCGTTATTGAAAGAACCAAATTTTTGCATGACCAAAAATTACGGCAAAAAATTCTGCAGTGTCCCAAAGGCAGTAAAAATTGTTGGTCATATGTAAAAAATATTAAAAACTCCTCAACATCTCCGGTTCCAACGCTCATCGACAATAACAAACCAATTGTTTACTCTTCAGAGAAGGCAAACTTGCTCGCCGCCCATTTCGCTGCCAGCTCCACGCTGCCGCATAGCAACGTTGCCCCTCCTGTACTTGAGAATGTAAATTTTTCCATGGGACAGATTTTTTTCCGCACTCGTACAGTAGCAAGAGTTCTCAAAGATCTCAATATACACAAGTCCGCTGGCCCGGATGGTATACCCCCGACACTGGCAAAGCCACTGCGTAAGCTTTTCCATCGCTCCTACTCTTCTGGAATCTTTCCTAGAAGATGGAAAACAGCATTTGTCCAGCCTGTCCCTAAGAAAGGTGACCCATCCTCCCCCTCCTCCTACCGACCCATAGCGCTGACATCCCTTCTTTCTAAGGTCATGGAAAGACTGATTAACCGTCAGCTTAAGGAATATCTCGAAGATCGTAAGCTTCTCCATGATCGTCAGTATGGCTTCCGCAGCAACCGTTCCACTGGTGATCTGAAATCTAAAATCCGTCAATTAGTTAACGAGAAAGTCTGATTTAAAAAAAACCGGTCATATGGGAGGTACCGTTATAAAACCTTTTCTGAAAAATCCATTAAAATTAAAAGATAGATTTTGCATAGAAAACATCATTCTGAAAGTTTTATCAAAATCGTAGAAGCCGTTTTCGAGAAAAATAAGTTTTTCATTAAAAGTTATATGGCAGGTACCGTTAGTTTTGGAGCTAGAATGCCAATTCCAAAAACCGTCGGGTAGAGCACTCTAAAAATACTATATACCAAGTTTGAATCAAATCGGCCCAACCGCTTAGGCTGTAGATATCGATACGGACAGACAGACAGACAGACAGGCAGACAGACAGATAGACAGACAGACAGACGGACGGAATTTCCGGACCCCCTTTTTTTTACTTATCTATCATCGTAATGTCATGTTTGATTATTAGAATTTTTTTTTACGAATGCATAACTTGCCTTATAGTCCCTATAAATCGCAAGTAAAAATGGAAGATTTTAATATTGAATCTGGTATGAAAATTATACCAAATTTCACGGGATATTTTAAAGAATTAGATGCTTTCTTAACGCTCGTAAAAATCATTCATGATACTCTGAAAGATACTGCAAAAACTGAACTTCTTAATTTCGTGTTGCACGTAAGACTCGCGTAATACGTCAAAACTGCTTTAGGGCTTGCAACTAAGTTTGAGACATTAGAAGCTTTTACGAAAACCTTAAAAGATAAATACAAAAACACAACTACGATTTCGCAAGTTCACACAAGGCTAGCACAAATTACACAACGAAACCAATCAGTGAATATATTGCGAACAACACAATTTCTCATACTTTCCATACAGTCGAAACCAATTTTCCAATCATGACAGATGGTATTTTAGGTAGAGATTTTCTTTCAAAGTACATGTGCAAAATAGATTATGAAACATATACAATTACTACGATCATAGAAGAAAATGAAATTGTTACCCCCATTATTATAAAACTTCAAAAAACACTCAAAATACCACCAAGAACAGAAATAATATGTCCAATCAATCTGACAGTAAACGAAGACAGTGTAATTTAAAATAATGAAATAGAGACTGGAGTTTTCAAAGCAAATTCAATCTTACCTGCAAAAGGTAGATGTCACATAAAATTACTAAACGTAAACGACTTCGAGGAATTAAATAAAAATATAGAACCCAAAATAGAGAGACTAGATAACTACAATATATTAAAAACAAAGATCAGATACGATATAAACAGAATATATAAACTAACGGGTGATTTTTTTGAGGTTAGGATTTTCATGCATTAGTATTTGACAGATCACGCGGGATTTCTGACATGGAGTCAAAGAAAAAGATGCTCAGTATGCTTTGACATTTCATCATGAATAGACTTACTAACGAGCAACGCTTGCAAATCATTGAATTTTATTACCAAAATCAGTGCCCTAGAAAAGTTGGCAGAAAATCCGCTTTTTTATCGACAAATTTTGTTCAGCGATGAGGCTCATTTCTGGTTGAATGGCTACGTAAATAAGCAAAATTGCCGCATTTGGAGTGATGAGCAACCAGAACCCGTTCAAGAACTGCCCATGCATCCCGAAAAATGCACTGTTTGGTGTGGTGGAATCATTGGACCGTATTTTTTCAAAGATGCTGTTGGACGCAACGTTACGGTGAATGAACCGAACACTGATTTTGGTAATAAAATTCAATGATTTGCAAGCGTTGCTCGTTAGTAAGTCTATTCATGATGAAATGTCAAAGCATACTGAGCATCTTTCTCTTTGACACCATGTCTAAAATCCCGCGTGATCTGTCAATTACTAATGCATGAAAATCCTAACCTCAAAAAAATCACCCGTTATTAGCAGAACTAAACATTGATCAAACTGACACGAACGTAAAAACAACATTACAAAAAATATACGAAAAATATCAGGCCTAGTAGTAGATTTCCGCAAACTAAACGACAAGATAGTAAATGATAAATTTCCATTAACAAGAATAAAAAATGTTCGCGACAGACTAGGTAGTAGTTTCCAAAAAATGCTCACAATAGCACTTAGTGGTTTAGAATCGGAAGCATATGTAGACGACATAATTATCTTCGGTTGTAGTATACAACATCACAACCAGAATTTAATCAATGCTTTTGAACGATTAAGAAAATACAACCTTCAATTAAATGCCAGCAAGTTTCATTTTCTAAAATCTGAGGTAATATACTTAGGACATTTGATAACAAGCAAAGGCATACAAACCGACCCATCTAAATATAAAACAATAGAAAATTATCCCATACCAACAAATGCAGACGATGTTAGACGTTTCTTTCCTTTTTGTTATTACTACAGAAGATTTATTCCCAACTTTGCCGAAATTGCAAAAAAAGTTTAAATTCCCTTCTAAAAAGAATCAACCTTTTATTTGGTCAAACAAATGTGACACAACTTTCAAAGATTTAAAAAAACAAATTAATTAAACCACCAATTTTCAAGCACCCAAATTTTGAGAAACCTTTCACACTCACCACCGACGCATCAGATTTTGCTTTAGGCACAGTGCTCTCACAAGGTGAAGTAGGTCATGACTTGCCAATATCAAACGCAAACAAATCTTTACAAAAACATGACATATGTAAATAAGCCAATTATAGAAAAAGAATTGTTAACTATCCATTGAGGTATACATTTTTTCCGACCTTATCTTTACGGAAGAAAATTCATAGTCGTAACTGACCATAGACCGTTAGTATCACTATTTTCATACAAAAATCCATCTTAAAAATTAACGAGAATTACAATAGACTTATCAGACTATGATTTTGAGATAATCTACCAACAAGGTTCATCAAATACGAATGCCGATGCACTCTCAAGAATAAAAATTGACAGTGACATTTTAAAATCCATGTTGGTAAAAAATGATAATAATAAAAGCCAAAGTGATTGCGACTCCAAGTAGCGGATCATGGCAATAACGAGGGGTATGGCAAGAAACATTGCCAATAAAAATAATAATATAGAGGAGAACTACACATCTCAGCAGAAGACTAGCTACCTTTACATGTGGAATTGTACATCCATAACTGACGTCACAAATATGAAAAAATTAGAAATTGAAATAGCGAGTTTTAAGAAAAGAGATCATACTAGTATTGAAATGAATAAAAATGAAGTTATTGTGAGATGCAGAGATAATCCAGCGAAACAAGTTTCGACACTGGAGAAGTTTGTATCAGATTTATTAGATTTTTTGAAAAAGATTTAATGTTCACGTATATTTAGAAAGAAAAATTTAAAGATATTTATAATAGGTTGCTACCAGATGATAAACACTCGCACATGAAAATACTTATATATAAACCCCCTAAAAGAATAACTTAAAATGAAGAAGAATTGAACATTATTAAAGATTACCACAACACACCGCATGAAGGACATTTAGGCATATGAAAGACAGTAACAAAACTTAAACAAAAGTACGTCTTGAAAAATATGAGACAAATGCTTAAGAAATTTGTAAACGCTTGTGAACTATGTACTAAAAATTAACAAACTAGAGACATTAAAGAAAAAATGATCATAACAGATACGACAACAACTAGTTTTGAAACTATACAGATTGACACAGTAGGACCACTAAGAATATCGAATGGATATATATACACCCTATCGAAAGTAAAGACGCGAAAACCATAGCCAAAACATTAGTAGAACAATTTATTTTAACATACGGATGTTTTAAAATTCTTATTTCTGATAACGGAACTGAATTTAAAAATGACCTAATGAAAAATATATGCGAAATGCTAAAAATAAAACAAGTTTATTCAGCACCTTATCATCAACAAAGCATAGGTTCTATAGAAAGAAACCATAGAGTACTGAATGAATTTCTTTTAAATTTTACCGAAGATCATGAATGGAACATTTGGATTCCATATTATACATTTTCATATAACACAACACCACATGTTGACACTAATTATACACCATACGAATTAATATTCGGAAAACTATCTTATCTACCAAATGATTTAATAAATAATAATGAAAGAATATATAATTTAGAAAACTATGTAAATGAAATAAAAAAACTAGACTTAAGTACGCAATTACAAAAACTCATTCAATTATTGACAATGTAAAAAGTAAAAGAAAATTAGAATTCGATAATAAGACAAACACGTCAGATTTTAAAATAGGAGATTTGGTATTTGTAAGACTAGAAAGTAAGAAAAAATTACAAAGTCCTTACCATGGACCATACAAAATATTTGAAACTAATAATGTAAACTCAACAGTAGACATAAATGGGGAACATAAGATGGAAAACAGCATTTGTCCAGCCTGTCCCTAAGAAAGGTGACCCATCCTCCCCCTCCTCCTACCGACCCATAGCACTGACATCCCTTCTTTCTAAGGTCATGGAAACACTGATTAACCGTCAGCTTAAGGAATATCTCGAAGATCGTAAGCTTCTCCATGACCGTCAGTATGGCTTCCGCAGCAACCGTTCCACTGGTGATCTGATGGCATATCTCACCGAACAGTGGAACAAATCTTTACATCGCTTTGGTGAAAGTAAGATTATTGCTCTTGATATCTCCAAGGCATTTGATAGAGTTTGGCATGAAGCTCTCTTATCGAAAATGCGTGCTTTTGGGATCGATAATACTCTTGTTCGTTGGATTAGAAGCTATCTCCTGGACCGTTCAATACAAGTTGTATTGGACGGATTCAAGTCTGATTCCCATAAAATAAATGCTGGTGTGCCCCAGGGCTCTGTTCTGTCTCCGACTCTTTTCCTCATTTTATAAATGATCTTCTGTCTGTTACTTCTAATCCACTTAACTGTTTTGCTGACGACTCTACCCTCAGCTTTTCATATTCGTTCGATAATTCACGTCCTTCGCCTTCGGACGTACAATTGCAACGGTGCCGTATGTCAAGCTCATTAAACTCCGATTTATACAGCATTGTCAAATGGGGTAATAGGAATCGTGTGGAGTTTAATGCTTCGAAAACTCAATGCTGTCTTCTGTCGTTAAAGCTAAACATTCCCCCAATGCCATTGTCCATGAATGGCACTTACATCGAAGAAACCGAAAAGCTCTCAGTACTCGGTATGTGTGTCAACGACGACCTCCGTTGGAACGACCATATATTTGAGATCGCTAAGAATGCTGCAAAGTACTTAGGTTTTCTGTATCGGTGTAAGAAGTACTTTTCCCCATCTGATCTGGCTACAATTTATAAAGCGTTTATACGCCCTAAACTCGAGTATAACTCCCACCTCTGGGCAGGTGCTTCGCAAACATCGCTTCACCTGCTTGATAGAATACAAAATCGAGCGTTAAGATTGATAGGTAATAGAACTGCCGCTGAAACAATTGCCCCACTCGAACACCGACGCAATGTTTCATGTCTTTCCTTATTTTATCGTTTCTTTTACAAAAAATGTTCACTCGAAGTAGCCAGTTGCATTCCTCCCCTTAAAAGTTTCTCCCGTAATACTCGTCTCGCAAGGAATGCTCATCAGTTCACCCTTGAGCCTAATTTCGGACGTACCGTGAAATATAGGGATTCTTTTTTTAGCCGAACGACACGAATTTGGAATAGTTTACCCGGCGGGATTTTCCCTTGCCATTTTGATCTGCAAACATTCAAAACCAATGTTAATCGGCACCTCCTATCTCTCCCCTCCCTATCTTCGTAATGCCCGCGCAGTGTGTTCTACATTAAAAGGGAAACACATAATCCCTTGTGCGCGCGTTAATTATAAAAAAAAAAAAAAAAAAAAAAAAACAACCACCTGCCCATACAAAAATTAAGCTGTCCATAAAAGTACATGTTGAATTTGGCTGGGTATAGAATATTTGACATAAAAAGATTTCATTTTTATTTTATTTTTTTTTCATTTATTGAAGGATGTTATACACAGAAGATATAATATCTTATAATAAAGTGATAACTTCACGATTGATAAAAAGCATTATGGATGAAATAAAAACCAGGAATTATATGTAGGCCAACAAACAATAAACTTAAAAGAGTAAACGGTAAATTTCAAAATATATATTATATTATTTTTTTTTTATTTTGTTACTTGGTAAAAACTTCATTGCGATGACAAAAAGATTTTTAATTTTTTTTGAAAAGACATTGAATTATCAAGATTTCTCAGATCTCTCGCTAGGGAGTTCCAGAGTCGTAACGCGTTTACAAAGAATTGGCGCTCTGAAGTAAGGCAATTATGTCGGGGAATGACAAGAGTACACAGTATGACTGAGTTTGAAAATTGTAGACGGTAGAAAAGATTTTGGGGTCGATGTGATTGTATGATATTGAAGAGGAAATCGAACCTTCTGGTACACCTCTGGAGACTTGCAGTAAGGAGGAGACATTATTGGAAATGGATACAGCCTGAGTTCTTTCAGAAAGGTAGGAAACCAATAGTTTTGCTGAACGCAATGAAAAGTTATGCTGATTTATCAATTTTCGTTCGAGAAGAGAATGGTTGATAGTGTCGAAAGCTTTCGAAAAATCCAATAGGACTAGGAAGCTCACTTTGTCCTCGTCGACAGCACGTCTCAGACCTCACGTTACATAAATTAGTCATGCAGCTATGCCTTGGACGAATGCCTGAATGATTTGAGATGAGTAAGTTAGTACTTCCTAAATAAGAGTTAATCTGTTTTTGCATTATACGTTCAAGAAACTTTGAAAGAAATGGCAAAATGGCAATTCTTAGAAAGTCCTTACTGCTATTATTTTTGTGAATTGGAACTATCTTGGCCTGCTTCCAGGCTTTAAGAAAGATACTTGTCATAAGAATTGTGTTAAACATGTGCGTTACATAAGGTAACATGAGTGGAAGTAAGGCTCTAATAAATAAAGGATGTACACCATCAAGTCCAACAGCATTCGATTTTATTAGAGTAAAACTTTCAACAACATCTGCAAACGCAATTCTGAAGAAGTTAAACCCGTCTATTGAGTCTATATAATGATGTTCTTGAGAAGCATCGAAGATTTCTAGACAAGAGGAAGAAGGGAGCTTTAAGAAATTTTTGTTTAGCTCATTGCCACGTTAATGCGATTCTTAAAGACCCTCGCTTTTTCAGCTCTTATTTTACAAATAATCTTGTTTCGTAACATTCGAAAAATGTTTCGTCAAGCACTCGCGAAGAAAGATTGGACTGCCGGTTTTCGTCTCAAAGTTGATATCTCGCAAGCTAAGTGGTTTGCTATTATTTTGTTTTCGGTAAGCCGCAGTAGATCGAAGAACGGTGTTTTTATCAAATGGCGAAAGAAATTTAATTATAATCGATTAATTGGGATTTTTTAAAAACTTTGGTGGGATTCGAAAAATGTTAACAAGAGTTGGTGGTTAAACGCAAACAGACAAACACAAGTAATTAAAGATTCCTTTTCGATTTTCGTCGGGTATAAATAGACCATTTCTGTCATGATATAAGACTTGTATCAAAGAATATAGAATAACCAAGAAGTCGCATCTCCTATAATTTTTTGTACAGAAAATGTTTGTATGGCGGGTATGATATCACGACCCGCTCTCCTTAATCTTACTTTCCAAGATATTTTCCATTCTTACTCTCAGAGCTTCCATAAAACAGTAAAATCCAATGATTAACCACACACAGTGACAAAGTTAAACATCCCTTATCCGCTTACTACTGGTCATAAAGTAAATATATTATAAAGAGGGAAATCTACTGCCTTCTTTTGACAATGCCTTCAAGCTGGACTGTCCTTTTCAAATAAGTATTGGTGTTGAACTGTCAAATAAAGCTTACTTTCCAGTTTTTTTTAACGGAAATACATTTTTTTAACAAGGGTCACTGATGACGTAAAAATACGAAAGTCGCAATCTTGTTTTCTTGCATCATGAGGAGACACTAACAAGTTACCCGAATGCAAGTTGTTATACTTTATTATTTTTCCCCTGCCTGTTACAGATTGTGTGCTTGAAAACTCTATATAAACGCTTAAAACCACGACAGTAAATTATAATTAAGAATTTCAATTAAAAGGTTATGCAAACAACACTATGATATAAGTAAAAATATAGCATTGTATAGAGTCAGCTGAAGTAAGTCGGGCCCCTGTTGTTGAGCCGACATGATTTATTTTAGTTATAAGTTAGTTTAAGACCAATTGTACATTAATTCTAATTCTAACGCTTAAAACTGGTTAAACAATATTCAAGAGTTTCAACCATTTTACTTGATACCTAAACTGATGCTCAATACCCTGATTGTTCTAAGAATGAATTTAAACAAGCATTAGGTCAGAAGGACACCTACTATGCAAGATTGTATTATACAAAGAAGTGATAAAGGTGTACTTTTTAAAGATAAATTATCTTTCTTCACACTCTATTATACTCGTATACAAAGAAGTAAAACTCTAGTCAAACAGAGCGTGTTCTGACGCCGCGTTGTAATATACAGTATATCATATCCCAAGTCATATAGAGCGCGTTTTCAACGCCGCGTCAAGTTCCACACGGCGTCAAAACGCAACGAATTTTTTTTTTAATATTTTGTGCTTGGTGAATTAAGTCATTCTGAATTTGTTGTAGAAATGTATATGTTACTTTTTTTGACTTATTTTGTGTCATTTAAATTTAAAAGTTTAAATTTAAATAATAAAAGGAAAAAAATAACCTATAATTGGCATTTAGTGGGAAAATGAAAATCATGATTCAAATATTAAACGCGCTGCCGATAGCTCTCTTCTTACGTTCTCTAACGCCGCGTTAAATTAATCTCAACACAGTATAAAATAATCTCAACGCCACGTAAAGTAATCTTAACGCTGCATTGAAATCGCGGCCTGTTTGACGCGGTGCGACGCGATTCGCTACAAGCGATCAGTTACTTGCGTACATATGCAAGTGTCTACAGCGCGACGATTTAAGTCGACTGAACTGACTGAGAGCGACGAAAAAATGCAATCGAAATTTGTTGATTCAGTTTAGCGAATCGCTCGTTTGACATGGACACATTTATTGATTTGCGTGAAAAACAATATACCACAATAAGACACCTTTAACATGAGCTGCGAACTGGGATCGCGAGTAAAAAGTTTTTAGCGATTTTTACAGCAAATATCACTTTTATTTTATTTTAACTAATCGAGAAAGTTACTAAATTATTAATTCTACAAACTTAAAAAGAAAAACACTGCATTTAAATGGTTTATATTACAAAATTTTCATATTTTTTAACTAGTAAAGGATATATGAGGATAAATTTGAATTTAAAAAACAAGACAATTACAATTATATATTTAAATTTAAGTTATATTTACACAAATTAAACTAAAAAATTAAGAACGCAACCAAAAATAAATAAAAGTAAACTACAATGAAATAAAACGAAAAAAAAGTTATCTCAATTCAGACGAGAAAGGTGTTCAAAGCATGCTTCAAGAAATCTTCGGTGTTCTAGTCTCGTCTTAACATGGCTGGGTAAATCAATCCAAAGCTTGACAGCATAAACGGAAAATTCCCTGCTTGAAGTCAAGCAGGAGTGTGTGCAAGTGCGCAGAACTATGTACCGATTGGAAGAGCAAAAATTTATTTTGTCAAATAGATAGCTAGGTTCCTTCTTGTGAATAAGTTTGAAGAGTAGGGAACAGCATCGATATTTAAAAAAGGTTTCTAAGTTGCATCCAAGGAGTTGTCCAGCTTCGGTCGAAATATGATTTCATAAGTTCAATTGTGTTCAAGTGTCGATCATAAGCTCATAGAGGCCGGACGTCGGGTCGAGGTGCGCGCACAAATAATTAAACAAATGTTAATTATTATTATTATTATTATTAATTATTGCGCATTGTTATCGCGAGTGTTAAAAAAAAATAATATTACACACTCGTTTGAGAAATTGGCAAAACCATCTCGCGTGTGCTGCAAAGAAAATAACAATATCCACTCGCGTCGTTGGAAGACGATAAAATGCCCATTCGCGCTGTGGAAGAAAAAAAAATAATACACACTTGCATAACAAATCAAATTATCCTCTTATCTGTCCCAACCCTTTGTGCTTAGCTTGACTGCCTCTTTCTTATCTACTGTAGGCATCGTATGCTTGCGGTAAATGGATGAGGGCATCTGAGTTTGTCCTATTGTGCTGAATATTTAAATTGATTTTTTGTATGCAAGCTGTCTTATGGGCATAACACCTAAGACAGTTTGTTTATTACAGAGATTAATTTGGATTTTCACTGCATGGTTCGACTTAGTCAGAATTGTGTTTTGTGTGTAAGTATTTTTAAATGGTAAGTGATTTTTGTGTCGTGTATTCCAATGTTCGTGGTATAAGAAAGAATTTCTTTCACCTGTACGTCTACACTGTTAAGTACAGGCCAGCTGTTTTGGCATTAAGTGAAACCCAGGTTGAAGTAAATACTGATTTATCAGAGTTTGCTCTACATGGGTATTGCTTGGTGCCATTTCTCTTTTCCCATCATGGTCTCGTGGTCTATGTTAGGAATGATATTGCTTGCCTGAGCCTTCCCCAATATGGGCAATGTTCCAGTTGTGGCTAAAATTCACTGTCCGCAAGCATGTCATTCATTATTTTTTTATTTACAGGAGTCCAAATCTCGACAGCAATTCGACTTGTAATGAGTTTGATGCGCTGTCTGATTCTATCTCGAAAATTGTTTCTCTTTGTCCTCGCGTGCTTTTATTCCTAACAGAGTAAAAAGCATCAAACCTAAGGAAAAGTCTTAGTTTAATTCTGAGTGTAAAGAAGCTATCAGGCTCAAAGAAGTAAGTTTCCGTTCTTACAAAGCCAACCCTACAGAGCAAAATCGGAAAAAGCACAAACAAGCAAGAAACTCATGCAACTCCGTTATTGAAAGAACCAAATTTTTGCATAACCAAAAATTACGGCAAAAAATTCTGCAGTGTCCCAAAGGCAGTAAAAATTGTTGGTCATATGTAAAAAATATTAAAAACTCCTCAACATCTCCGGTTCCAACGCTCATCGACAATAACAAACCAATTGTTTACTCTTCAGAGAAGGCAAACTTGCTCGCCGCCCATTTCGCTGCCAGCTCCACGCTGCCGCATAGCAACGTTGCCCCTCCTGTACTTGAGAATGTAAATTTTTCCATGGGACAGATTTTTTTCCGCACTCGTACAGTAGCAAGAGTTCTCAAAGATCTCAATATACACAAGTCCGCTGGCCCGGATGGTATACCCCCGACACTGGCAAAGCCACTGCGTAAGCTTTTCCATCGCTCCTACTCTTCTGGAATCTTTCCTAGAAGATGGAAAACAGCATTTGTCCAGCCTGTCCCTAAGAAAGGTGACCCATCCTCCCCCTCCTCCTACCGACCCATAGCACTGACATCCCTTCTTTCTAAGGTCATGGAAAGACTGATTAACCGTCAGTTTAAGGAATATCTCGAAGATCGTAAGCTTCTCCATGATCGTCAGTATGGCTTCCGCAGCAACCGTTCCACTGGTGATCTGAAATCTAAAATCCGTCAATTAGTTAACGAGAAAGTCTGATTTAAAAAAAACCGGTCATATGGGAGGTACCGTTATAAAACCTTTTCTGAAAAATCCATTAAAATTAAAAGATAGATTTTGCATAGAAAACATCATTCTGAAAGTTTTATCAAAATCGTAGAAGCCGTTTTCGAGAAAAATAAGTTTTTCATTAAAAGTTATATGGCAGGTACCGTTAGTTTTGGAGCTAGAATGCCAATTCCAAAAACCGTCGGGTAGAGCACTCTAAAAATACTATATACCAAGTTTGAATCAAATCGGCCCAACCGCTTAGGCTGTAGATATCGATACGGACAGACAGACAGACAGACAGGCAGACAGACAGATAGACAGACAGACAGACGGACGGAATTTCCGGACCCCCTTTTTTTTACTTCTCTATCATCGTAATGTCATGTTTGATTATTAGAATTTTTTTTTACGAATGCATAACTTGCCTTATAGTCCCTATAAATCGCAAGTAAAAATGGAAGATTTTAATATTGAATCTGGTATGAAAATTATACCAAATTTCACGGGATATTTTAAAGAATTAGATGCTTTCTTAACGCTCGTAAAAATCATTCATGATACTCTGAAAGATACTGCAAAAACTGAATTTCTTAATTTCGTGTTGCACGTAAAAGTCGCGTAATACGTCAAAACTGCTTTAGGGCTTGCAACTAAGTTTGAGACATTAGAAGCTTTTACGAAAACCTTAAAAGATAAATACAAAAACACAACTACGATTTCGCAAGTTCACACAAGGCTAGCACAAATTACACAACGAAACCAATCAGTGAATATATTGCGAACAACACAATTTCTCATACTTTCCATATAGTCGAAACCAATTTTCCAATCATGACAGATGGTATTTTAGGTAGAGATTTTCTTTCAAAGTACATGTGCAATATAGATTATGAAACATATACAATTACTACAATCATAGAAGAAAATGAAATTGTTACCCCCATTATTATAAAACTTCAAAAAACACTCAAAATACCACCAAGAACAGAAATAATATGTCCAATCAATTTGACAGTAAACGAAGACAGTGTAATTTAAAATAATGAAATAGAGACTGGAGTTTTCAAAGCAAATTCAATCTTACCTGCAAAAGGTAGATGTCACATAAAATTACTAAACGTAAACGACTTCGAGGAATTAAATAAAAATATAGAACCCAAAATAGAGAGACTAGATAACTACAATATATTAAAAACAAAGATCAGATACGATATAAACAGAATATATAAGCTATTAGCAGAACTTAACATTGATCAAACTGACACGAACGTAAAAACAACATTACAAAAAATATACGAAAAATATCAGGCCTAGTAGTAGATTTCCGCAAACTAAACGACAAGATAGTAAATGATAAATTTCCATTAACAAGAATAAAAAATGTTCGCGACAGACTAGGTAGTAGTTTCCAAAGAATGATCACAATAGCACTTAGTTGTTTAGAATCGGAAGCATATGTAGACGACATAATTATCTTCGGTTGTAGTATACAACATCACAACCAGAATTTAATCAATGCTTTTGAACGATTAAGAAAATACAACCTTCAATTAAATGCCAGCAAAGTTTCATTTTCTAAAATCTGAGGTAATATACTTAGGACATTTGATAACAAGCAAAGGCATACAAACCGACCCATCTAAATATAAAACAATAGAAAATTATCCCATACCAACAAATGCAGACGATGTTAGACGTTTCTTTCCTTTTTGTTATTACTACAGAAGATTTATTCCCAACTTTGCCGAAATTGCAAAAAAGTTTAAATTCTCTTCTAAAAAGAATCAACCTTTTATTTGGTCAAACAAATGTGACACAACTTTCAAAGATTTAAAAAAACAAATTAATTAAACCACCAATTTTCAAGCACCCAAATTTTGAGAAACCTTTCACACTCACCACCGACGCATCAGATTTTGCTTTAGGCGCAGTGCTCTCACAAGGTGAAGTAGGTCATGACTTGCCAATATCAAACGCAAGCAAATCTTTACAAAAACATGACATATGTAAATAAGCCAATTATAGAAAAAGAATTGTTAACTATCCATTGAGGTATACATTTTTTCCGACCTTATCTTTACGGAAGAAAATTCATAGTCGTAACTGACCATAGACCGTTAGTATCACTATTTTCATACAAAAATCCATCTTAAAAATTAACGAGAATTACAATAGACTTATCAGACTATGATTTTGAGATAATCTACCAACAAGGTTCATCAAATACGAATGCCGATGCACTCTCAAGAATAAAAATTGACAGTGACATTTTAAAATCCATGTTGGTAAAAAATGATAATAATAAAAGCCAAAGTGATTGCGACTCCAAGGAGCGGATCATGGCAATAACGAGGGGTATGGCAAGAAACATTGCCAATAAAAATAATAATATAGAGGAGAACTACACATCTCAGCAGAAGACTAGCTACCTTTACATGTGGAATTGTACATCCATAACTGACGTCAGAAATATGAAAAAATTAGAAATTGAAATAGCGAGTTTTAAGAAAAGAAATCATACTAGTATTGAAATGAATAAAAATGAAGTTATTGTGAGATGCAGAGATAATCCAGCGAAACAAGTTTCGACACTGGAGAAGTTTGTATCAGATTTATTAGATTTTTTGAAAAAGATTTAATGTTCACGTATATTTAGAAAGAAAAATTTAAAGATATTTATAATAGGTTGCTACCAGATGATAAACACTCGCACATGAAAATACTTATATATAAACCCACTAAAAGAATAACTTAAAATGAAGAAGAATTGAACATTATTAAAGATTACCACAACACACCGCATGAAGGACATTTAGGCATATGAAAGACAGTAACAAAACTTAAACAAAAGTACGTCTTGAAAAATATGAGACAAATGCTTAAGAAATTTGTAAACGCTTGTGAACTATGTACTAAAAATTAACAAACTAGAGACATTAAAGAAAAAATGATCATAACAGATACGACAACAACTAGTTTTGAAACTATACAGATTGACACAGTAGGACCACTAAGAATATCGAATGGATATATACACACCCTATCGAAAGTAAAGACGCGAAAACCATAGCCAAAACATTAGTAGAACAATTTATTTTAACATACGGATGTTTTAAAATTCTTATTTCTGATAACGGAACTGAATTTAAAAATGACCTAATGAACCTTATCATCAACAAAGCATAGGTTCTATAGAAAGAAACCATAGAGTACTGAATGAATTTCTTTTAAATTTTACCGAAGATCATGAATGGAACATTTGGATTCCATATTATACATTTTCATATAACACAACACCACATGTTGACACTAATTATACACCATACGAATTAATATTCGGAAAACTATCTTATCTACCAAATGATTTAATAAATAATAATGAAAGAATATATAATTTAGAAAACTATGTAAATGAAATAAAAAACTAGACTTAAGTACGCAATTACAAAAACTCATTCAATTATTGACAATGTAGAAAGTAAAAGAAAATTAGAATTCGATAATAAGACAAATACGTCAGATTTTAAAATATGAGATTTGGTATTTGTAAGACTAGAAAGTAAGAAAAAATTACAAAGTCCTTACCATGGACCATACAAAATATTTGAAACTAATAATGTAAACTCAACAGTAGACATAAATGGGGAACATAAGAAACTCCACAATAATAGCTTTAAGAAATATATGATATAATATACCTAGTTATAAATAAAATAAATAAATTTATTGGCGCGAGCCAAAGCCATGTTTGAATTTTAAATAATTTTCGTAAAGAAAATTCGCTTAATGAAGAGAAACTCACATCACAAGGCTGTTTCTCTCTTTTTGAAATTTAAATAAAAGCTTTTTCTACTGCGCAGCTCTCTTCAAATTTTGAAAGATTAACACAATCAAGTTCCAGCGATGCCCTTTCTTTCTATGAGGTATGATCATAACTTATTACCATTTTCCCAAAAAACGTATTTCATACGCGACATTTTTTGTTCTTTTAATCCTCTCTCTTCGTAATCGACCTTTGGCCAACTGAGTTGGTTCAAGCTATATTAGGCATGTTTTTTTGGCAAAGCTATCTGTAGCGATTTAGGATTTTACACACAATATAAAAACAACAACCACCTGCCCATAAAAAAATTTAGCTATCCATAAAAGTACATGTTGAATTTGGCTGGGTATAGAATATTTGACATAAAAAAATTTCATTTTTATTTTATTTTTTTTTTTCATTTATTGAAGGATGTTATACACAGAAGATATAATATCTTATAATAAAGTGATAACTTCACGATTGTTAAAAAGCATTATGGATGAAATAAAAACTAGGAATTATATGTAGGCCAACAAACAATAAACTTAAAAGAGTAAACGGTAAATTTCAAAATATATATTATATTATTTTTTTTTATTTTGTTACTTGGTAAAAACTTCATTGCGATGACAAAAAGATTTTAAATTTTTTTTGAAAAGATATTGAATTATCAAGATTTCTCAGATCTCTCGCTAGAGAGTTCCAGAGTCGTAACGCGTTTACAAAGAATTGGCGCTCTGAAGTAAGGCAATTATGTCGGGGAATGACAAGAGTACACAGTATGACTGAGTTTGAAAATTGTAGACGGTAGAAAAGATTTTGGGGTCGATGTGATTGTATGATATTGAAGAGGAAATCGAACCTTCTGGTACACCTCTGGAGACTTGCAGTAAGGAGGAGACATTATTGGAAATGGATACAGCCTGAGTTCTTTCAGAAAGGTAGGAAACCAATAGTTTTGCTGAACGCAATGAAAAGTTATGCTGATTTATCAATTTTCGTTCGAGAAGAGAATGGTTGATAGTGTCGAAAGCTTTCGAAAAATCCAATAGGACTAGGAAGCTCACTTTGTCCTCGTCGACAGCACGTCTCAGACCTCACGTTACATAAATTAGTCATGCAGCTATGCCTTGGACGAATGCCTGAATGATTTGAGATGAGTAAGTTAGTACTTCCTAAATAAGAGTTAATCTGTTTTTGCATTATACGTTCAAGAAACTTTGAAAGAAATGGCAAAATGGCAATTCGTCGAAAGTCCTTACTGCTATTATTTTTGTGAATTGGAACTATCTTGGCCTGCTTCCAGGCTTTAAGAAAGATACTTGTCATAAGAATTGTGTTAAACATGTGCGTTACATAAGGTAACATGAGTGGAAGTAAGGCTCTAATAAATAAAGGATGTACACCATCAAGTCCAACAGCATTCGATTTTATTAGAGTAAAACTTTCAACAACATCTGCACACGCAATTCTGAAGAAGTCAAACCCGTCTATTGAGTCTATATAATGATGTTCTTGAGAAGCATCGAAGATTTCTAGACAAGAGGAAGAAGGGAGCTTTAAGAAATTTTTGTTTAGCTCATTGCCACGTTAATGCGATTCTTAAAGACCCTCGCTTTTTCAGCTCTTATTTTACAAATAATCTTGTTTCGTAACATTCGAAAAATGTTTCGTCAAGCACTCGCGAAGAAAGATTGGACTGCCGGTTTTCGTCTCAAAGTTGATATCTCGCAAGCTAAGTGGTTTGCTATTATTTTGTTTTCGGTAAGCCGCAGTAGATCGAAGAACGGTGTTTTTATCAAATGGCGAAAGAAATTTAATTATAATCGATGAATTGGGATTTTTTAAAAACTTTGGTGGGATTCGAAAAATGTTAACAAGAGTTGGTGGTTAAACGCAAACAGACAAACACAAGTAATTAAAGATTCCTTTTCGATTTTCGTCGGGTATAAATAGACCATTTCTGTCATGATATAAAACTTGTATCAAAGAATATAGAATAACCTAGAAGTCGCATCTCCTATAATTTTTTGTACAGAAAATGTTTGTATGACGGGTATGATATCACGACCCGCTCTCCTTAATCTTACTTTCCAAGATATTTTCCATTCTTACTCTCAGAGCTTCCATAAAACAGTAAAATCCAATGATTAACCACACACAGTGACAAAGTCAAACATCCCTTATCCGCTTACTACTGGTCATAAAGTAAATATATTATAAAGAGGGAAATCTACTGCCTTCTTTTGACAATGCCTTCAAGCTGGACTGTCCTTTTCAAATAAGTATTGGTGTTGAACTGTCAAATAAAGCTTACTTTCCAGTTTTTTTTAACGGAAATAAATTTTTTTAACAAGGGTCACTGATGACGTAAAAATACGAAAGTCGCAATCTTGTTTTCTTGCATCATGAGGAGACACTAACAAGTTACCCGAATGCAAGTTGTTATACTTTATTATTTTTCCCCTGCCTGTTACAGATTGTGTGCTTGAAAACTCTATATAAACGCTTAAAACCACGACAGTAAATTATAATTGCAAACAACACTATGATATAAGTAAAAATATAGCATTGTATAGAGTCAGCTGAAGTAAGTCGGGCCCCTGTTGTTGAGCCGACATGATTTATTTTAGTTATAAGTTAGTTTAAGACCAATTGTACATAAATTCTAATTCTAACGCTTAAAACTGGTTAAACAATATTCAAGAGTTTCAACCATTTTACTTGATACCTAAACTGATGCTCAATACCCTGATTGTTCTAAGAATGAATTTAAACAAGCATTAGGTCAGAAGGACACCTACTATGCAAGATTGTATTATACAAAGAAGTGATAAAGGTGTACTTTTTAAAGATAAATTATCTTTCTTCACACTCTATTATACTCGTATACAAAGAAGTAAAACTCTAGTCAAACAGAGCGTGTTCTGACGCCGCGTTGTAATATACAGTATATCATATCCCAAGTCATATAGAGCGCGTTTTCAACGCCGCGTCAAGATCCACACGGCGTCAAAACGCAACGAATTTTTTTTTTAATATTTTGTGCTTGGTGAATTAAGTCATTCTGAATTTGTTGTAGAAATGTATATATTACTTTTTTTGACTTATTTTGTGTCATTTAAATTTAAAAGTTTAATTTCGTTCAATAAGGCGTTCTCTAACGCCGCGTTAAATTAATCTCAACACAGTATAAAATAATCTTAACGCCACGTAAAGTAATCTTAACGCTGCATTGAAATCGCGGCCTGTTTGACGCGGTGCAACGCGATTCGCTGCAAGCGATCAGTTACTTGCGTACATATGCAAGTGTCTACAGCGCGACGATTTAAGTCGACTGAACTGACTGAGAGCGACGAAAAAATGCAATCGAAATTTGTTGATTCAGTTTAGCGAATCGCTCGTTTGACATGGACACATTTATTGATTTGCGTGAAAAACAATATACCACAATAAGACACCTTTAACATGAGCTGCGAACTGCGATCGCGAGTAAAAAGTTTTTAGCGATTTTTACAGCAAATATCACTTTTATTTTATTTTAACTAATCGAGAAAGTTACTAAATTATTAATTCTACAAACTTAAAAAGAAAAACACTGCATTTAAATGGTTTATATTACAAAATTTTCATATTTTTTAGTATTTGTATTTAATGAAAATCACCGCTGTACATCAAGATTACCTTATAACTAGTAAAGGATATATGAGGATAAATTTGAATTTAAAAAACAAGACAATTACATTTATATATTTAAATTTAAGTTATATTTACACAAATTAAACTAAAAAATTAAGAACGCAACCAAAAATAAACAAAAGTAAACTGCAATGAAAAAAAACGAAAAAAAAGTTATCTCAATTCAGACGAGAAAGGTGTTCAAAGCATGCTTCAAGAAATCTTCGGTGTTCTAGTCTCGTCTTAACATGGCTGGGTAAATCAATCCAAAGCTTGACAGCATAAACGGAAAATTCCCTGCTTGAAGTCAAGCAGGAGTGTGTGCAAGTGCGCAGAACTATGTACCGATTGGAAGAGCAAAAATTTATTTTGTCAAATAGATAGCTAGGTTCCTTCTTGTGAATAAGTTTGAAGAGTAGGGAACAGCATCGATATTTAAAAAATGTTTCTAAGTTGCATCCAAGGAGTTGTCCAGCTTCGGTCGAAATATGATCTTATAAGTTCAATTGTGTTCAAGTGTCGATCATAAGCTCATAGAGGCCGGACGTCGGGTCGAGGTGCGCGCACAAATAATTAAACAAATGTTAATTATTATTATTATTATTATTATTATTAATTATTGCGCATTGTTATCGCGAGTGTTAAAAAAAAATAATATTACACACTCGTTTGAGAGATTGGCAAAACCATCTCGCGTGTGCTGCAAAGAAAATAACAATATCCACTGCGTCGTTGGAAGACGATAAAATGCCCATTCGCGCTGTGGAAGAAAAAAAAATAATACACACTTGCATAACAAATCAAATTATCCTCTTATCTGTCCCAACCTTTTGTGCTTAGCTTGACTGCCTCTTTCTTATCTACTGTAGGCATTGTATGCTTGCGGTAAATGGATGAGGGCATCTGAGTTTGTCCTATTGTGCTGAATATTTAAATTGATTTTTTGTATGCAAGCTGTCTTATGGGCATAACACCTAAGACAGTTTGTTTATTACAGAGATTAATTTGGATTTTCACTGCATGGTTCGACTTAGTCAGAATTGTGTTTTGTGTGTAAGTATTTTTAAATGGTAAGTGATTTTTGTGTCGTGTATTCCAATGTTCGTGGTATAAGAAAGAATTTCTTTCACCTGTACGTCTACACTGTTAAGTACAGGCCAGCTGTTTTGGCATTAAGTGAAACCCAGGTTGAAGTAAATACTGATTTATCAGAGTTTGCTCTACATGGGTATTGCTTGGTGCCATTTCTCTTTTCCCATCATGGTCTCGTGGTCTATGTTAGGAATGATATTGCTTGCCAGAGCCTTCCCCAATATGGGCAATGTTCCAACACGGACTTTAACTTCTTGTGGCTCAAATTTCCGCAAGCATGTCATTCATTATTGTTTTATTTACAGGAGTCCAAATCTCGACAGCAATTCGACTTGTAATGAGTTTGATGCGCTGTCTGATTCTATCTCGAAAATTGTTTCCCTTTGTCCTCGCACTGAAATCGTTATTGCGGGCGATTTCAATGTACACAATTCCAATTGGCTCCGCTGTTCTGGTCAGACAACACCCGAAGGAAGGTATGTCGAGCTCTTTGCCGGATTACATCACCTTACCCAACTGATCGATGTGCCAACGCGTATACCGGATGTTGCTGGGCAAGCCGCCCATACTCTTGACTTGTTTCTTACTTCTCACCCTGTTAAATATACCATTAGTGTAACTTCTCCATTTGGCACTTCAGACCATTGTGTCATTTCAGCTAATTTCTCATCCTCCACCCATCCAGTTAAAGAAAAACTTCCCACCAGGACCGTTTGGCAATACGAGAAAGCCAACTGGGACGGCCTGAATATTTTTTTCCGAAACTTTAACTGGTCACAAATGCTTCCTCGATAGTGACATTGATGCCAGTGCTGAAATGATCACAGATGTGATTTTTCTAGGGATGCGTGCTTTTATTCCTAACAGAGTAAAAAGCATCAAACCTAAGGAAAAGTCTTAGTTTAATTCTGAGTGTAAAGAAGCTATCAGGCTCAAAGAAGAAAGTTTCCGTTCTTACAAAGCCAACCCTACAGAGGAAAATCGGAAAAAGCACAAACAAGCAAGAAACTCATGCAACTCCGTTATTGAAAGAACCAAATTTTTGCATGACCAAAAATTACGGCAAAAAATTCTGCAGTGTCCCAAAGGCAGTA
This sequence comes from Platycheirus rosarum, assembly GCA_963971375.1. Taxonomy (NCBI): domain Eukaryota; kingdom Metazoa; phylum Arthropoda; class Insecta; order Diptera; family Syrphidae; genus Platycheirus; species Platycheirus rosarum. Next base: position 109,760,320 of record OZ020507.1, on the reverse strand, counting down.
AAAATTTTTGGTCATATGTAAAAAATATTAAAAACTCCTCAACATCTCCGGTTCCAACGCTCATCGACAATAACAAACCAATTGTTTACTCTTCAGAGAAGGCAAACTTGCTCGCCGCCCATTTCGCTGCCAGCTCCACGCTGCCGCATAGCAACGTTGCCCCTCCTGTATTTGAGAATGTAATTTTTTCCATGGGACAGATTTTTTTCCGCACTCGTACAGTAGCAAGAGTTCTCAAAGATCTCAATATACACAAGTCCGCTGGCCCGGATGGTATACCCCCGACACTGGCAAAGCCACTGCGTAAGCTTTTCCATCGCTCCTACTCTTCTGGAATCTTTCCTAGAAGATGGAAAACAGCATTTGTCCAGCCTGTCCCTAAGAAAGGTGACCCATCCCCCCCCCTCCTCCTACCGACCCATAGCGCTGACATCCCTTCTTTCTAAGGTCATGGAAAGACTGATTAACCGTCAGCTTAAGGAATATCTCGAAGATCGTAAGCTTCTCCATGATCGTCAGTATGGCTTCCGCAGCAACCGTTCCACTGGTGATCTGATGGCATATCTCACCGAACAGTGGAACAAATCTTTACATCGCTTTGGTGAAAGTAAGATTATTGCTATTGATATCTCCAAGGCATTTGAAAGAGTTTGGCATGAAGCTCTCTTATCGAAAATGCGTGTTTTTGGGATCGATAATACTCTTGTTCGTTGGATTAGAAGCTATCTTCTGGACCGTTCAATACAAGTTGTATTGGACGGATTCAAGTCTGATTCCCATAAAATAAATGCTGGTGTGCCCCAGGGCTCTGTTCTGTCTCCGCCTCCTTTTCTCATTTTTATAAATGATTTTCTGTATGTTACTTCTATTCCACTTAACTGTTTTGCTGACGACTCTACCCTCAGCTTTTCATATTCGTTCGATAATTCACGTCCTTCGCCTTCGGACGTACAATTGCAACGGTGCCGTATGTCAAGCTCATTAAACTCCGATTCAAACAGCATTGTCAAATGGGGTAATAGGAATCGTGTGGAGTTTAATGCTTCGAAAACTCAATGCTGTCTTCTGTCGTTAAAGCTTAACATACCCCCAATGCCATTGTCCATGAATGGCACTTACATTGAAGAAACCGAAAAGCTCTCAGTACTCGGTATGTATGTCAACGACGACCTCCGTTGGAACGACCATATATTTGAAATCGCTAAGAATGCTGTTAAGTGCTTAGGTTTTCTGTATCGGTGTAAGAAGTATTTTTCTCCATCTGATCTGGCTACAATTTATAAAGCGTTTATACGCCCTAAACTCGAGTATAACTCCCACCTCTGGGCAGGTGCTTCACAAACATCGCTTCACTTGCTTGATAGAATACAAAATAGAGCGTTAAGATTGATAGGAAATAGAACTGCCGCTAAAACAATTGCCCCTCTTGAACACCGACGCAATGTTTCATGTCTTTCCTTATTCTATCGTTTCTTTTATAAAAAATGTTCACTTGAGGCGTGCAACTCTGAGCTTGTGAAGCAACTGGTAATCAGGATTGGCGAACAACTCACAGCCATATGATAAAATAGGAATTATTAGTGTTTTTAAAAACTTCAACTTAACTTGTGTTGGTATAATTGTTCTTGTTATGGGTCCGAGGACATTCCTTAGGTGTAAAATGTTCTGAATTAGAGAAGAAGTTTGGCTGTTGGTGGGGCAGATGTAAACTTGTCCATTGAAAGTTTGCACAGAGGAAAGAAGAGATTTTCTTTTCAGCTTCAGTGCATGCCGCTGCAGTTGATAATTGTTTTTTGTTAGGCTATCGTTAATATAAAAGTATTTCGGAGAGTCAAAACCAATGCCATAAAGCGGTAGTGGGGAACGTTTGGTTTTGCAGAAGCTTGCAGTCGCTCGCATGAATTTGCTTTTTTCTTACTTGTCAGCGAATTTCATTATGATGCAAGCATCATTATGTGAGTGCTCTTTTCGAGAAGTCGTTTTGGCATGGAAGATCTTACTCAGGCGAGGAGGGGGATATCAACTGTTGCACATACGTTATTGTAGAAATTCTCCAAACTTTCCCCAGGAGACTCAGGCACACCGAAGACTACGGCATCACAGATAAGTTTTTCTCGCTCGAATTTGTCAACCACAAGTAAAAGTCGTTGAATGTTTTGAGACGCTGTTTGTAGTTATACTTAGAGAAAAGAATTATTTTTTCTCTCACCTGTTTGCTCAAACAATGTTCCAGAGCAGCGATTTTTTCATCTTGTGCATTTAGGCGATTTTCTAAAGCCTTTAGTTTACTGTCCAGCGATTGGGAGAAAGTCTCCATCCATTTTTCTAGCTTCAATTCAATGCGGCTCCCCAGTTTGTTTTGCTAAGATAGCTGAGTTGTTTGCAGCAGGCATACTCGGAGAGCTTACACTTTCTTGTTGCTGTAAGGGATTTCGGGCTTCACCACTAGCAGCCATTGTATTTAATAATGTTTTTGTAAAATATTATTGCGATAAGAAAACAAAGATTATACTGAGAGGAAGCAGATATAAATGTAAGACAATGACAACTGTAGGACCAAGAAAATCACGACAAAGAGCTGTAAAAGTTAATTCGCAATCCAAAACATCAGAACGCGATCCACAAACATGCGAATAAGAAATTTGCTCGAATTTCACCTCAAATATAATGTGTGCACGTCACTCTGCTTCTTCTCTTTGAGATATCAATTTTTTCCTAAATGCTTTTTGTTTTGGTTTTAGTTCCGATTCAAGCAGTTCAAAAATTAAATAGAATTTTTTCCCAGGATATTTTTCGAGTTGATTTACCCGGGCAAACAATTCTCCTTTCAATAACAACAATGAATTTAGGCTAAACAGATTTTTAGAAGTCTGAGATTTCGCTGGTAGCGATGCCCTTGCGATCCGACGAAAAATCGTTGCGTCGAGCGACATGAATTCGCTTTTCCATAAACGCGTTAAGAAATAGGACTGTTCGTTTAACACGTCCCGCTCGATATGTTGGAGGTGAGTTTCTAAAACATCAACAAAATGTATGATATGTTTACATTTTAGCGCGAGAAAACCATTGCCGAGGATTTATATTGTGACCAAATATAAAAATATGGGTGGGGAAATTGTTAATAAAACTTTAAAATCAGTCATCGGTCTATGTGTTGCTGACGCCTCTGCGAGGAACATTTGTACAAAGGGTGATAGCCAAATCATTGAAGAAGCAAGCAAAGGGTACAAAAAGGAAAAAGACTTAAAAAGGATTTGCATTCCCACAATGTGTATCAGTCAACAATTGTGTGTGTCATTTCTCGCCCACCAAGAATGATCCCGATTCCATTTTGAAGAAAGGAGATGTTGTTGAAATAGATTTGGTGCCCATTATGGTGGATTTATTGATCTAGCAGCACACACCATTGTCGTTGGAGCATTGAGAGATAACAAAAAGACAGGCAAAAAGGCTGATGTTACCCTTGCAGCTTACTGGGCAGTACAAGCTGCATTAAGGCTTATTAAAAATGGATTTAGTAAATATGCAATCACTGAAGCCATACAAAAAGTTGCCGCATCACATAAATACAAACCAATTGAAGGTATGCTCAGTCATCAACTGAAACAACTCAAAATCGACGGTGAGAAGACAATCATTCCAGAGCGAGTATTAACGCAAGGAGCATTACTAATGTATTTTTGAAACCCACGAAGTCTACGCTATCGATGTAATTGTTAGCTCAGGTAAAGGAATCGTGAGTGGGACACACAAATGTCTGCTAAGCAGAAGGTAGCCAGCGAATCAAATTCAGCAATCACAAAGCAAAAGTGCAAATAACCCCTGCTGTTTAAACAAAGGCATACATTTTCTTCTAACAATTGTGTAAACCTACATTGTTTGAAATATTTTAAATAATAATACAAATAAAACACCAGCGACGATAAGTTGAAAACTTTTATTATGTAGTTATTCGAAATAATTTCTCTGTACATTTCTGTGCATTTGGTTTTCAGACAATTTTTTGAAACTTCATTTCAAATAGAAATCTTTAAGTGCAGTTTCTTGCCGGATGCAAACTTGATTCTGGAAATGTATTTATCTTTTTTTCTAGGACTTCTAGGCTCGGAGTTGTCCTTATTTTTACTTTTAATTTTCTCACTATCGTTGCACTTGGTTTTTTAAGTCAATTTCTTAAAACTTCATTCTAAATAAAAACCTTTGTATGCAGTTTCTTGGCGGATGTAAACTTAATTGTGGAAATGTATTTACCTTTTTTCTAGGACTACTAGGTTCGGAGATGTCCTTACTTTTATTTTGAATTTTCTCACTATCGTTGCATTTGGTTCGATCATAACAGCACACACAATAAATAATAAGTACGCCTATCATAAACACATAACTATTTTAATTTTTTATAATTTTATTTATTATTTTATTTATTATTTGGATAAATACAACTAAGATGCCTAATGTCTACGCCCATGATAGTCTCTATCTTCCTTGATGTTTCGATGTGGGTTCTTCCAAGACAATGTAACTTAAAACAAATGGGATTTCCCTCCCCGTCAGCTACAATGTAGATGTTGGAATCTTTTCCAATGCCGATTTGGTTGCCAAATGAAGGCAATGATTTTTGGAGGGTGAACGATTTCAGCGCTAAGTAATCATAACCAGTGTTGGTTAGAAGCCATCGTCTGAAAATAGATTGCTCATTTAAACAATTTTTTCATTTTGAATCCAAACAAAATACATTTCCTTCCACCTTCATATGACATACCAACTTGTGCCTTGCCAATCTCTTAGGAGCTTATGTATTCCGGCCGTTTTTATATTGGCAATAATAGAAGCAGCTAGTGAGCCTGGTACCAGTTCGTGGTTTTTCATTCCCATTTCAATCTAGATAAGACTTCAATGAACACAAAAGAAATAAAAGAAGCTTGAAACTACTTACGGCTCTTTTTGGCAGAATCTGCGATAATAGATATCAGGTATTCGCACCCGAATGGATTTGAATTCGTACCTAATTGATGGGTTTTATTACTGCAACTGGATTCCATTCTTTGCCTAATACCTCGGAGAGTTCACTCAGATCGGAGAAATCAGACAAGTCCGATGTGTTATTGTAATGTGTATCATAAACACGTTAGATATTTAATAAATTCAAAGACGTTTAATAAAGTTTTGCGTACAATATAAAATAATTTTATTATCTTCTTTCTAGATGTGATCCTTAATCGATAATGGTTGAAGCTCAACTGGTTTGACGTTTGTCTTTTATATACCTACATATATGCAAGTTGATGGATTCACAATAATAATATTCACAATTAGCATTTATATTACACGCCTTTTTTTAAATTTTTTTTTTTAAAGCTTAATAAATCTTTGGTAGCAAGACTACAATACCGAATAGGTGATAAACTAACTCGACCACTTCGAGTCACATAAGGTGTGGAACTTACATCAGGCATTTTATGAGCCTCAACTTCTAATTTAGGTTGTTAGCTGTCGCGATCAACTGAATCATAATGGTGGGTCCAGTTGTTCAATTGATCGTTCGGCTTCATTTGATAAGTTGCTATCAGTTGGCACATTTTTATTGTTACAATTTTTATTTAATTCTACGTTAACATCGAAATTGCTTTCCTTACTTGATGGTATAATATTGATTTCTTTTGCATTGTTGTCTTCTTTATTAACATTGTTTCTAATATGATCTTCAAATAAAAATTCACTTGTATTAATTTCATTATTTCTTGTCTTGGCTAAAAATCTTCTATTTCTTCGAAAATTTTTACCAAAATTGTCTAGAACAATATATGATCTATCGTTAACATTAGCTATAATATTAGCATAATGCCAATCTTTTTCGTTTTGTAGTCATCTTTTTTGAATGATAACTCTCATTCATTCATATACTCTAGTATATTGAAAATCTATTCTGATTTGACCCTCTGAAATTATATGTCCCATGAACTTAATTTGTTTTTGCCTAAACTGAATTTTATCCGCATTAAATCGAGTATTATATTTTTGAGTGAGTTCCATTACTATTGCCATCGTTTGGTCATGTTCAAGGTCATTGGCCGCTGCAATGGCCATATCATTAAAATATATGAAAAGGTTTGGAATATCACCGAATGTTTGCACCATTTTCTTTTGAAACATTTCCGGTGCAATACTTATACCGAATGGCAACGATTGAACTTGAATCTACCGACCTGAGTTATAAAAGTAGTTAAATCTGCGCTCTTAGCATCAAGTTCCATATGCCAGAATCCGTTACTAAGATCAAGCACAGAAAATATACATTTATTTGTCAGCCGCCCCATATCGTCTTCTATCGTTGGAATTAGGAACTGCTCGCGCCTTATGCATGCATTCAGCGGCTTCGGATCAAGACAAACCCTAAGTTTTCCATTAGGTTTTTCAACGAGTTGAACATTATTCACCCAATCGGTGGAATAATCGACTGGAGAAATAATTCCAGCCGGGACCATAGATTCAAGTTCCAATTTTAAACGATCACACAAACTCAAAGGAATGCGCTTTTTATAGTGCAACGAGGGTATAGCACCCTCTTTTAACATAATGGACCAAGTTCCCGGAAATTTACCTACAGCACTAAAATTTTTCTTAAATTTTTCTAAGAATTTTCCTTTCTCCCGTGGCAAACATGGTAATGATTGCACATTGTTCAAGCGTTTTATTAGATCAAACTTTATGCAAGTCGATAAACCCAGCAGTGGTTCAAACGCGTCGTCAACAACAAGAAATTCAGTTATTTTCATAGTTCCCTTTTCCACATCAAAACATTTTAAATTCACCACACCATAGATATTGATTTTATTAGCACTGTAATCAAAGTCAGAAAACGTTTGATTTTCATTTTGCACAACTGTATTAAATTTATATGACTCCATAGCAATATTTTTTTCTGGGGAGGCAATAATCATCAAATGCCTTTAAGACGATTTCCAATGTGATTCCCATTTGCGCAGCTCCTTCGATTTGTTGGTCCCTATTGCCATCACCTTGCTCTTCTTCGCCTTCGTTATCTTCACCGCCCTCTTCGTTACCGTTCTCATCAGCGATTTGGATTTGCATTCACATCTGCAGGTGCATTTGCTAAACCAAACATGCTGTCAAGTGTTCCATCGTTCGGGTACAGAGTGTTGCAGATATTTCCATTTCTTGTTGTTCCGGCTCATCCATTCTATTATTTGCAATAATGTATACCATGAATGTGCGTTTCCATGTCGGCCATTCTTTTGCCGAATTGGAGCAGTCCAATGGTTTTGGCAGACGATCGGCCATTTTAGGGTTATACAAAAAAAACAGCACGTGTTTTCTAATGTACTTCCGAATTTTCAGTTAATGGGGTTAACTTCTGACACCATGTAACGTGTATCATTAACACGTTAGATATTTAATAATAATAATAATATTCACAATTAGCATTTATATTACAGTTTTCATCACACTCGTTAGTTTCGTAGCTTGAATCGTCTTCGTCATCTTCGTCGGCAACAACTGCGGTGGCAACAATTGAATTGTCTTCTTGTCTTTCGGAACAACAGCCGAAAAAAAAACAGTTGTTTATCTGGTGATTCTAAGTGCATGTGGGTCTGGTCCATTTCTTTCATCAGCAAGGGGTGTTTTGTTTGTGTAGATGGAAACATTTTCACTGTCGTTTTTTTCAGCGGGACAATAATTATTTTGGTTGTTGAGTGTTAAATGAATTGTGAATTCACTTGCAATCAGGATTTTGAATTCTGGTGGTGCTACGTTAGTGGATATTATTTTCCATTTTGAAATTATTTTTTTGTGGATTTGTTTTAATTGAATTGGAGAAATTTGTACTTCAATTTTAATATTTTGACTTTTTTCTGCAAACAAAACACAATTTACTGACAGTTTTCGTCAACAAGAACAAAATGATATGTCAAAATGAACAAAACTCACCACATCTTTTTTTTTTTTTTTTTTATACAAAAGTGAACACGAAACACAATGAATGATATACCAAAGCGACAACGAAAATTGGAGGTGTTGGTGGATGGAACGTACGAAACATTTTCCTTTAATAATATATTTACTCTATGCTTCTCGTGTACATTATACAATGTTCAGCTAAATTCCAATATCACTTGGTCGATCGTCGGTGTGTAGCATGGTGTATGTAGTGGGTGACGGTGAGGCTGACAAGGACGAATTAATACAAGCACATGTATTAATAAATTGCACGACTGGATCTCACGTACTTGCTCATAGGTGCGGTCACATTGTAAAATAAAATTTAAAAAAATTTAAGTGAACATCAAAGGATTTATTCGATTTTTGTGACTTTTGATTGTTCGAATAAACTACTTTAATTGTATTGAGTGAAATAATTTAAAATTTAAGAAATGTAAAAAAGTGTGAATTTTTTTTTAAGAAGCGGTTTTTAAATAAAATGGTTTTTTTAACAACGTTTTTTTAAAACAAATTAAAAACAATAGTTCAGAAATACAAACCTAAGCATGAAAATAACATACATTTTAAAACCAGTTTTATAAAAAATCACTTTGATTTTTCAAAAAAAAAATTTATGCGAAATTACTTAGGCTACCTACATCTTCTTGAATATCAATTTTAATAGTAATCGGATCACCAGTTTTTGAAAAAGTCAAAGAAAGTCCTTTGGGGGGTACCGTTTTCAGCCCACCAAATTAAATTTTTTTTCACCAAAATATAATGCTTACCTACAGTAGTACACTGATTTTTTTTTCATAAAAATTCTTGGAGCCGTTTTCGAGAAAAATAAGCTTTTAAATATCGGTTATATGACAGGTAAATTTAATTTTTGGGCTAAAATTTAACAAAATCCTCTGTAGAATGTCAAAATAACATTATGTTCTAAATTTGAAGACGATTGGCCCAACCGTTAAGGCGTCCAAAATACATCCGTACAGACAGACAGACAGACAGACGGACAGAATTATATATGTCAGTAACACAAATATGTTTCTCTATCATCGTAATGTCATGTTAATTGTTATCCCAAGATTTTTAATCTGCACGAATGCATAACTTGCATTATACATAGAACCTATGTATAATCGCAAGTAACGAAAAAAAAATATGTTGTTCTCGGTGAACGACACGATACCACGTTGGTAGGATCGACAATGATTGCATTTTTTTGTATCTTTTGCTCCGTTGATGCACAAGTTGTGTAGGAGGTAGATGTTCAATTTTATTTCATTAAAAAATTAATCCGAAAAAATAATTTAAAATCTGGCATACAATTCTATATAGTTGACTTCAGTGTTTCGGAAAACCCGAATCCAAAAGTAATTTTTTTACTTGCGATTGCCAAGTTTAGGAATCGTGAATATAAAAAAGGTAATTATACACATTCGCTGTCACCTGGCTTTTTGTCTATACAAAAATCAAAACCAGATCGATTTTTATGATTTTTACTTGCGATTTATAGGGACTATAAGGCAAGTTATGCATTCGTAAAAAAAACTATCTTAGAATCAAACATGACATTATGATAATAGGGAAATCGAAAAAAGTGTCTCAGAAAATTCTGTCCGTCTATCTGTCCGTCTGTCTGTCTGTCTGTCTGCCCGTATCGATTCCTACAGCCTAAACGTTTGGGCCGATTTGATTCAAGCTTGGTATATAGTACTCTACACAACTGTCTTTCGAATTGGTATTTTAGCTCCAAAACTAACGGTACCTGCCATATAACTCTTAATGAAAATCTTATTTTTCTCAAAAACGGCTTTTGATAAAACTTTCTGAATGGTGTTTTCTATGCAAAATCTATCTTTTAGTTTTAATGGATTTTTCAGAAAAAGTTTTATAACATTACCTCCCATACGACCAGTTTTTTTAAAATCAGACTTTCTCGTTAACTAATTGACGGATTTTGATGAAATTTTCAAAATATGTAGTGTTTTATGATTTAAATAATATTGTTTATTAAAATTTTCAAAAACATTTTTTTTTAATTTTTAATAATTTTTTAAAAAAACTTATTTTGTTTTTTTAATATTTTGAAAACGAATCTATAGATTTTTTTTAATTAAACAATAGATTTCTTTAAATTGACTTACTCAAAAAAAAATTTAAAATATGTTTGCGAAAAGTTTTTCAAAAAAAACTTTTTTGAAAAACTGGTCGAACGAAGCTGGACTCTTCATTGACTTAACCAAGGCTTTTGACTTAGTAGACCATAATATTCTTTTGAAACAATTGTACAATGCAGGAATGCGTGGGTTTATCTACAATTGGTTTGATTCTTATCTATCTGATAGAAAACAAATAGTTAAAATAAATGGTAGCTTAAGTAGTTTTTTCTAATATTAGTATTGGCGTTCCCCAAGGTTCAGTTTTGGTTTTGGGTCCCTTGCTTTTCCTGATTTTCAAAAATTCTATTTTCAGTCAGAAATTCAAAGGAAAAATTATTGAATTTGCTGATGATATGGCTTTTGCATATGGTTCTAAATCTTTGCTTAACTTAATTTCTGACATTAACTCTGACTTGGACATTTTAAGGCGCTGGTTTGCAGTTAATAAAATGGTGTTGAACAATAAAACAAAAATAATGTACTTTAGTCTATCTGGGTCTCCTATTTTAGATGATTGCGATATTTTTTATCACTCTTCAGACTGCAAAAAATTCAAATTTAATGTAGACGATTCTTACAGTTTTCTTTCTTATGAGTCCTGTTCCCCTCATTGCTTTCAAATAGATTTTGTCAAGAGTTTCAAATACCTTGGTGTCTTACTTGATAGTGTGATGAACTGGTCTGATCACACCCAAACACTATAAAAATACTTGTTATGTTGTTCTAGGCAATTTTATACTCTTGGATTGTATTGCTCACACAAATGACTAGTTATGATCTACTATGATATTGTTCATTCCAAAATTCAGTATGAAATAACTTGTTGGGGGGGTTCTTATCAAAACAAGATTAATCCTTTTCTTATTCTTCAAAAATATATTATACAAATTTTTGTAGAAAAAATCGTATTCATAATAGTTTCATTTTATTTCAGGAATTAAAAGTTCTTCCTCTAAGACATTTGTACTACTTCAAAATTTTTAAATTATTTTTCATTAGAAGTGGATATCTTTTTACGAGAAGTAATCCACGACATAATTTACGTGTGAATACTATGAATTTAGTTAGCATCGATTCTTATAATAAAATGCATTTTAGAAGATTCTATACAATAGTTGCTCCCTCAGTTTTTAACAAACTGCCTTTCTCCATTAGAAGTCTAAGAATATTGTTTTCTTTCCTACATAATGTTAAATCATGGCTTTATGAACACGATCAGATTCAAATTGAAAACTTGTTGTCTTTAATTATTTAATTAAATTATTTATATAAAAAAAAAAAATCTGTACCTTTTCAGTTCTTGCACACAACTTTGTTGATTTATTTTACTTTTTATTTTGATGAGCATTCGCCACTAGCTCTAGCTTTAAGCTAAGCTAAAGAGTGTCTCTTAAGTATCTTTTTAATAACTCCATCATGTTAATTTTTTTGATCTTCTAAACTTTATGTATAATTAAAATTATTGTACCTACCAAAATGAATTAATAAATGCAATACAATACAATACAATGAAAGATTCACAAAATACAAAATAGCAAAAGAAATAAGATGGCTTACAATTTTTTTTCCAAAAAACGTTATGAATAGTGTTTTTTTGATTTCATAAAAATTAAATATTTAATATTTTCCCCCAAATTTTGTTTATATTGCTCGGTTGAGCCCTAGCCACTAGTCAAATGCAAACTTCGTTATTTTTATTACTATTTATTAATCGGTATTTATTTTAAAGCATTTCATGATCATAACAACATACAGAATAATAATAATAATAAGGACGCCTATGATAAACACATAAACACGCAAAAACAACTAACAAGTAAAAAAAATATTTGATTACCAACTGAATGCAAAAAATTTCAATCAAGAAAACAAAATTGTACACCTGCATACAAACAGCCACTGTGTTAAGTTTTAATATTGTCTATACCCACTCGTTTCACAGTGGTTAGAATAGGTATCTTAATTTTAGTACCTACCTTCCTTCCAACCTTATTATAGGTAGGTACATAATATCCTAAATAAATTGCATGAATACTCCCAACATGAGTTTATCGATCCACCAAACATAATTAAGCTAACTTTTTTAATTAATTTTATTTCAAAGAGTAAACTATTGTTAAATGTACCTTATAGCTTATATCTAAGTTTACCTATACCTAGCCTAGTTTCCATACTGCTGATTTCTAACAATCTTTATGCCAACTGATCAAATTTTTTAAATTTTATTCCACGATGTGACAGCACATATGAGCAAGTAAGTGCGATCCAGTCGTACAATTTATTTTTAAATGTTCGTGTTGACAACGGATTAAAAAAATGTTTAAATTATCCCCATGTTCAACTTTTCCATCTTAAAATAAAACCAGTGCTAACATTACGTATACAAATACGTATTAAAGGATTTTTTTATTAACTGCTCATATATTTTTTAATAAATCCGCCTTCAAATTGGACAGTCTAGTTTTTAATTTTTGTACAGCCAAAAAACCAGGTGACCGATAAAGTGTATAGTAACCTTAAAAAAATTGAGATAACAATCAAACATGACATTACGATCGTAGGGAAGTATACAAAAGTTAGGTTTCCTTTTTCGGTAACTGTTTATTGGATTTCTATTAAATTCAATATTAAAAAAAAATATAGGAAGCCAAATTAGTTTTTGAATTAAAGCTCACCGGGGATGGTAGCTTTTGGCGGTCGTGCGCGCAAAAAAAAAATATAAAAAAGCAGAATTGGCTCTGCACAAACCCTCGCGTGTATCTTAAAAAAATTACCGCCTGTGGTGCGCGCGGTAATCGTATGATGATTTGCAGTGCATAGCTGAATGTCATCTGATCTGTGTGTTCTTCCACACTGGCAAAACCACTGCGTAAGCTCTTCCATCGCTCCTATTCTTTTCGAATCTTTCCTAGAAGATGGAAAACAGCATTTGTCCAGGCTGTCCCTAAGAAAGGTGACCCATCCTCCCCCTCCTCCTACCGACCCATACCACTAATACCCCTTCTTTCTAAGGAAACGCTGATTAATAGTCAGCTTAAGGAATATCTCGAAGATCGAAAGCTTCTCCATGACCGTCAGTATGGCTTCCGCAGCAACCGTTCCCCTGATGATCTGATGGCATATCTCACCGAACAGTGGAACAAATCTTTACATCGCTTTGGTGAAAGTAAGATTATTGCTCTTGATATCTCCAAGGCATTTGATAGAGTTTGGCATGAAGCTCTCTTATCGAAAATGCGTGCTTTTGGGATCGATGATACTGTTGTTCGTTGGATTAGAAGCGTTCGTACCCGTTCAATACAAGTAGTATTGGACGGATGCAAGTCTGATTCCCACAAAATAAATGCTGGTGTAACCCAGCGCTCCGTTCTATCTTTAACTCTTTTCCTCATTTTTTATAAATGATCTTCTGTCTGTTACTTCTAATCCACTTAACTGTTTTGCTGACGACTCTACCCTCAGCTTTTCATATTCGTTCGATAATTCACGTCCTTCGCCTTCGGACGTACAATTGCAACGGTACCGTATGTCAAGCTCATTAAACTCGGATTTACACAGCATTTTCAAATGGGGTAATAGGAATCGTGTGGAGTTTAATGCTTCGAAAACTCAATGCGGTCTTCTGTCGTTAAAGCTAAACATACCCACCATGCCATTGTCCATGAATGGCACTACACGTATCGGTGTAAGTTTTTTTCCCCTTCTGATCAATTTATAAAGCGTTTATACGCCCAAAACTGAAGTATAACTCCCACCTCTGGGCAGGTGCTTCTCAAGCATCGCTTCACCTGCTCGATAGAATACAAAACAAAGCGGTAAGATTGACAAGAAATAGAACTGCCGCTGAAACAATTGCCCCTTTCGAACACCGACGCAATGTTTCATGTCTTTCCTTATTTTATCGTTTCTTTTATAAAAAAATGTTCACTCGAAGTAGCCAGCTGCATTCCTCTCCTTAAAAGTTTCTCCCATAAAACTGGTCTCGCTAGGAATGCTCATCAGTTCACTCTTGAGCCCAATTTTCGGACGTACCGTGAAATATAGAGATTCTTTTTTTAGCCGTGCAACACGACTTTGGAATGGTTTACCCAACGAGATTTTCCCTTACTATTTCGATTTGCAAGCATTCAAAGCCAATGATATTCGACACCTACATTCCCTCTCTCCATAATCTTCCTATGCTCGCGCAGTGCGTTTTAACATTATAAGGGCAACACAGAAATCCCTTTTATGCGAATTTTATCTTTGGTCCTCCGGGATCACTTTTTAAAAAATTGAAATAAAACGCACAATTTAAATTTGTAAGTGCTGATCTAATTTGTATTCTTAATTTCAGAGCTTCAGATCCCTTACCACTGGTGGGAGGAAATCTTTAGCTATATTGAAAGATGTTGAGATTCAGCTGAATACTTAATACTGTCCTGTTGCTCGTCATGCAAGCCCTTTTTATATTTCATAATTCTCTTTGCAGTGATGCTGCATGTACATTAACATTCAGAATTCTTTTTACTAACTAGGTATATGTAACAAAGATACATGTATAGCATATCATAATTTTTGATGATGATTCAAAAATATTGGATCGTTGGCGATCTTTGTTTACATTAGTTTTATATCATATCATCATTCTTGATGATGATTAAATTTTATAGTGATGGAAGAAATTTGATCGTTGACGATCTTTGTTTACATTAATTTTATGGTGATATTTTGTTGATAATTTATTATGCTCAAGCAAATATGCTTGGTAAGCTTTTATTATTATTTGTATTGGGAAGTAATTCTATAACTCCTCCCCCCTTTGAATTTGGTTTCTCCTGAAACAATTTTTTATATAAAATTATAAGTATAGCACAAATTAAAACAATTACAAATCCATTTATACCAAAATGAATATATGATTGGTCTGAAACTATTTCTACTATTTCATTAATATTTTCTATCTTGTCAAATTATAATCTTCAATTTTTAAATCAATTTCTGTCAAATTAAATATATCTTCCATATAAATATTGATCCGTTGGTTTACAATTGGATTTTTGTTTACATATTCTGTGTCATATATTTTAATATTACAGTTTTTTTATTTTCACAATATTAATAAAATGTTTCATTTATTTTAACAATGGTTTCATCTTTTATATCCAATTTCATATTTTCCTCATTGGGTATGGAGGTTTTAAAATATTTATCAACATTATAATTTTTATCAGGTATTTGAATTATATATTTTAAAAGATCGTTATCGTATTCGCTTACCGATAATTTAATATTTTTTGAGTTTAAACAAATCAATATCATAATAATCTATTTCTTCTGCCGTTAGTAGGCTTTCTGTCATTATTTGTAATCTACTTGCCAATATAATAGTTTGTATTTTCTCTATAATTGCTTTTACTTTTCGGCTGCTCTAGTATATTCTAGAACTATAATTCTTTTTTCTAATTGTTTAATCATCCATAGTTCCGAATAAAAAGTTTAAGACTCTTGTGTTAATAAGACTTCTTGGTTTTCATATATGGGGTTTATGACCTTTTATGCTTTTTAGTTCTTCTTGAATTAAATTTAACTCATTGTCTATATATATTGTCTAACGAAAGTCTTCTGGTGACTTCACTATAAGTCTTCTGATCCAACCCTTGTTTAGTTGTTTTAATCAATAACCCATTTATTTTCGTTAAATTTATTATATGTTAAACTGAATTATATTTGTTAACGATATTCACTTCATCATATTTAATAACCGCGTAACCGTTATTGTTTGTTATTTCTTCAGCTATTAATAGATATAGCCACTAAAATTATTAAACTTTTCATTTTGTACGTCCTCTTCTATCTGCATTTGTCACAAAACTAAAACTCTTCCTGGATTTTTCTGCTTTGATTAAATTGTCTTGGTTTATTTGCTTACTCTTTCTTGTATTCTCCGAAAACCAACTGCGTGCTGTTGACATGTGTTATGTGTTTTCTGTTTTCCGTTCTCCTTCTGTCTTCTCTTCTGTCCTGTATCAATGTCGTCTTGTGAGTTTTCTTGTAATTGTCTGAGCCGATGGCCTCAGTAGCCAGTGCTCGTAAGTGTGTCTACTTCGTAAATTTATCTACGGAGTAGATTAAAAATGTAATGTAATGTTACTCTTTCTTTCCTTTTGGATATTCTTCGTTTGTTGATCCTCAAGTTTATTGTATTTGTATCTTTGTGCTGTTCTATGACGTTCTGTTCTAGAGTTTTTAACAACCCTTCCGTTCTATTTTCGCTTTATTCCTCTCTATTAGTATTTAGTCTATCGATTATTTTTTTTTGTTTTTGATCATTAGATCATGAAGTTTATTTTTATCTTATTTGCCTTTCTGTTTATCATATGGTTTTTGCTTAGTAGTAGAATGTATCAAAGTGTTATAAAAGAGATTAGTTTTGTGAACAGCTACTCGAATTTCATGTATACTAGGGTTCGTTTTTTCCGTTTAGGAGTGCTCTTATTTTTTCAGCTAATCTATGAAAGACTTCAATGGCTGAATTCCCTGTATGATTGTTCGGTTTAGTAAAATGTACTTCTATGTCAAGGTCTTCTAATAATTTTATAATTCTTCGAAAGTTAAATTCATTATCCATTACGAATCTTTTTGATTTATTATTTATTATTTATTTGTTTGATTGTCGCTAATAGTTGTAGAATTGTTTCTTCTTAAGTTTCATGAGAAACATTTGGAACGTATGTAGCTGTAGCTAGCTTACTAAATTTATCAATGGAAGTTAAGTATTTTGTTTTATTAATACAATAAATGTCAAAATGAACTATCTCATTAATGTCTTTTGGAGTTTCTGTTAAATGAAATTTTTCCTTAATTGGTCGTCTATCATACTTAGATTGTTTGCATGTATTGCAACTATTGATTACGTCATTTAATAATTATTTTAATTTCTTAAAATAGATTTTTGTTCTAAGTACTCTATAATTTCCTTTAATTCCTGAATGACCTGTTTCTTTTTCATGGTACAATTTTATCTGTTTAATGGCTTCCTCTTCTGTTTCTATGTCTTTAGCAAAGTATACACATTTATAAAATTTAATTCTTATTCCAAATAGCTCTATTAATTTTTGTTGAAGTATATTATATTCGTTGTCTGTTAATTCAGTATAAATTCCTGTATTAATTTTTGTCTATTAATGGTATTATAAGATCATTAAAATTATCTTTATGTATTCTTTTATGCTTTGAATTTTTCTTAAGTCCATTTCCTGCTTGTAATATTATTTGTTGTTTAAAAATGTTCAGTGCACTATCTTTAATTGGGAAGTGATCATTCATTTCCTCCTGTTGCGAATGTATTGTAGCTCTAACTGATTCTTGTTATAACATGTTTATTTCTTGTATATCTTTAATTTCTCTACTCAAAAATTCTGCTACAGTGTTGCTTGTACCTTTAAAATATTAAATTTGCATATCATATTCTCCTAAGTGGAGTATCCATCTTTGTAATCTGGGTGAAATATCTCTGCCTCAATTTGTTGTCTGTAGCCATTATAATGGTTGGTGATCTGTTTTAAGATCAAAGCGTCTACCATATAAATACGGTCGTAAATATTTTACTGACCAAACTATAGCGAGTAATTCTTTTTCTGTTGTACTGTAGTTTCTTTCATGTTCATTGAAAGTTCTACTTTTAAACGTTATTGGGTGCCCTTTCTGCGTTAGCACTGCTCCAATGGCATAATTGGATGCATCTGTCGTAAAGACGATTTTTTCATTAAAATCAGGATATGAAGGTACTGGTCCCGGTTGAAGCGCATTTTTTAATTCTTGATGTGCTTTAATATAATTTGTATCATTTCTATCAATTTTCTATCTTTCTTTAAATACTTGGTAATGAGTTGTGCAATTTTTGCATTTAATTTCTTTAGCTGTACAAGGAAGTTGTATTTTTTTTATAGCTTCTATTTTATCTATATTGGGTTTTACACCTTTGTCTGTAATTGTGTGCCCTAAGAACTTTGTTTTTCTTGAAAATTACATTTAAGTGCAGATAACTTTAAGGTTGTATTTTTTTAAACGTTGAAAAACTAATCGAAGATGTACCATGTATTCCTGTAATGAAGTACTAAAAATTAATATATCATCAAGATATACCACACAAATTTTATTTATTAAACCTTCTAAAATTTCATTCATCATTCTTTGAAAAGTGGCTGGTGCAATTTTTAGACTAAATGGCATTCTGAACCATTCATAATGTCCGTATGGAGTTAGAAAGCTGTTTTTTCAGAATCTGCAGGATTCATTTTTATTTGATGAAAACCTTTAGCAAGGTCAAGGGTTGAAAAACTTTGAGCTCTTCCTTATTAATCTGGTATCTCGTCGATATTAGGTATAGGATGCTTAAATTCAATGTTTTTTTCATTTAATTTTCTATAATCGACTACCATTCGCCATTTTTGTTCACCTGAATTATCTATTTTCTTTGGGACTACCCAAAATAATGCACCTATATAAGGGGAAACACTTTTTTCGTATTATACCTTGTTACAATTTTAACAAATATAAATTTTAAATAAAATTTTTAATTCCTGTTTTTCTTAAAAATTTAAATTCTTATCTATTAATTGGCTCATTTGCCTTGAGTTGCAATATTCTAGAGTGTGAATTTCTTCATATTCGTATATACTTTTAATTTCTTTCTTTTCACTGTCATAATTCTCAAAGTATGTTTTTCAAAGTATGTTGAGCCAGTATCTATAAGATTATTGATTTTTTTATTATTTATTGTAACTTTTATTATGGGAAGTGATTCTTCTTCCCGGCTATGGTAAAATTTACCACTTCATTTTTTTATTTCTGTATTATTTACATCCATAGGTTCTGGCCTTGGATTCCTATTATTATTGTTAAAGTTATTATTCCTATACTGCCCTGAATTGAATGATCTTTGATTGTTATCAAAATTTCTGAAATGTCCCTGATTATTATTATTGAAGTTATTTTAGTTTCTAAATTGTCCTGAATTCTGTGGTCTTTGATTACTATAATTGTTTCTAACATTGTTCTGGAATGGTGGTCTAGCAATATTATTATTTGGTATCTGACTGTAGTTCATTCCTCTATTATTATTGTGGTAGTCAATATTGTTTTGTTGTGGTTTAAAATTATTCGAATTTCCCTGTTTATTTAAATTCCTATGGCGCATTAGCAAAGAATAAGACTCTCTTATTTATCGAATATTTTGTGCAATAATGACAGAAGCTTGATTGGCATTTAAATTATTTAAAAATGTGTTCATTATAATATTTATATTATTTTCTGGGTTATAAATAGGACTTTATTCCAACTTACTTTTTTAATTCAGTTTTAAAAGGATTCCTTCGGTCTGATCAAAAAGTTGTTGAAGATCGCTGGTGTTGATCATGTGAAGGTCTTGAAGAATTTGTTTATATGTTTCACGAACTCCAAAATCCTGGATTAATGCATCTTTTATAGTTGGCCAAGTTGGCATTAAAATTCTCCGTAATGTATTTATTGCTGCTCCTTGTATTTTATTTCGTATTATGAGAGTTGCTATAAGCTGATTTTCCACACTAATATAGTTATACACATAATCTATGAATTCTATAAATGCTATGACATCTTCGTCTGGACGTCCCGAGAATGTTGAAAGTTTTTCCAAACATAATAGTCGTACATTCTGGTCTGCTGCTGGGTGAGCCATCTTTTTATTAGGTATATAGTTTTTTTTTGTTCTTTAACACTGTCTTTTTCGTACACTTGAATTTTTTTTCACTTCCTTTTTTCGTTTTCAATTTTCTCGAAAATAGATAGTTGGGAAATTTTTGAACTCGTCCATTATGTTTCGGCAAATTTTGGAAACACATGCAATAACTTGTGGAAACCGTGTTTGTGTGCGTGAGAGTAAAGTTTTGTTAGATCTCACAACGGTGGCTTTCTTGGTTAACGTCAAGCTTCCAGGAAGCCAGAATGCCGTGTTTAGGATAGCGAAAACAAATGGTTGTGTTGTATGTATGAGTGAATGATTGGACTGGACGAGGGAGGAAGATGGTAGTTAAAAATAAGCTTGGAGGACACTCTTGCGAGAGGCTTGAAAGCAAAAAGGAACAAATAAAAGAAAATCGAGGAATTTTGGTTGAAGGAAAAAAAAATCTAGAATTCTTTTTACTAACTAGGTATATGTAACAAAGATACATGTATAGCATATCATAATTTTTGATGATGATTCAAAAATATTGGATCGTTGGCGATCTTTGTTTACATTAGTTTTATATCATATCATCATTCTTGATGATGATTAAATTTTATAGTGATGGAAGAAGTTTGATCGTTGACGATCTTTGTTTACATTAATTTTATGGTGATATTTTGTTGATAATTTATTATGCTCAAGCAAATATGATTGGTAAGCTTTTATTATTATTTGTATTGGGAAGTAATTCTTTAACTCCTCCCCCCTTTGAATTTGGTTTCTCCTGAAACAATTTTTTATATAAAATTATAAGTATAGCACAAATTAAAACAATTACAAATCCATTTATACCAAAATGAATATATGATTGGTCTGAAACTTTTTCTACTATTTCATTAATATTTTCTTTCTTGTCAAATTATAATCTTCAATTTTTAAATCAATTTCTGTCAAATTAAATATATCTTCCATATAAATATTGATCCGTTGGTTTACAATTGGATTTTTGTTTACATATTCTGTGTCATATATTTTAATATTACAGTTTTTTTATTTTCACAATATTAATAAAATGTTTCATTTATTTTAACAATGGTCTCATCTTTTATATCCAATTTCATATTTTCCTCATTGGGTATGGAGGTTTTAAAATATTTATCAACATTATAATTTTTATCAGGTATTTGAATTATAAATTTTAAAAGATCGTTATCGTATTCGCTTACCGATAATTTAATATTTTTTGAGTTTAAACAAATCAATATCATAATAATCTATTTCTTCTGCCGTTAGTAGGCTTTCTGTCATTATTTGTAATCTACTTGCCAATATAATAGTTTGTATTTTCTCTATAATTGCTTTTACTTTTTCGACTGCTCTAGTATATTCTAGAACTATAATTCTTTTTTCTAATTGTTTAATCATCCATAGTTCCGAATAAAAAGTTTAAGACTCTTGTGTTAATAAGACTTCTTGGTATTCATATATGGGGCTTATGACCTTTAATGCTTTTTAGTTCTTCTTGAATTAAATTTAACTCATTGTCTATATATATTGTCTAACGAAAGTCTTCTGGTGACTTCACTATAAAAGTCTTCTGTTCCAACCCTTGTTTAGTTGTTTTAATCAATAACCCATTTATTTTCGTTAAATTTATTATATGTTAAACTGAATTATATTTGTTAACGATATTCACTTCATCATATTTAATAACCGCGTAACCGTTATTCTTTGTTATTTCTTCAGCTATTAATGATTTACTGCTCACTATGTTAAAGATAGCCACTAAAATTATTAAACTTTTCATTTTGTACGTCCTCTTCTATCTGTATTTGTCACAAAACTAAAACTCTTCCTGGATTTTTCTGCTTTGATTAAATTGTCTTGGTTTATTTGCTTACTCTTTCTTTCCTTTTGGATATTCTTCGTTTGTTGATCCTCAAGTTTATTGTATTTGTATCTTTGTGCTGTTCTATGACGTTCTGTTCTAGAGTTTTTAACAACCCTTCCGTTCTTTTTTCGCTTTATTCCTCTCTATTAGTATTTAGTCTATCGATTATTTTTTTTTGTTTTTGATCATTAGATCATGAAGTTTATTTTTATCTTATTTGCCTTTCTGTTTATCATATGGTTTTTGCTTAGTAGTAGAATGTATCAAAGTGTTATAAAAGAGATTAGTTTTGTGAACAGCTACTCGAATTTCGTGTATACTAGGGTTCGTTTTTTCCGTTTAGGAGTGCTCTTATTTTTTCAGCTAATCTATGAAAGACTTCAATGGCTGAATTCCCTGTATGATTGTTCGGTTTAGTAAAATGTACTTCTATGTCAAGGTCTTCTAATAATTTTATAATTCTTCGAAAGTTAAATTCATTATCCATTACGAATCTTTTTGATTTATTATTTATTATTTATTTATTTGATTGTCGCTAATAGTTGTAGAATTGTTTCTTCTTAAGTTTCATGAGAAACATTTGGAACGTATGTAGCTGTAGCTAGCTTACTAAATTTATCAATGGAAGTTAAGTATTTTGTTTTATTAATACAATAAATGTCAAAATGAACTATCTCATTAATGTCTTTTGGAGTTTCTGTTAAATGAAATTTTTCCTTAATTGGTCGTCTATCATACTTAGATTGTTTGCATGTATTGCAACTATTGATTACGTCATTTAATAATTATTTTAATTTCTTAAAATAGATTTTTGTTCTAAGTACTCTATAAGTTCCTTTAATTCCTGAATGACCTGTTTCTTTTTCATGGTACAATTTTATCTGTTTAATGGCTTCCTCTTCTGTTTCTATGTCTTTAGCAAAGTATACACATTTATAAAATTTAATTCTTATTCCAAATAGCTCTATTAATTTTTGTTGAAGTATATTATATTCGTTGTCTGTTAATTCAGTATAAATTCCTGTATTAATTTTTGTCTATTAATGGTATTATAAGATCATTAAAATTATCTTTATGTATTCTTTTATGCTTTGAATTTTTCTTAAGTCCATTTCCTGCTTGTAATATTATTTGTTGTTTAAAAATGTTCAGTGCACTATCTTTAATTGGGAAGTGATCATTCATTTCCTCCTGTTGCGAATGTATTGTAGCTCTAACTGATTCTTGTTATAACATGTTTATTTCTTGTATATCTTTAATTTCTCTACTCAAAAATTCTGCTACAGTGTTGCTTGTACCTTTAAAATATTCAATTTGCATATCATATTCTCCTAAGTGGAGTATCCATCTTTGTAATCTGGGTGAAATATCTCTGCCTCAATTTGTTGTCTGTAGCCATTATAATGGTTGGTGATCTGTTTTAAGATCAAAGCGTCTACCATATAAATACGGTCGTAAATATTTTACTGACCAAACTATAGCGAGTAATTCTTTTTCTGTTGTACTGTAGTTTCTTTCATGTTCATTGAAAGTTCTACTTTTAAACGTTATTGGGTGCCCTTTCTGCGTTAGCACTGCTCCAATGGCATAATTAAATGCATCTGTCGTAAAGACGATTTTTTCATTAAAATCAGGATATGAAGGTACTGGTCCCGGTTGAAGAGCATTTTTTAATTCTTGATGTGCTTTAATATAATTTGTATCATTTCTATCAATTTTCTATCTTTCTTTAAATACTTGGTAATGAGTTGTGCAATTTTTGCATTTAATTTCTTTAGCTGTACAAGGAAGTTGTATTTTTTCTATAGCTTCTATTTTATCTATATTGGGTTTTACACCTTTGTCTGTAATTGTATGCCCTAAGAACTTTGTTTTTCTTGAAAATTACATTTAAGTGCAGATAACTTTAAGGTTGTATTTTTTTAAACGTTGAAAAACTAATCGAAGATGTACCATGTATTCCTGTAATGAAGTACTAAAAATTAATATATCATCAAGATATACCACACAAATTTTATTTATTAAACCTTCTAAAATTTCATTCATCATTCTTTGAAAAGTGGCTGGTGCAATTTTTAGACTAAATGGCATTCTTAACCATTCATAATGTCCGTATGGAGTTAAAAAGCTGTTTTTTTCAGAATCTGCGGGATTCATTTTTATTTGATGAAAACCTTTAGCAAGGTCAAGGGTTGAAAAATTTTGAGCTCTTCCTTATTTATCTGGTATCTCGTCGATATTAGGTATAGGATGCTTAAATTCAATGTTTTTTCATTTAATTTTCTATAATCGACTACCATTCGCCATTTTTGTTCACCTGAATTATCTATTTTCTTTGGGACTACCCAAAATAATGCACCTATATAAGGGGAAACACTTTTTTCGTATTATACCTTGTTACAATTTTAACAAATATAAATTTTAAATAAAATTTTTAATTCCTGTTTTTCTTAAAAATTTAAATTCTTATCTATTAATTGGCTCATTTGCGTTGAGTTGCAATATTCTAGAGTGTGAATTTCTTCATATTCGTATATACTATTAATTTCTTTCTTTTCACTGTCATAATTCTCAAAGTATGTTTTTCAAAGTATGTTGAGCCAGTATCTATAAGAATATTGATTTTTTTATTATTTATTGTAACTTTTATTATGGGAAGTGATTCTTCTTCCCGGCTATGGTAAAATTTACCACTTAATTTTTTTATTTCTGTATTATTTACATCCATAGGTTCTGGCCTTGGATTCCTATTATTATTGTTAAAGTTATTATTCCTATACTGCCCTGAATTGAATGATCTTTGATTGTTATCAAAATTTCTGAAATGTCCCTGATTATTATTATTGAAGTTATTTTAGTTTCTAAATTGTCCTGAATTCTGTGGTCTTTGATTACTATAATTGTTTCTAACATTGTTCTGGAATGGTGGTCTAGCAATATTATTATTTGGTATCTGACTGTAGTTCATTCCTCTATTATTATTGTGGTAGTCAATATTGTTTTTTTGTGGTCTAAAATTATTCGAATTTCCCTGTTTATTTAAATTCCTATGGCGCATTAGCAAAGAATAAGACTCTCTTATTTATCGAATATTTTGTGCAATAATGACAGAAGCTTGATTGGCATTTAAATTATTTAAAAATTTGTTCATTATAATATTTTCATTATTTTCTGGGTTATAAATAGGACTTTATTCCAACTTACTTTTTTTATTCAGTTTTAAAAGGATTCCTTCGGTCTGATCAAAAAGTTGTTGAAGATCGCTGGTGTTGATCATGTGAAGGTCTTGAAGAATTTGTTTATATGTTTCACGAACTCCAAAATCCTGGATTAATGCATCTTTTATAGTTGGCCAAGTTGGCATTAAAATTCTCCGTAATGTATTTATTGCTGCTCCTTGTATTTTATTTCGTATTATGAGAGTTGCTATAAGCTGATTTTCCACACTAATATAGTTATACACATAATCTATGAATTCTATAAATGCTATGACATCTTCGTCTGGACGTCCCGAGAATGTTGAAAGTTTTTCCAAACATAATAGTCGTACATTCTGGTCTGCTGCTTGGTGAGCCATCTTTTTATTAGGTATATAGTTTTTTTTTGTTCTTTAACACTGTCTTTTTCGTACAATTTTTTTTCACTTCCTTTTTTCGTTTTCAATTTTCTCGAAAATAGATAGTTGGGAAATTTTTGAACTCGTCCATTATGTTTCGGCAAATTTTGGAAACACATGCAATAACTTGTGGAAACCGTGTTTGTGTGCGTGAGAGTAAAGTTTTGTTAGATCTCACAACGGTGGCTTTCTTGGTTAACGTCAAGCTTCCAGGAAGCCAGAATGCCGTGTTTAGGATAGCGAAAACAAATGGTTGTGTTGTATGTATGAGTGAATGATTGGACTGGACGAGGGAGGAAGATGGTAGTTAAAAATAAGCTTGGAGGACACTCTTGCGAGAGGCTTGAAAGCAAAAAAGAACAAATAGAAGAAAATCGAGGAATTTTGGTTGACGGAAAAAAAAATCTAGGAGACATCTTTTGTTATTTAATTTTCGATCGAGGATTTTGAAGACTGAAGTCAGGATTCGGGACGTGGAAGGTTTAAAAAAGGAGTAAGGGAGATAGGAGGCAAAAATCAATATAGAAAGATAAGTATTTTGTGTTTCATTTTTAAATAAAAATATATATACATTTATTATTTCAACATATATGTATACATATTAAACCAATCGTGTTCGAGTTTCCCACATAATTTTGGGAAATTTTTTTTGCAATCGTGTTAAAGACCCATTTTTCTCTTGTTTCATTTGTTTTCATTCTTTTTGTCTAATTTCAATTGCATTCCGTTTTGTAATTACTGTAATATCAAACGGCTATATTGAATTGTACCAACCATCTATTTGAAAACATATTTGGGTTTTAGTCCAGGGGTCTTCTATCCCACGGTTTCCCAAAATAAAATCACATCAATCTTAACTCTTTCTTTTATTTCAACTATTATTTCGGATTAGAAAAAAATTCCTGGCGCCCATTTTTATCTGCACCCTACTGTGCAACAATATATATATTTTTCTTTTGATAAACTATTCTGCTTCAATAAATCAATCAAGTTTATCAAAAGAAACCCAACAATTCTTCCACTGAACCCATACTAGTTGAGCAGCCGTGTGACAGCTATTTTAAACAAGCTGTAGTTGCACTTTTTTTTGGCATTCTTTTTTTCGTGCATTCGTTCGTGGTCGTACGACAATCGTGTTATTAAATAGTAATATAAGTGTTGCGTGCGTCATCGTCGTCGTCGTTGTTGTCGGTCTCATCCCAGAACGCAGTAAATTCTTTATTTTATTTCTTTTCTAATTAATTTGTTCGTGATTTAGATTGCGTTTTTATCCTTACCATACTAAATAATCGATTTTAAATCGTATTTGTGTCGCGCAAAAAAAAGTTTAACAAATTGGCGGCCAAACGTGGGGCACCTTTTTTGGAAGAATTTGTGTATCGGGTGAAAGTGTCCTTTATTTTTAATTACATATTTAATCCTGAGAACCAGTGATTTGCCCATTTTGTTTCCTTTTTACTTGCGATTATAGGTACTATAATACAAGTTATGCATTCGTGCAGATTAAAAATTTTGAGATAACAATCAAACATGACATTACGATGATAGAGAAACATATTTGCTTTACTGGCAAAATTCTGTTGGTCTGTCTGTCTGTCTGTCTGTCTGTACGGATGTATTTTGGACTGCAGCCTAAGCGGTTGGGCCAATCGTCTTCAAATTTTGAACCTAAGGTTCTTTTGACATTCTACAGAGGAATTTTTTCAATTTTTTTTTTAGCTCAAAAATTAACGGTACCTGTTATATAACCGTTATGTAAAAGCTTATTTTTCTCGAAAACGGCTCCAAGAATTTTTTATAAAAAACTACGTTATTGTTGTGCTTAAGTTTGTATTCTTGAATTATTTTTTTCAATTTTTTAAAAAAAGTTGTTAAAAAAAACCGTTTTTTTAAAAACGGCTCTAACGATTTTGAAAAAAACATCACACTCTTTCACATTTTTTAAACAAATAAAATGGCGTTTAAATTTTTCCGCTGAAAACTATTTTACGTACTTTTTTCAAACAATCAAAAGTCAGAAAAATCGAATATAATCTTTGAAGTTTCCTTAACATTTTTCAAATTTTATTCCAAGCTGTGACCGCACATAAGAGCAAGTACGTGCGACCCAGTTGTGCAATTTATTTAGTTTGTGTCTTGGTCTCAATCAATCGTGCGCTGCAGATTTCTTTATGGGAAAATTGGTCAAGTGGTTGTGGTGGAGACAGATTGAATCGCAAGTATTTTTTTGTTTATGTTGTTTTTTTTTCTTTACGCTTTTTATAATTGTTTTTTTTTCTATCATATCATTTTTTTATATTACCTTATAGACATTTTTTTTTATAATAATATCATTTGTTTTGATTTCTTTTTGTGTTTTTTGTTTATACTTTAAATTTCACTGCAACCCGCGGCATTTCGCTTAAATCATTGGCTTAAATTAGTGATGTTTATTTCTCAAGGTTGAGTTCCTACCTGCAAATTAAGATGATATTTTATTAAAGGAGATCAATCATCGTGCGCAGGGGAAGAAAGAAACATTAGGAGCTTATTTAGGTACCATGAGGAAATTGTTCCGACGATTGTCAGAAACTTTGTCAGAGGAAAGATGCTTTCGATTTTGAGGAAAAAAATACGGTGAAAGAACTTGCTTTGTTGGGTAGGGAGTTAGATTCCTTGAAGGAGAACGTGGAGACTTTCACTCCTCCTAGTAGCGGTCGCAATTTATTGGAACCCGAAAGGGGGTACCGACCGAGTACATCGGGGCAAAATCGTGTGGCAGTTGTCGAATCGGCTCCGGTTAATCCATTCCGTCAGCCAGTTAGGTGTTACAACTGTAACAGGGAAGGTCATTTCACTCATACTTGTTCATTTACCAAACGTTCTTTTGGTTGCGGTGCTTTAGGGGTGTTTCGAAGGTATTGTAGGCGGTGTTCGGGAAATGGGGAAAGGGCTCTTAAGTCAGCAGGAGGAGAGATCCGTCGTTAATTAGGTCGCCTGCTGGCGACCAGTTGGATGATCGAGTACAACTTGATTTCACCTTGGCGGCAGATGGTAGGGATAGTAGACCATATTTAGGACTAAAATTAGGGAAAAGTAGTGTTGCGTCAGTAGCATTAGCAGGTGGGGTCTGAGTAGGAGTAGCTGGATCTTTTTCTTTACCCATAGAGGTTGAGAACAAATCCCTACTAATAGAGTGTCTGGTTATACCCAGAGATTGTGGCGTCGATAACCGACAAGATAGCTATTCGGGAAAAATCTGACCTGAATGAAAGTGAGAACAAAAAGTTTGAATTAATTCTAGATCAGTTTTTGAATCAATGACCGAAGGCTTACGGTGCACAAATCTAGTTGAACACAAAATTAATACGTCCACAGAACCGATAAAGCAGCGATACTACCCAGTGTCACCTGCGATTCAAAAACACTTCGATTAGGAACTCCAAGAGATGTTAGAAGCTGGAGTGATCGAGAAGTTCAAAAGTCCATGGGCATCCCCGATTCTTCTTGTTAAGAAAAAGGATAATAGCTTTCGGTTCTGCTTTGACTATAGGAAACTCAATGAAGTTACTGATAGGGATGCTTATCCAACAAGTGTTTTTTAATTCAAGTGCTACACGAATCAAAGACGGCAACAAAAGCCTTTTATGTCCACAAACAACAAGTACTACGAAGCCAGTGGGCGCTTATAACGGCTACGCAAACGGAGATAGTTGAATATAGTGAAGAATTCACATATGACGAAAGCTACGAAGAATTAGAAGAAAAATACGAAGAAGCAATGATTGAGATCCAAGAAAAGTTAGAAGAATATTCTTACGTAACGAAAGGAACCCAAAATACACGGACAGAAGAACCAGGTGGAGTTGTACACCATGACCTTAAGTTGCAAGTGCTCAAAATTCCAACATTTGATGGTGACTATAAGCAATGGAAATCTTTCATTGATTTGTTTGAACAAACAATCCATAAGAATGAGAAACTTGGGAATGCACAAAAAATGCATTACCTCAAAACAAATGTGACCGGCGATGCAGCAAGGATTATACAGCATCTGCAGATAACAGATAGTAACTACCAAGTAGCCAGGGATGCTCTGATCAACAGATACGAAAACTCACGTCTTTTGGTGAATGTCCAAATTCAAGCATTGATTAACCAAAAAGAAACTCAAACTGAGTCTGCGGTGCAATTGAGAAGATTTCACGATACAACATCAGAATGCGTTAATTCATTGAGGGAACTGAATATAGATACGAAAAGCTGGGATCCAATAATAGTTTTTATTGTGTCTCAAAAATTAATCAAATCGATACACTCATCAGAAGTTGTAACGCACGGATCCTTCTTGATATTAGACAAATTAACGAAATTTCTGCCAGATGAGTCGTTTACAGCGAAGAAATGGGACCACATTCAGCACCTTCCGTGGGCAGATCCAACATACAACAGACAATCGACAGTAGATGTATTAATCGGAGCTGACATCTTTCAAGATATAATCGAGGAGAGAGTCATTAAAGGCAATCATGGTATTCCTATTGCCCAAAAGACAAAGCTAGGATGGATGCTATCAGGGAGCGTTCAAGGAAGCAAAAATAATGGCGAAAGTACAATTTGCTGTATTTCAAACGTCGAAGATGTAATTTACGCACAGCAGCAAATAATGCAGCTAATGAAGAGAGGAGGATTCAAGCTACGAAAATGGTCCTCAAATTCAAATTCCATTCTAAAAGATGTCAGCAAAGAAGATCAGGAACAAGGAAGACTTCAAATTAACTCATACGATCCAATCAAAACTTTGGGCATATACTGGCGACCGGAACCTGATTCCTTTGAGTTTAAAACAAATGAAGTATTAACATAAAAAACATTGTCCAAAAGAGTAATAGTTTCCGAAACAGCCAGGCTTTTCGATGCACTAGGATCGCTGACTCCTGTTATAATAATGGCAAAGTTATTGCAACAAGAACTTTGGAAACTAAGAGTTGGATGGGACGAGAAATTACCAAATGAAATGTCAAAAACTTGGGCAGAATTCAGGTTACAACTGCCAGCTATTGAAGAATTGAAGATACCAAGATGGAATAAATTCGAACACAAACATCGCATCGAGTTTCATGGATTCTGCGATGCTTCCGAGAAAGCTTATGCAGCAGCAGTATACACAAGGGTAGTAACGGAATCAGGAAGCGTTCTAACTACACTATTATGCGCAAAATCGAAAGTGGCACCACTTAAGAAGATTTCAATACCAAAACTTGAACTTTGCGGAGCATTACTTCTTGCCAAGCTAACGATGAAAACGAAAAAGGTGCTGGGGATTGAAGAACTAGAGATACTTGCATGGACTGACTCAAAACTATAACACTGGGCTAGATTAACGGCGAACCAAACAAATGGAAAAATATTGTTGCAAATCGAGTCACAGAAAAAACTAAAATACTTAAAAAGGACAGATGGCATCATGTCAAAGGAAAAGAGAACCTAGCAGATTGTGCGTCCAGAGGACTTTGGCCTAGCCAAATTAAAAAAACACTCCATTTGGTGGAATGGCCCTACTTGGTTATCAGAAGCTGTCATACATTTAACTGATGTTAAGTCATATAAAACTAATTTAGAAGAAAGGAGAGTTGAAATACTAGCACCCGTTTCACAAAAAAACCAAGACCATTTGATAGAGAAAATTATATGCAAGTATAGTTCATTTACACGAGTGGCAAGAGTTCTTGCATATTGCATACGATTCATTAAGATTAAAGGTCAGAAAATTTGCGAGAGTGGACCGCTCTCTACGGAAGAAATACAAAAGGCAAAACTGATTATCATAAGACATGTGCAACACGAAGAATTTAAGTATAAAATCGGCAAACTGGTGAAAGGCAAAGAACTACACAAACAAACTTGGCCCTCAACCCATTCATCGATAAAGAGAAGATGATGCTGGAGTTAATCAGCAGAAATACAGATTTCAGCTAAATTTCCGCTTATTATTCCACGTTCCGGCCCCCTGACAACACTTCTAATTGACGAAGCACATAATCAAACACTCCATGGAGGATATAGTTTGACACACGCATATCTACGAGAAAAGTATTGGATTGTGAATGGATTCAGTGCAATTAAACAACGCTTATATAAGTGCACAAAGTGTTTTCGGCACAAAACACATTCAAAGACGCAGCAAATGGGAAATCTCCAAAAGCCAAGAGTAACGATAACAAGAGCATTTTTACACACAGGAGTTAACTACGCGGGTCCAATCGATGTAAGGATGTCTAAAGGAAGAGGAAATAAATCATAGAAGGGATACATAGCCATATTTATCTGCTTAGCAACCAAAGCAGTTCACGTTGAACTTGTAAGTGACCTCACTGCACAAGCATTTATAGCAGCCTGTAAACGACTTTGTGCAAGGCAAGGTTACGTGGGACATATGTATAGTGATAATTGCACAAACCTCATAGCTGCAAACAAAATCTTGCCATTAAACGCACAACAAATGCAGTCATATAACGAAGAAGTTGCAAATACTTTATCATATTACAACACGGAATGGCACTTTATTCCACCAGGATCTCCACATTTCGAAGGGCTGTGGGAAGCTGGTGTCAAATCAGTCAAGTACCATTTAAAGAGAACAATCGGGGAACACAAACTTACTTTCGAAGAAATGCCAACGTTACTAAAACAAATCGAAGCGTTTTTAAATTCAAGACCACTATGCCCCTTTCAAACGACCCAGAGGAAACAAATATACTTACTCCCAGACATTTCTTAGTTGAAACATCCCTTGTTGGCACCTCTAGAAACACAAATATTGAACGACAGCGAAGGATTACTAACCCGTTGGCAACTTCTAAACCGTCTTCAATAACAATTTTGGAAGAAATGGAGCACATCATACCTCACAACCCTTCAACAACGACACAAACGGACAAAAAGACAAAAAAACTTGAAAGTTGGAGATATAGTGATAATCAAAGATGAACGACTTCCACCAACAAGATGGAAAATGGGAAAAATTACTGAAACTGATCCTGGATCAGACAACTTGGTTCGAGTTGTTACGGTCAAAGCAAACGACAGAGAGTATAAAAGACCAACAACAAAAATTTGTCCATTACCTATAATCGATAATGAAACGAAAGCAAGAGAAGAGTCGGCTATACGAGAAGAACAAAAACCTATAACAGGACATTTACTCACTGAAGATCAGGTAGCCAAACAGAAGGTAAAAATCAATCCACTACGTAGACTTTTGTTAACAATGAGAGTAGTTATGTCAGTTTTGAGAAGATTGGCAATGTAAATTTGGTTACGAGCGATTGGAAACTTATCGTTTACTATGACATGACCAATTATTGGAGAGAATACAAAGGGTTCAAGGAACTTGTAATGGGAATCAATGAAGTATGCATGCACCTGGAAAATCTTGGAAAGAAGTACGAACACTGCAATTCTACCGTCAACCATCAACTACAGATCATTAAAAATAACAATGACTTGCTAGTAAAACAAGCTTCCGGTACAAAACAAACATCCAGAAACAGGCGGTCCCCATTTGATTTTATTGGGACAGTAGCGAACAAATTGTTTGTTGTTTTAGACGAAGAATATGCTCAGCACTACGAAGAAGAGATTTGGAAATTCAAAGAAAATGACGACTACTTGCTTAAGTTGATAAAAAACCAAACATCAATTGCAGAGTATACAAAAAACGTACTCCAAAAAAGCACAATTTCCATTTCAAATCAGCTTGAAATGTTCCAAGGACAAAAAGAAGCTCTAAAAACGAGTGCAAGAGCAACGACAGAAGGAAGTGCTGCAGAGCACAAGTTCATATTTTTGACGAATTACTCCACGATTTCGATGATAAACTATCAACAAACACAAAATGCAATTTTAGACGTCCTGATTGATCTACACCGTGGGAAAATTAACCCCCTTATAATAACACAAAATCAACTTCAAGAACAACTATACACAATACGGAAGAATTTACCACCACACCTGGCAGTCGCTGGAGAAACAACTGAAACAAATATGCTGCAGTTATACAGGCTTCTTTCTGTGAGGGGAAGAATAACATCAAGAAATGTTATATTCGACATTAAACTTCCATTGGCGAATACAGAAGACTACGAAATTTTCAAAGTTATTTCACTGCTAACGATTCATCAACTCAAATATATTTTTATCGGACTACTTAATAGTGAATTTAATTCGTGAGTAATATTACGCAATCGCAAAAGATGAGCTGACGAATTGTGTAAAGTACAATGAAAAGTACTTATGTCAACAGCAGCACCCTCTTTTTAATAGACGATCAAATTTTAGCAAATGTGAAATGGATTTGATGACACATGCTACAGAACTTTCACCATTTTGCAAGCTAAGAAGCATTACTCTGTCACCTGTCTGGATCCAGCTTAGCAGTATTAATAGTTGGATATATGTACTGGATAAGAAATACACATTCAATGTTATTTGTAGAAGAAAAGTGTTGGAGATCACGCTTCAAGATGATGGAATACTAACTCTTCAACCAAACTGTATTCTGAAACACGATTCCATGAGCATAACTTCGCATAGTAGCATATCAAACGAACTAAATGCAGCCTTTATACCAGCAACAAACATAACCGAGATGCTGCAAAAGCAGCCGAGGAACACGTCAAAACCTATAATAATTCCTCAAGCGATGGTCAGCATTGGAAATGACTACCTGAAAATCATCGGGAAATGGATAACCGAACACCATAATCGAGAAAAACTACCGGTCTATACAGAAAATCACGCAGTTCATCACAACACCTCCTACAGTTACTGGAGGACTGTTCCTTATTGTCGGCATCTACATTTTCTGGCAGCAGTGCAACAAACAGACAACAAATCAACCTAAGGTGCAACTTCAAAGGAACCGTCCAGCCAGACGAAGGTATATACTATCGGACTTCAACCTCTAGAATCAAAGGACCCGACAGAATGTACAAGAATGTACAGTATAAGCAACGAAGAAAAATATAATGCTGACCAGAATACTAGCGGCATACATGGCCTGAACTGGGGTCGACGACAGCCGGCTGCAGTGACACCCGAAACTCTTATGCTGCGGCTCGTGGTTATTATTTAAGTATCAATAGGCAGTTCTTAATAGTAATTAATTTGTATATATAGAGACGTAATAAATAAATAATATTTAGTTTTTTTATAAAAGAACTCAAGACAACAAGTGTTCTTTAATTCAAGTGCTATCCCCCACCCGTGGTAAGGAGCACATTACAAAATAATTGTTGTTACGTCCAAATTGCAAGAATATAATTATCCCCCCACAAGCGGTAAGGTGATTATATAACTGCATTTGAACAACTACCGTTTATTTCAGCGATTTTGGACAAACTTCGAAACGCGAAGTACTTGTCCTCATTAGATATTAAATCTGCTTATTGGCAGATTTCAATGGAGGAAGAATCGCATAAGTACACAGCCTTAACCGTGCCAGACCGGGGTCTCTTTCAATTTCGTAAGATGCCACACACAACTCCCCGGCAACTTGGCAAAGGTTTATTGAAGACGATCTAGGTCCCGACTTAGAACCGTTCGTCTTTGTGTACTTGGATGACATTATTATTGTCACCGATTCCTTTGAGAAACACCTTGAAATTCTCAAAGAAGTTTTTAGAAGGTTAGGAGAGGCGGTTAAAAAGTAGGCAGGGAAAAGTGTAACTTTTGTAGGCCTTCTTTGAAATTTCTAGTTTATGTAGTTGATAGCAACGGGCTCCATGTAGAACCAGAAAAAGTGGAAACCGTGATGAGGATTCCTCCACCGAAAAGCGTGAAGGGAATTATGAGTTTTGTATGAACTCTTTCTTAGTATCGAAGATTCGTGCCAAACTTTGCAATTTTAGTTAGGCCTCTTACCGATCTCTTAAAGAAAGGTAAGAAATTTGAGTGGACCCAAGAATGTGAGGAAAGTTTTAGGAAAGCCAAAGAATG
Source organism: Platycheirus rosarum (assembly GCA_963971375.1). Taxonomy (NCBI): domain Eukaryota; kingdom Metazoa; phylum Arthropoda; class Insecta; order Diptera; family Syrphidae; genus Platycheirus; species Platycheirus rosarum. The sequence continues at coordinate 109,725,041 of OZ020507.1, read as the reverse complement.
TTTGGTTACATTTCCAGATTTTTCTCGGCCGTTTGTTGTCCAAACAGATGCGTCAGATTTTGGTATCGGGGCCATACTTTCGCAGGAATTTGAAGATGCCGAAAAAGCCATATGTTATTTGAGTCGGTCATTGAATAGGAATGAAAGGAACTACTCTACGACCGAAAAGGAATGCTTGGCCGTACTATTGGCTATCGAAAAGTTGCGACCGTATGCCGAAGGCGTTCGATTTACTGTCGATCATCACTCTTTGGTATGTTAAAGTAACCTTAAGGATCCGCAGGGTAGATAAGCTCGTTGGGCCTTTCGGCTCCAGCAATTTGATTTCAAAAGCATCCATAGAAAGGGCAGAGAACGTGTCGTTCCTGATATGTTAACGCGAGAAATGAAATCTTTAATAGAAAAGAGCCCATTAGAATACCCATCCTGGAGAGTAGAGGACGGGCGGCTCTATAAACATTTTAGGGTGAACCATGTCGTGGTTCATGAAGAGAGTGAGGGATGGAAGTTAGTGATAGGTAAAAATGACAGTTTCGAGCGAGTGCCACGATGCTCCATTAGCAGGACACATGGGAGTTAAAAAACGTTTGGTAGGGTAGCAGAAAAATATTACTGTCCCAAAATGAGAGGGGATATTACAAAATACGTTAGGAATTGTAAGATTTGCCAATAAGTGAATCGTTTGACGAGAAACCAGCTGGTCTTATGACTGAGAGGGTAGGCAATTCCCGACCGTGGGAAATGATTTGTGTGGACCTGGTAGGTCCACTACCGAAGACGTCACGCGGCTTTATCTATATTTTGACGGTCGTTGATTATTTCACTAAATTTCCCCTATTGTTTGCGTTACGGGCCGCCACGGCGAAAGCGGTTTGTCAGGAATTAGAAGAAAATGTTTTTCTTCTCTTCGGTGATCCAAAGTGGATCATCTGTGACAACGGTCCCCAGTTCCGTAGCAAAGAACTGAAGACGCTTAGTAAAGCATACACAACTTAGGTATACGGCGCATTACCACCCACAAGCGAATTCTGCGGAGCGCATTAATCTAATAATTAAGACTACGCTCCGAGCGTACGTCTCCGAAAACCAGCGGAGTTGGATTCACAGCTGGCAAAAGTGGCATGTGCAATCCGAACTTCGCACCATGAGGTGCTAGGTGTTTCGCCATATTTCACGAACTTCCACAATGTACGACTTAAAGATAAAAATAGTGAAAGGGACCAAGATAGAGGGGATACCGTTAGGCAGTTTCAGAAACTGAGACAGGAGATTGCTAGGAAGTTGGAGGCAGCGGGAAAGGTCGCCAAAACTTATAGTTTGAGAAGAGACACACAGTTTCACCTTGGTGATCTCGTTTGGCGTAGGAACTATTCTTTGTCCAATGCGGCAAACTATTTTGCAGTAAAATTAGCGACCAAGTTTGTTGGTCCACATAGGGTCAACAGGAGGGTAACACCTTGGACATACGTCCTGATAGACGATAAGGGGAATGATCGGGGAACGTGGCACGTTAAGGATTTAAAGCCATATATTGACGCTTAGTCAAAAGTCCCTTAATTTTGTATTGACGTTGTAAATGTTTGTACTGTTTTCTTTTGGTATTTTGTCCAATTTTATATTTTCATTTCATGTCACTAATTATATTTTTTTCTTGTTTTAATATGATGGTAATTTGTGTTGTGTTGTTCACCCTGTTTTTTACCCTCCAATCCTGGCTGAGCTTTAAGAAATGGTTTATTGTCCCTGAAAAGTAAACACATTTCTTGGCACGTAAGGGTGGGATTTGTTACGGTTAATTTTACCACAACAAAAACTACCTATCGGTCGTTCTTTTCTCTTTTCTTTGTTTCGTTTTGGCTGCAAAATATTGGCGAAGTTAAGGGCAACCATGGTCTCATCAACCACTGGTGTACCTAGCCATTATTTTGCAAAAGTAACACACGCAGGTTTTCGAGTTCCAGCACGAGGTTTTAAAACGAGAAGAGAGCCGGCGGATGAGTCAGGTGGACTCCAACCCTAATCACATCATTTTCCAATTTCCAATATAATTAAACGTAACGTAATTTTAAAATTAGTTTAAAATGACGTAAATTAATTATTGTACAAAATGGGTTTTTAACGTGTGTAAGGTTAGGTTTTATAAAAGTTGAAAATGATTTAAAAGTAACGCTCCTTTTTGTATCTCCGAAAATTGTTTTGGTTGATTAATTCACGTTTCGAAACCCGCATATTAATAGTAGAGTAGTAGGAAAAAGCCTAGTTGAGACTTCTCCTCGATTTTATATCTTTTTCAATTTTTCTCGAAAATAGATAGTTGGGATGGGTTCTGAACTCGTCCATTATGTTTCGGCAAGTTTTGGAAACACATCCAACAACTTGTGGAAACCGTGTTTGTGTGCATGAGAGTAAACCTAGAGTAAAATTTCGTTAGATCTCACAACGGTGGCTTTCTTGGTTAGCGTCAAGCTTCCAGGAAGCCAGAATGCCGTTTTGAGGATAGCGAAAACGAATGGTTGTGTTGTATGTATGAGTGAATGACTGGAATGGACGAAGGAGGAAGATGGTAGTTAAAAATAAGCTTGGAGGACACTCTTGCGAGAGCCTTGAAAGTAAAGAGAAACAAAGAAAAAAAAATCGAGGAATTTTGGTTGAAGGAAAAAAAATCGAGGAGACATCTTTTGTTATTTAATTTTGGATCGAGGATTTTGAAGACTGAAGTCAGGATTCGGGACGTGGAATGTTTAATAAAGGAGTAAGGGAAATAGGAGACAAAAATCAATATAGAAAGATAAGTATTTTGTGTTTCATTTTTAAATAAAAATATATATACATTTATTATTTCAATATATGTATATATATTTAACCAATTGTGTTCGAGTTTCCAACATAATTTTGGGACGTTTTTTTATCGTGTTAAAGACCCATTATTCTCTTGTTTTATTTGTTTTTATTCTTTTTATCTAATTTCAATTGTATTCCGTTTTGTAATAACTTTAATATCAAACGGCCATATTGAATTGTACCAACCATATATTTGAAAACTTATTTGGGTTTTAGTCCAGGGGTCTTCTATCCCACGGTTTCCCAAAATAAAATCAAATCAATCTTCAATAAATTCGTCCCAGTACGCGGTAAATTTTTTATTTTATTTCTTTTCTAATTAATTTGTTCGTGATTTAAATTGCGTTTTTATCCTTATCATACTAAATAATCGATTTAAAATCGTATTCGTGTCGCGGAAAAAAATTCTAACACACGCTGGTGGCCGCATCCAAACGTACAATTTAGTTTGTTAAAAGTACTAAAATCAAAAAATCCATTATAATAATCAATAACAATACAATCAATTCAATCAAGAAAATAATCCATAAGTTCAAAAAACTGCTTGCCAATACTCGCATTTCGCTTATAGCGCCAACCTTTAAACCCATCAACCAAGTCTAATTTCGAATTGTACCTTAATTCCCTTGTTATTGCAATTTTATTCTACAAAAATACAACGGCGACGACCTGTCTGCCGGTTTTTTCCATCCTCGTCGATCCTCATCATCGTTCAGAAAGAACAGGATATACAAATACACGTGTACATGTATTAAATAGTCGTTGTTAGGTTCACCCTCACCCTCACCCTCACAATAACCTAACCAAAATCAACACCGACGACCGTTCAAGTGATATTGGAATTTAGCTGAACATTTTATAGTGTAAAGCATAGAAAAAAAGAAAAATGAACTGCGATTCGTACCGACCATGACCGGCAATCCCTGAAATTTAATTTGTGTGTATGTGAATACGCCATAAGAAATCTACAGGGACCGGTACACATATGGCGCAGAACAGGGCATTTTTCAGTTTGTAGGCGAAGAGAGAATTTTCCTCAGTAACTTTTTTCTATGGTGTACAGTGTAGACCAAAAGTAAACGGATAGGGGCTTTTTCACTGTGTGTGGTTTATCATTGGACTGTTTTATGGAAGCTCTGAGAGTAAGAATGGAAAATCTGTTGGAAAGTAAAATCTAAGAGAGCTGGTCGTGATATCAAGAGTCATGACTCGCTATACAAAAATGTTCAGTACACAAGTTTATATGTGATGCGACTTCTTGGTTATTCTATATTCTTTGCTTGTAACATGCATTTTTGTGTATCTGAAAGGCTTCGTTTATAGAGTAGATAATGTACCATTCAGAGAGTTTCTTGAAATTCTTTTTATTCGTCTCTCTCAACATACCCAGTTAGGTACTCCAAGAGCCGCTTGGGGCACCACGGTGCACACGTCGCCATGATAGTACTATAGCAATGTATATATCCATTGACCACAATCATAAAAAAATCATCGTGCTTTTTTCTAAACTAGCTTTGTGTATGTATGAATTTTGTTTTAAAAATGCCGGTTCAAGCAAAATGAAAAAACGTATACCACATCGAATTTTTTATTCAACGAGAAAATGCTCGTTTCAAAGTGCCACGATCGTGCCACTTCTGCGACGCTGTGCCAAAACCATGTTTGAATTTTAAATAATTTTCGTAAAAGAAAATTCATTTAATGAAGAGAAACGATCATCTAAGGCTGTTTCTCTCTTATTGAAATTTACATAAAGGGTTTTTGTTAGCTAATAATTTGTTATATAGTTTGAACCAATTCAGTTGACCATTCTACTACACAGCAGTAATAGTGATATCACGACCCGCTCTCTTAGATTTTACTTTCCAAGAGTTTTCCAATCATAATCTCATATCCATAAAACAGTTCAATATAATGATTAACCACACACAGTGACATAGCCAAACATCCCTTATCCGTTTACTTCTGGTCTACATTATACAATGTTCAGTTAAATTCCAATATCACTTGGTCGGTCGTCGTTTTGTAGTATGGTGTATGTGGCGGGTGAGGGTGAGGCTGACAAGGACGAATTAATACAGGCACATGTATAAAGTAGACTTTACATGCATTTTCATCTTCATCTGCATCGACATTTGCAAAAAAGAGGACACACAATACACAAACCATGCTTATGCGATAAAGAGGGTAGTCCAAAATGCAGATCATCTTTATGTATGGAGATTATAGGAAGTATGAATCTGAAGATTGCAGATTATAGTGAAGATGAACATGTTCATCTTTATTATAGCATTTCATCTGCAACATTGTTTTATTCGCTCGGGTGAATTTCTTCGTTAGTATTTTTTAATCAATGTTAAACATCTTATTTTAAAAAAAAATACTTAAAAAACAAAAATTATCATTTTCGTTTGTTAAGTTTTTACTGTGATACGTGCATTTTATTTATATATTTGTTTTAAATTTAATTCGTAATATTTTTTTGATTAATTTGCACTTTAAAATAACTACGCATTTTATATTTTTCCATGTGCGCTGACAATTTTTCAGAATTCGTGTAGCGTGCTTTGAAAATGACACAATAAACTAATTGTATGCTTGCGGCGGTCACATGTATTTTTTGAGTATACATAAATTACTTAAGCGAAAAATGGGAATAATTACAAATTTATGGCATCAGAATGAGGATTTTTATATATCTTCGTTTTCTAGTAAATGGCACAGAATATTTGTTTTCCTTATTTTAGTAATTTTATAAATTGATATGTTTTGGTATCTTTTGATTTTTGTCTATGTAAAATGTACTTCGGGTAGGTATTGAATTGGACCACTTGAATGTGCCCAAGAGCATGTCAAAAAGTTTTAGTAAATTTAAGGGAAGCCTTTAGTGTGTACTCTTTCTATCTTATATATTAGGGATTTATATTGGTTCGGTTCTACTTTTCTTCAAATTTACAGACGCAGATGCATGTAAAGCCTCCTGTCTGTCTGTCAGTATGTATAACGAGCTGCAGCCTAAACGGCTTAAACGATTATCTTCAAATTAGGTGTAAGTGGTTCTTTTGGCATTTCCCAGAGGGGAAATTGGAATTTTATTTGTAGGCCTAAAAATAACGGTATGTGTCAAAAGAAAAGCTTATTTTTTCTCGAAAACAGCTCCAACGATTTTGATGAAAATTTTTGACAATTTTTTTGTTGGTATTGACTATCATCTGATTAGCACCAAATTAACGGTAAAAGTCTATTGACGTTACCTTTCATATAACATTTTTTTAACTTTTGGCTTTCTCGGTAACGGCTATTTGGATTTCTGATTTAATATTTGAGAAGATCTGGGTATCATATATCAAAACAAAAAATTTAATAACTTTTTTTTCTAATTAAAACAGTTTTTGAATTATTTTTTTGTTGAAAAATTAATATTTTAAAAACTAATGAAAACAAATTATTTATAATTTTTTAATCACATATATATTAATAAAGTCTAAAAAAACTGCATACCAAAATTTCAAAAAAAATTTGTCCTTCTGTACATGTTTTTAATTTTTTTACAGCCAAAAACCAGGTGATCCCGAAAGTGTATAAGAACCTAAAAAAAATTGAGATAACAATCAAGCATGACATTACGATCGTAGGGAAGCATACAATATTTAGGTTTCTTTTTTGGGTAACGGCTTATTGGATTTCTATTAAATAATAATATAATATTTAAAAAGATCTAGGAAGCCAAATTAATTATGCATACCAATATTTTGCATAATTTATTTTTTGTATTTAAATTTGTTTTATTGGGAAAATTGAAATATTGAAAAGCCTTGTATAATTTCAGAACGAGTAATTTGTGTACAAACATTTTACCTGTTTTAATCAAAGATCTGTCCATTTTTTAAAAGTATTTTTTTAAATTCAATTAATTAATTTTCTCATATTTTTCCAAAATGTCGTGTTTGATATCGGAAATCGATCATAAAAATTACTTAATATAAAAATTATAGAATAGAACAGATGTTTGGCTTAAAAAAAGGAAAGCACATTGTTTTAAATATTGCCGTAATTTATAAATACATTTTTCCTATTCAAGTTTGTTTTTTAGAAAATGGCAATTCACTTGAATGGGGGAGATAGAGCCCCCTCTCGTAGTAAAAAAATACTTATATTTAATGTGTCTACAGTACTCCTTAATTATTTTGCGGCGCTAAGATTATCATAATCTCCCCAAAATGTGTAAAAGTAAGATCGCGTTGATAACAAACAAAATAATAACAATGGGTCACACGTACTTGCTCTTATGTGCATAATTTCATTAGAAAGCAAGATCTTTGACAGAAACAATTAACATTTACGTTGAAAATAACATAGTTTGAACTTATAAAATGTATCAAAACCAAAATACTTAACGGTTTTTAGTAAAAATGAACTATGCCATAGCACGTCTTAAATAACAAAGAATTTTAGAAAAAACTATTTACAAAATTGAAGAGCCGGTTTTGATAAAATCCTGTTTTTTATTTTAGTTTTCTGAAGAAATTTTTGTTTGTTTTTTTTTTTTTTTTTTTTTTATAATTAACGCGCGCACAAGGGATTATGTGTTTCCCTTTTAATGTAGAACACACTGCGCGGGCATTACGAAGATAGGGAGGGGAGAGATAGGAGGTGCCGATTAACATTGGTTTTGAATGTTTGCAGATCAAAATGGCAAGGGAAAATCCCGCCGGGTAAACTATTCCAGATTCGTGTCGTTCGGCTAAAAAAAGAATCCCTATATTTCACGGTACGTCCGAAATTAGGCTCAAGGGTGAACTGATGAGCATTCCTTGCGAGACGAGTATTACGGGAGAAACTTTTAAGGGGAGGAATGCAACTGGCTACTTCGAGTGAACATTTTTTGTAAAAGAAACGATAAAATAAGGAAAGACATGAAACATTGCGTCGGTGTTCGAGTGGGGCAATTGTTTCAGCGGCAGTTCTATTACCTATCAATCTTAACGCTCGATTTTGTATTCTATCAAGCAGGTGAAGCGATGTTTGCGAAGCACCTGCCCAGAGGTGGGAGTTATACTCGAGTTTAGGGCGTATAAACGCTTTATAAATTGTAGCCAGATCAGATGGGGAAAAGTTCTTCTTACACCGATACAGAAAACCTAAGCACTTTGCAGCATTCTTAGCGATCTCAAATATATGGTCGTTCCAACGGAGGTCGTCGTTGACACACATACCGAGTACTGAGAGCTTTTCGGTTTCTTCGATGTAAGTGCCATTCATGGACAATGGCATTGGGGGAATGTTTAGCTTTAACGACAGAAGACAGCATTGAGTTTTCGAAGCATTAAACTCCACACGATTTCTATTACCCCATTTGACAATGCTGTATAAATCGGAGTTTAATGAGCTTGACATACGGCACCGTTGCAATTGTACGTCCGAAGGCGAAGGACGTGAATTATCGAACGAATATGAAAAGCTGAGGGTAGAGTCGTCAGCAAAACAGTTAAGTGGATTAGAAGTAACAGACAGAAGATCATTTATAAAAATGAGGAAAAGAGTCGGAGACAGAACAGAGCCCTGGGGCACACCAGCATTTATTTTATGGGAATCAGACTTGAATCCGTCCAATACAACTTGTATTGAACGGTCCAGAAGATAGCTTCTAATCCAACGAACAAGAGTATTATCGATCCCAAAAGCACGCATTTTCGATAAGAGAGCTTCATGCCAAACTCTATCAAATGCCTTGGAGATATCAAGAGCAATAATCTTACTTTCACCAAAGCGATGTAAAGATTTGTTCCACTGTTCGGTGAGATATGCCATCAGATCACCAGTGGAACGGTTGCTGCGGAAGCCATACTGACGGTCATGGAGAAGCTTACGATCTTCGAGATATTCCTTAAGCTGACGGTTAATCAGTGTTTCCATGACCTTAGAAAGAAGGGATGTCAGTGCTATGGGTCGGTAGGAGGAGGGGGAGGATGGGTCACCTTTCTTAGGGACAGGCTGGACAAATGCTGTTTTCCATCTTCTAGGAAAGATTCCAGAAGAGTAGGAGCGATGGAAAAGCTTACGCAGTGGCTTTGCCAGTGTGGAAGAACACCTCTTCAGAAGAATCGGGGGTATACCATCCGGGCCAGCGGATTTGTGTATATCGAGATCTTTGAGAACTCTTGCTACTGTACGAGTGCGGAAAAAAATGTGTCCCATGGAAAAATTTACATTCTCAAGTACAGGAGGGGCAACGTTGCTTTGAGGCAGCGTGGAGCTGGCAGCGAAATGGGCGGCGAGCAAGTTTGCCTTCTCTGAAGAGTAAACAATTGGTTTGTTATTGTCGATGAGCGTTGGAACCGAAGATGTCGAGGAGTTTTTTATATTTTTTACAAATGACCAAAAATTTTTACTGCCTTTGGGACACTGCAGAATTTTTTGCCGTAATTTTTGGTCATGCAAAAATTTGGTTCTTTCTATAACGGAGTTGCATGAGTTCCTTGCTTGTTTGTGCTTTTTCCGATTTTCCTCTGTAGGGTTGGCTTTGTAAGATCGGAAACTTACTTCTTTGAGCCTGATAGCTTCTTTACACTCAGAATTAAACCAAGACTTTTCTTTAGGTTTGATGCTTTTTACTCTGTTAGGAATAAAAGCACGCATCCCTAGAAGAATCACATTTGTGATCATTTCAGCACTGGCATCAATGTCACTATCGAGGAAGCATAGTGACCAGTTAAAGTTTCGGAAAAAGAAATTCAGGCCGTCCCAGTTGGCTTTCTCGTATTGCCAAACGGTCCTGGTGGGAAGTTTTTCTTTAACTGGATGGGTGGGGGATGAGAAATTAGCTGAAATGATACAATGGTCTGAAGTGCCAAATGGAGAAGTTACACTAATGGTATATTTATCAGGGTGAGAAGTAAGAAACAAGTCAAGAGTATGGGCTGCTTGCCCAGCAACATCCGGTATACGCGTTGGCACATCGATCAGTTGGGTAAGGTGATGTAACCCGGCAAAGAGCTCGACATACCTTCCTTCGGGTGTTGTCTGACCAGAATAGCGGAGCCAGTTGGAATTGTGTACATTGAAATCGCCCGCAATAACGATTTCAGTGCGAGGACAAAGGGAAACAATTTTCGAGATGGAATCAGACAGTGCATCAAACTCGTTACAAGTCGAATTACTGTCAAGATTTGGACTCCTGTAAATAAAACAATAATGAATGACATGCTTGCGGACAGTTTGCCATAAGAAATTAAAGTCCGTGTTGGAACATTGCCCATATTGGGGAAGGCTCTGGCAAGCAATATCATTCCTAACATAGACCACGAGACCATGATGAGAAAAGAGTAATGGCACCAAGCTATACCCATGTAGAGCAAATTCTGATAAATCAGTATTTGCTCCAACCTGAGTTTCACTTAATGCCAAAACAGCTGGCCTGTGTTGAACAGTGTAGACGTACACGTGAAAGAAATTCTTTCTTAAACCACGAACATTTGAATCACTTACCATTTAAAAATACTTACATACAAAACACAACTCTGATTAAGTCGAACTGCGCAGTGAAAATCAAAATTAACTTCTGTAATAATCAAACTGTCTTAGGTGTTATGCCCATAAGACAGCCTGTTTACAAAAAATTAATCCAAACATTCAGCACAATAAGACAAATTCAGATGCCCTTATCTATTTACCGCAAGCATTGTATGGTCATACGATGCCTACAGTAGATAAGAAAGAGGCAGTTAAGCACAAAGGTCTTGGGACAGAATAGAGGATAATTTGTTATGCGAATGCGTTTTATTTATTTTTTTTTTTTTTTTTCTTCTTCAGCGCGAGTGGGCATCTTTTTCATTCATCCTACGACGCGAGAGAACACTATTATTTTTTTTTTACAGCACACGCGAGGGGTTTTTTCTAATTTCTCAACGAGCGTGTATTATTTTGTTTTCCTTAAAGCACTCGCAATAACAACGCGCAACAATTATTTGTTTGGACTTCGTTTAACTAATTGTGCGCGCACCTCGACATCCGTCTTCAACGAGCTTAGGATCGACACTGTAATTTTGCTATGCGGTTTTTAAGAATATATTAATTTACATCTGATTTTAAAATTTTAAATATTTTTTTTTGATAAGTTTTAAAAAATATTGAATTTAAAAAAAAAATCAAAAATTAATTAAAAATAGAAAAAAATAATTTTTCAAATTTTTCTTATACAGAATTAATTTGGAGACTTAGATCTTTTCAAATATAAAATTTTATTGAAATCTGTTGAGCCGTTACAGAGAAAGTCGAAAGTTAAAAAAAACGTTATATGAAAGGTAGCGTTAATAGACTTTTCCGGTAAATTTGGATCTAATTAGCTACTTTTTTGGTAGTAAAAAAAATCGCAAAAAATTTCATTAAAATCGTTGGAGCCGTTATCGAGAAAAATAAGCTTTTCCTTTATAGTTATGTGGCAGGTACCGTTATTTTAGCCCTAAAAATAAAATTTTAATTTCCCCTATGAGGAATGACAAGAGATACAAAAAAAAACCAATATTGAATGAAATTGCTTAGCCCGTTAGGGCTGTAGATCCATATACATTGGAATCGGATAGACAGACCGACAGACAGACGGAAATTTTTTGTCAATGACTTTTTTAGGCTTCTCTTTGATCGTAATGTCAAGTTTTATTGTTATCTGAATTTGTTTCACGAATCCTTTAGTTGGGTAAATTTCAATTTACTCGAAAACTAGAACACGAAAAATAATATGGTTTTCAGTGTTCGGTTGAAAATTAATAGAAGTATCAAATACTGTTAGCAATTTTAATATATAAGTTAATAATAATAATATACTTCCACCTGCACCTCTTATTTTCCCACGTTCTCCCACATTCTTATGCCACCACCAGCACCTTACTTATTCCACATTTCCTACTTCCAGCACACGCTAGTACTCTTCTTACAATAATTGTCAAAGTCAAATTATATTTAATTTTATGTAATTTAAGATAAGCTTGCAAATAGAATCTTAACAAATGGATTAAATATTTTGTAAGCCAAAATTGAATTAAGAAAAACATATTTAATAAAAATCAGTTTCAAACAGAACTCCAAAGGCAAAAGGTCTTTTATTCACTGGCGCCCAACTTTAAAATTCGATTAGTTTTGTGTGCTCCGAAAATCTTTGTAGAAAGAGAATAGGACAATTTATAAATTACAAAAACATCGATCATAGAAGGACCCACAGAAGAACCCACAGGATAGCCCACAGAAAAACCAACAGCTAAACCAACAGAAGAACCCACAGAAGATGCAGATAAAGTTATTCATTGTGTAACTATTTTATTTTTATAAAATTTGTGTGTTAAATTTTTTAAATTATCTATTTATTACATATACATAAAGTATAATTATTCATTATTAATTTTGTGACTGTGCTTAGAATTATTGTATATAAAAATGTCTGAAATCGCTCAAACATTAGCATCAGCCGTGCGGGTAGCTGTGAGCAGCTTGTGAGACAATGGTCAGAAGAATGGCAGATTCAGGAGTAGAAAATAAAACAAATAATGATAGGTTAAATGAAAGAATTTTCGAGCTTTCGGAAAAATTAAATTCCATTCAATTACCTTAAACAGTTGTTGCCTACCAACCCATTTCTATAGCGACACCCGAAATAATATGCCAAATTTCACTCGATTTGGTGAAATCTGTGCCGGATTTTAATGGTGAACGTGCAATATACATTTCGTGGCATCAAGCGGCCAAGACCGCAATAGCACTATTTGATACATATAATGGATCTGAGAGATATTATCAAGGCGTTTCAATAATTAGGAACAAAGTTGTCGGATCTGCCAATCTAATTTTATCGTCATTCAACACAGTTCTTAATTTTGAAGCAATAATTTATCGCCTTGATAATACATATTCTGACAAACGCCCACTACACGTACTTGAAAATCAGATGAGCATTTTATGTCAAGGACATTTATCGATCTCTGACTACTACGACAAGATAGAAAAACATCTTACGTCTATCACAAATAAAATCTCAATGTAATATTCAGGTAATTATGTATTAATTAACTCATTAGCATCAAAATACAGAGCAGATGCATTGCGAGTATTTATTTCAGGCCTTAATAAGCCTATCTGCAATATTTTATTTTCTTCTCGTTGTGAAGATCTGCCATCTGCATTAGCGAAGGCACATTAGCTTGAGGCTAATCAACACAGGTACGAATTTGCAAGAGTATTTGATAAAAACGTATCATATGCTAGTACTAGTACTTTTCCAAGAAGCAACCCTCATAATAAACGTGTTGTTCAAGCGAAACCCCAAGCCCAAGTTTCCCGACAGATAACCAGCAGAAAAAAAAACTATCAATCAGAACCATACGATCATATAGAGCGTTGATAACTCGTCAATATACCGACGCAGTAAAAGGTCACAAATTCGACCAGCAGCGGTGCCAGAGGGTAGTAACAAACAAACCTTTGAGAACAGGCATCGAAGCGCTCACTCGAGTCCGGCAAGGCACCACTATCGAAAGCTCAGGGAACTAATTTTCTAGACGAATACGAAGACGATTATGAAAACCACGATGAGGAATATGAAGATCAGATTAATTTTTTAGAATAAAGTCGGCTTTACCATTTGTTGAAAAGAAACTCAATGGGAAAACTGTATTGAGAATCGTAGTAGACACTGGTACTGCCAAAAACTGTATCAAATAAATTCCTCAATCAAAAGTAATTCCAAACAGTAAAAAATTTAAGGTTAAGTCCCTTCACGGTGCAAACAAATTAACTCACAAATGTAAAATACAATTTTGTGGTATAATAACAGAGTTTTTTATCCTTCCCCAATTGGAAACCTTCGATTCGATTATAGGGTATGATTTTCTCGCGCAGATAAAAGCGCAAATTGATACAAAACGTTCTTTGTTAATATATAAAAATGGCGAAATGGACATCAGATTTTTAGAATGCGAACAGGTAAATAATTTAGTAATTGATATGAAAACAATTCCTGATACCGTCAAAAATTTATTTAAGGAATTAATCGAAGATTTTTCAGAAGTGTTTACTCAACAGGATGAGAGATAACCTTTAATACAAATATAAAAGCAACCATTAGAACATTAGATTCAGAGCCAATATATTCCAAACCAAGACCAAACAATATGGCAGAAATTCCTTTTGTAAATAAGGAAATTAAGAGATTGCGAAATGGCGGAATAATTTGGCCTTCACATTCCCCTTACAACACTCCCATATTGGTAGTAGGGAATCAAGGCATTAATGAAGACGGTACTCCCAAATCTAGGCTAATATTTGACTATAGAAATTTAAATGAACGCACTGACCAGATCGGTATCCCATTCCAGGCAGTTCAGTAATCCTATCAAATTTAGGACAAGCTAGATTCTATACAACAATAGATCTAAAATCCGGCTTCCATCAAATTCTCCTAGAAGAAAAGGACTGCAAATTACCTCTCGGCATGGAAAATGCTCCCAGCATTTTTCAGCGAACAATAGAAAACATATTGCGAGACAACATAGAAAAATGTTGTCATGTGTATATAGATGACGTAATCATTTTTTCGCAGGCAGAAAGAGATCATCTAGAAGACATAAGAAAAATATTTTCAAAGCTTTTCAACGCTAACATGCGAATATCTCCAGAAAAATGTAAATTTTTTAAGCATGAGGTTGAATTTTTAGGATTTCTTGTCTTTGGAGACGGCATTAAAACCTGTCCAAATAAAGTCAAAGACATTGTAGACTTCGAAGTGCCAAAAACACTTCGTGCACTAAGATCCTTTTCTTGGTCTTGCTGGTTATAACCGTCGCTTCGTTTAAGATTGTGCTCAAATAACCAAACCGTTAACAAAATATCTAAGAGGAAAAACGGAAACATAGGAACGAATAAGTCAAAGAACATCAAAATTAATCTGAATACTGAGGCTATATGTGCCTTTAATAGAATAAAGAACATTATAGCCTCAGAAGATGTTTTACTATTCTACCCCGACTTTCAAAAGCTCTTGGACTTGACTACCGATGCTTCATCACAAGCATTAGGCGCCGTTCTTTCTCAAGGTGGTAGACCTGTCACAATGATATCTCGAACGTTAAGTAAATCCGAACAAACTTTCGCTACTAATGAACGTGAAATTCTAGCAATAGTTTGGGCATTGCAATCTTTGATAAATTATCTATATGGTGCCCCCGATATTCACATTTATACAGATCACCAACCGCTCACGTTTGCGATTTCCGAAAAAAAATCCTAATACCAAACTAAAGAGATGGAGAGCATTTATTGAAGAATATCCTCCAACTTTTCATTATAAACCTGGTAAAGAAAACAAAGTAGCAGATGCATTATCTCGGCAACATATTAACACGAACTCTACCTCCGGAGAAACCGTTCATAGCGAGGAATCTTTAACAAAAGTAATACCTTCAGTAGAAAATCCCATAAATTGTTTCAAAAATCAAATCTTTATCAGTCAAGGTTCTGAGAAAAGCAAGAAAGTTAAAATTCTTTTCCAAAAACAGGTTAAACATACAATAACATTCAGTTCCATTAGAGAACTTATCGAAATAATGCGTGATGTTCTTCACACGGATTTAGTCAATGGAATCTTTTGTGACATTGGAAGTTTAGGAAAAGTGCAAAATGACCTCATGATTGCTTTCCCCAAAGTAAAAATTAAATATGCAAAAAAAACTTGTTCAAGATGTGTTTAACGCACACAATCAAGAGGAACTTATCATAAACGAGCATAACAGAGCACATAGAGGACCAAAAGAGAACTTCAAACAAATAATCTCAGAATACCATTTTCCAAATCTTATGAAGCTATGTAACACATACGCATCTAAATGTAAAATTTGTAAAGAAAATAAATAAAGCGTAGGCCAGTCCGATCGGTGCAACACCAATTCCTACGTATGCAGGAGAAATTTTGCATATAGATATTTACAATACTGGTCGAAAATATTTTATAACATGTATAGACAAATTTTCTAAATTTGCCAATATAAAACATATTTCATCCAGAAATTCTGTTGACATAAAAAATCCATTAATTGAAATAATTTCCCAATTTAGAAATACGAAAATAATAGTTATAGATAATGAAGGTGCTTTTACATCGATTGCAATGCAAGCATTACTAAAAAACGAATTTAACATTTCTACACATTCTCTACCAGCACTCCACAGTCAAAGCAATGGACAGGTAGAAATATTCCATTTGACTCTTGCTGAAATAGATAGGTGTACAAAGGATAGTACAACAGATATTGTTGAACTAATTCTACTGTCAACCTACAAATATAACAATTCTATACACTCGGTAACAGGTTATAAGCCCTCAGAAATTTTTCACGATATCTCTAATAAATGACAAATGCAAAAATCTCAAAATTAAAAATTAAACAAAACAAAGACCTTGAATTCCACGCCTAAAGAATTCAGCCCAGGTGAGAAGGTATATGTAAAAACTAATAAGAGAATTGGAAATAAATTATCCAAACTTTATAACCAAAAAAACTATTCAGGCTGATTTAGGCACATCTGTTGTAATTGAAGGAAGACAAGCTCACAAAAATAATCTAAGATAAAACTTTTTTTTCTATATTTAAGAAAATATGGCTAGGCGCCGCAAAAATTGTTGGCTACTCTTCAGCGTTATTCATTCCTATTCCTGCAGGAGAAATTGCCATTTACGAAAACCATTTCTACTTTAAACACACTACAAATTTTTCGGATATTGATACAATCATGTCAGAAAATAGAAAAATATTAAATGAAATCAAAAACGAAAGATGCAAAGAAATACTGCGTAAGGACATAAATGAAATTGAACGCTTGTTAACATTACTAAGACTTTCCATAAGAAAGAGACGATCAATAGATTTTTTAGACTGCGCAATCAAATGCATTGCTGGTACGCCTGATCATGAAGATATGGAACTGCTAAAAACCCAAGAAGACGAACTAACCAGGGCTAACAACAGAGAGATTGAAATAAACACGCAATTCCAGGAAAAAAATAGACGAGATAACTGATATTATAAATACAATAAATATAAACGAAATTAATAAACCTAATCCAGCTGATAACTATGACAAATTAAGTGCAGTTATGCCACAAAGAAATAGGATAATAATAAATAATTTAAGCAATAACATTTATTCTCTCATTCTTGCCAAAAATAATACTGTACACCCCCTAATTCTTAGCACAGATGAAATAGATATAATTAAGATAAAAGAAAATGTTTTAGCTGATTTAAGCGATTTGTTAAATATTGCCGATGTAAAAATGTATTACCAATATAATTCTTTAGTTTATTTAATTAAGATTCCAAAAGTTCAAGAAATATATAAACTATTTGAAATTATTCCTGTAATTCATGACAACAAAATTAAAGATTTAAGTTCGAATATTTCAGCAATTTGTAAAAAAATTCAATATCCCTAAAGTACTTGCAAGAAAGCTCCCTTATACTCCTGTTGTGAAACAGATTCCCAAAATCCCTGCCTTTCCCAACTCCTTAATAATAACACGGCACACTGCCCCACAACTCATGCTATTGACATCAAAAACATCGAAGTCGTAAGAAGTGGACTTATCGTAGCTAGGGACTAGAAGAAAAAGGCCAGCGTATCGTCCTGAATGGAACCTTCCTAATAACATACGATGATAAAATTAATATCAATGGCAAACAATTTTTCACAAATCACCTACCAGCACATAAACGAACTATTTTGAATGAAGTCGTCTTCAACGAAAAAATTACGCTTCCGCACTTAGACAAGCTGCACATCATCAACAACCATAAAATAAAAGAATTTTCGATTACGCTCGAGAAAAGCAAATGGATCTTATATGGCACTATAGCTATACTTGCAATTGTGATTTTTGTGCTGATTAACGTTAAAATTAAACCGAAAACTGTTAAAACTACAACAAATACAAACAATGTTTCATCAGCATTAGACGAAGATATTCTAAAGTTACGCGTTATGAACATCATGAACGAGGACGTCCAGTTTTAAGGATGGGAGAAGTTAATAATAATAATATTATATTTCCCAAATTTCTATACTTCCACCTGCACCTCTTATTTTCCCACGTTCTCCCACATTCTTATGCCACGACTTACTTATTTTCCCACATTTTCCACTTCCTGCATACGCTAGTACTCTTCGTACAATAATTGTCAATGTCAAATTGTATTTAATTTTATATAATTTAAGATAGGCTTGCAAAGTGAATCGTAACAAATGGATTAAATGCTTTCTAAGCAAAAATAGAATTAAGAAAAACATATTAAATAAAAATCAGTTTCAAACAGAACTCCAAAGACAAAAGGTCTTTTATTCACTTCTCTACCCAGAATTTTGAAAAAAGAAACAATGAAAACTATTTTTTGTATTACTTTCGAAAAATGTCGAATTTATTCCTAATTTTTTTAAAGTTATGTACAGATATTAACTTAAATTTAGAATAGGATAGTATAACCGACTTCTAGCTATAAAAAAACGTTAAAATCTTTACTATATGTATTACCGTTATTCCTATTATTATTATTTTTGTCCATGTTGTTTTTTTTTCAGAAAATTGCTTTGCCGCCAAAACGGTGTGAGATAAATCTGCCCCCCCTTTATCTTGTATCTAACGGTTCTACAAAAAACCTGTTATTATTTTTTTCCGCCTGAGTTATCATAAATACTCAATAAGAAAATTATGTTAAAATTATTCCCCTGAAACCTATTTTAGGCATTCTCTTCGAGCAATTAAAACTTAAATCGATTTTAAACTTTGAAAACCTTAATATACATACATATGTGTATCGAATTTTCTTCCACGCTGGCCGCATTTAAACGTTTAATTTAGTATCTTATAACAACTAAAATCAAAAAATCGATTATAATAATCAATAACAATACAATCAATACTTAGATACTTTGATACTCATCATCGTTCATAAAGAACAGGATATACAAATACACGTGCGCCTATATTAAGTAGTCCTTGTCAGCATCACCCTCACCTAACCTAACCAAAATCCACACCGACGACCGACGAAGTGATATTGGAATTTAGCTGAACATTTTATAGTGTAGAGCAAAGAAAAAAGAAAAAAGAACTGCGACTCGTACCGAGCATACCCTGCAATTCCTGTGAGAAGCAGCCAATTAGCAACCCATCAGCCAAACGTTTCGTCCCCACATAAATGCAAACGTATTAGAAGTCTCATAAGAAATCTACAAGGACCGGTACACATAAGTCGCAGAACAGGGCATTTTTCAGTTTGTAGGCGAAGAAAGAATTTTCCTCTCAGTTGTCCTTGTAAATTTTTTCTATGGTGTACAGTGTAGACCAAAAGTAAACGGATAGGGGCTTTTTCACTGTGTGTGGTTTATCATTGGACCGTTTTATGGAAGCTCTGAGAGTAAGAATGGAAAACCTCTTCGAAAGTAAAATCTAAGAGAGCGGGTCGTGAACGTGATATCACGAGTTACGGCCCGCTTTACAAAAGTTGTCAGTACACAAATTTATATTAGATGCGCCTTCTTGGTTATTCTATATTCTTTGCTTGTATCATGCATTTTTGTGTATCTGAAAGGCTTCGTTCATAGAGTAGATAATGTACCATTCAGAGAGTTTCTCTTGAAATTCTCTTTATTCGTCTCTCAACTTACCCAGTTAGGTACTCCAGGAGCCGCTTGGCGCACCACGGTCAACACGTCGCCATGATAGTAATATAGCAATGTATATATACAATGACCACAATCATAAAAAAAAACATCGTGCTTTTTTCCAAACTAGCTTTGTATATGTATGAATTTTGTTTTAGAAATGCAGGTTCAAGCGAAATGAAAAAAGTATACCATATCGAATTTTGTATTCAACGAGAAAATGCTCGTTTCGAAATGCCACGATCATGCCACTTCGGCAACGGTGAGCCAAAGCCATGTTTGAATTTTAAATAATTTTCGTAAAAGTAAATTCGTTTAATAAAGAGAAGCTCACATCTAAGGCTGTTTCTCTCCTATTGAAATTTACATAAAATTTTTTGTTAGCTAGTAATTTATTATATCTTCTATTCATTCTACTGCGCAGCTCTATTCAAATTTATCTGCTCATCTCATGAATAGAAAGATACACACAATCAAGTTCCAGCGATGGACTTTCTTTCAACGATCTTAACTTATTGCCATTTTCCAAAAAAAAAACGTATTTCATATGTGGCATTAAATCTATTACGCGACATTGCTTGTTTTCTTTATCCTTTATTTTCGCAATCGACCGTTGGCCAACTGAGTTGGTTCAAGCTATATTAGTCACGTTTTATTGTCAAAGCTATCCGTAGCGATGTAGGATTTTACACACATTATAAAAACAACAACCCCCTGCCCATAAAAAAATTTGGCTGCCTATAAAAGTAGACTTTGAATTTGGCTGGGAATAGAATATTTGACATAAAAAGATTTGATTTACAATAGATCATTTCTGTTATGATGCATTGTATATAAACTGCATTAGTACTACCATGAGACGCGAAAAATCTTACTTCCAAGAGCCGCTTGGAGCGCTAGTGTAGACATTTTATTTGAGTGAGAGAGAATCAAGAGGATGGTTTTTAGTGTTATGCTTTGTGCTTGTGCAATGTGAGGCTAGAAAAAAACAGAAGGAGAACATGAAACAATTCAGTATCTTGTTTTGTTAATTGTACATATATTTATAAACCGCTAGCAGTTATGAACTTTATATACAATGGTTTCGCTTAGCTGAGGCGAATAGTTTTTCGTAAGGATTTATACACGATCCAACATTTTCATTGTTTACCATTGTATATAAACTGCAGTTTATATACAATGTTGTTTACGTTTTTTTAATATGGAATATTTAATATGAGAACTGGTTCTTACATAAGTATTTATACATGCGTACGCCACCTACATACATATTTGTCATTTATGTACATACATCATTGACCAGACTTTTGATTCGAATTCTGTAGGATTTTCAATTTTTTTACTATTATGAAGGTTGTCGTCTTCAAATAATGGACACATTCATTCTTGAAATTTAAAAACAAACTTACTTCTTGCTGTATTTATACAAAGATACAAACGTCCTTGCAGTGGATGGATTTTTGTTTTGAATTTTGCTTTCCATTAAGATGTGCCTACATATACATATGTCTGAATGAACTATGTGTAGAAATTCATTCAAAATTGCTTGTAAATTGATTGTAGGTTTATAGTAAGAAAGATCTTTTGTTTGTTAGAGGTTATATAATAGGAAGTAGTTGACCTACCTAGCTTAGCTCGTGGGAAAGAAATTTATAGTTAAACCAAAATATTTCTTTCAACTAATCTTTTACAGAATTGCTAAAAATGCCCCGATTTTTTTTTTACATTTGGAATAACCAATTGTTTAATTTTTACTTGCGATTATAGGTAGGTAGATACTAAGTACAAGTTATGCATTCGTGCAGAAAAAAATAATTGAGATAACAATAATATATAACATTACGATGATAGAGAAACACATTTGAGTCACTGGCTCACTGGCAAAATTCTATCCGTCTACTAAACGGTTTGGCCAACCGTTTTTAAATTTGGAATATAAGTTTATTTTGACATTCGACAGGGGATTTTTGTTAATTTCTTTTTTAGTTGAAATATTAACGGTACTCGCCATATAACCGCCAAGTAAAAGCTTATTTTTTATCAAAAATGGCTCCAAGAATTTTGTATGTAATTTTTTAAATAAAAAAAAATTGTGAAAAAAAAATTTATGACGTGGGCAAACTGGTATTGTTTTTTTTTTTTTGTAATCGACTTTCCTGAGAACTGGTTAGATAACCGATTACAACCAAAATTGATATACAGGAAAATGTAAATAGCCTAAGTCAATATTTTCTAAAACTTTTTTTTGTGTTTTTAATAATTTTTTAAAAAAATATTTTTAAAAAATCTATATTTTATAAACGGGTAGGTGATTTTTTACTTGCGTTTAAAGGTATTATTAGGCAAGTTTAGGATTCATGAACATAACAAATTTGAGATAACAATAAAACAAGACATTACGAGGCAAGAGTACAATAACTGTTGCGCCGCAAATTAATAACCGATTCATGTAGAGGGACAAAATACAAACATTTTTTTACTAGAAGGAGGTCTTTCGTTTTTTTCCTCTCAGTTGTCCTTCTTGTAAATTTTTTCTATGGTGTACAGTGTAGACCAAAAGTAAACGGATAGGGGCTTTTTCACTATGTGTGGTTTATCATTGGACCGTTTTATGGAAGCTCTGAGAGTAAGAATGGAAAACCTCTTCGAAAGTAAAATCTAAGAGAGCGGGTCGTGAACGTGATATCACGAGTTACGGCCCGCTTTACAAAAGTTTTCAGTACACAAATTTATATGAGATGCGCCTTCTTGGTTATTCTATATTCTTTGCTTGTATCATGCATTTTTGTGTATCTGAAAGGCTTCGTTCATAGAGTAGATAATGTACCATTCAGAGAGTTTCTCTTGAAATTCTCTTTATTCGTCTCTCAACTTACCCAGTTAGGTACTCCAGGAGCCGCTTGGCGCACCACGGTCAACACGTCGCCATGATAGTAATATAGCAATGTATATATACAATGACCACAATCATAAAAAAAAACATCGTGCTTTTTTCCAAACTAGCTTTGTATATGTATGAATTTTGTTTTAGAAATGCAGGTTCAAGCGAAATGAAAAAGTATACCATATCGAATTTTGTATTCAACGAGAAAATGCTCGTTTCGAAATGCCACGATCATGCCACTTCGGCAACGGTGAGCCAAAGCCATGTTTGAATTTTAAATAATTTTCGTAAAAGTAAATTCGTTTAATGAAGAGAAGCTCACATCTAAGGCTGTTTCTCTCTTATTGAAATTTACATAAAATTTTTTGTTAGCTAGTAATTTATTATATCTTCTATTCATTCTACTGCGCAGCTCTATTCAAAATTATCTGCTCATCTCATGAATAGAAAGATACACACAATCAAGTTCCAGCGATGGACTTTCTTTCAACGATCTTAACTTATTGCCATTTTCCAAAAAAAAAAACGTATTTCATATGTGGCATTAAATCTATTACGCGACATTGTTTGTTTTCTTTATCCTTTATTTTCGCAATCGACCGTTGGCCAACTGAGTTGGTTCAAGCTATATTAGTCACGTTTTATTGTCAAAGCTATCCGTAGCGATGTAGGATTTTACACACATTATAAAAACAACAACCCCCTGCCCATAAAAAAATTTGGCTGCCTATAAAAGTAGACTTTGAATTTGGCTGGGAATAGAATATTTGACATAAAAAGATTTGATTTACAATAGATCATTTCTGTTATGATGCATTGTATATAAACTGCATTAGTACTACCATGAGACGCGAAAAATCTTACTTCCAAGAGCCGCTTGGAGCGCTAGTGTAGAGACATTTTATTTGAGTGAGAGAGAATCAAGAGGATGGTTTTTAGTGTTATGCTTTGTGCTTAGTTTACTGCGCATGTGCAATGTGAGGCTAGAAAAAAACAGAAGGAGAACGTGAAACAATTCAGTATCTTGTTTTGTTAATTGTACATATATTTATAAACTGCTAGCAGTTATGAACTTTATATACAATGGTTTCGCTTAGCTGAGGCGAATAGTTTTTCGTAAGGATTTATACACGATCCAACATTTTCATTGTTTACCATTGTATATAAACTGCAGTTTATATACAATGTTGTTTACGTTTTTTTAATATGGAATATTTAATATGAGAACTGGTTCTTACATAAGTATTTATACATGCGTACGTCACCTACATACATATTTGTCATTTATGTACATACATCATTGACCAGACTTTTGATTCGAATTCTGTAGGATTTTCAATTTTTTTACTATTATGAAGGTTGTCGTCTTCAAATAATGGACACATTCATTCTTGAAATTTAAAAACAAACTTACTTCTTGCTGTATTTATACAAAGATACAAACGTCCTTGCAGTGGATGGATTTTTGTTTTGAATTTTGCTTTCCATTAAGATGTGCCTACATATACATATGTCTGAATGAACTATGTGTAGAAATTCATTCAAAATTGCTTGTAAATTGATTGTAGGTTTATAGTAAGAAAGATCTTTTGTTTGTTAGAGGTTATATAATAGGAAGTAGTTGACCTACCTAGCTTAGCTCGTGGGAAAGAAATTTATAGTTAAACCAAAATATTTCTTTCAACTAATCTTTTACAGAATTGCTAAAAATGCCCCGATTTTTTTTTTACATTTGGAATAACCAATTGTTTAATTTTTACTTGCGATTATAGGTAGGTAGATACTAAGTACAAGTTATGCATTCGTGCAGAAAAAAATAATTGAGATAACAATAATATATAACATTACGATGATAGAGAAACACATTTGAGTCACTGGCTCACTGGCAAAATTCTATCCGTCTACTAAACGGTTTGGCCAACCGTTTTTAAATTTGGAATATAAGTTTATTTTGACATTCGACAGGGGATTTTTGTTAATTTCTTTTTTAGTTGAAATATTAACGGTACTCGCCATATAACCGCCAAGTAAAAGCTTATTTTTTATCAAAAATGGCTCCAAGAATTTTGTATGTAATTTTTTAAATAAAAAAAAATTGTGAAAAAAAAATTTATGACGTGGGCAAACTGGTATTGTTTTTTTTTTTTTGTAATCGACTTTCCTGAGAACTGGTTAGATAACCGATTACAACCAAAATTGATATACAGGAAAATGTAAATAGCCTAAGTCACTATTTTCTAAAACTTTTTTTTGTGTTTTTAATAATTTTTTAAAAAAATATTTTTAAAAAATCTATATTTTATAAACGGGTAGGTGATTTTTTACTTGCGTTTAAAGGTATTATTAGGCAAGTTTAGGATTCATGAACATAACAAATTTGAGATAACAATAAAACAAGACATTACGAGGCAAGAGTACAATAACTGTTGCGCCGCAAATTAATAACCGATTCATGTAGAGGGACAAAATACAAACATTTTTTACTAGAAGGAGGTCTTTCGTTTTTTTCCTCTCAGTTGTCCTTCTTGTAAATTTTTTCTATGGTGTACAGTGTAGACCAAAAGTAAACGGATAGGGGCTTTTTCACTATGTGTGGTTTATCATTGGACCGTTTTATGGAAGCTCTGAGAGTAAGAATGGAAAACCTCTTCGAAAGTAAAATCTAAGAGAGCGGGTCGTGAACGTGATATCACGAGTTACGGCCCGCTTTACAAAAGTTTTCAGTACACAAATTTATATGAGATGCGCCTTCTTGGTTATTCTATATTCTTTGCTTGTATCATGCATTTTTGTGTATCTGAAAGGCTTCGTTCATAGAGTAGATAATGTACCATTCAGAGAGTTTCTCTTGAAATTCTCTTTATTCGTCTCTCAACTTACCCAGTTAGGTACTCCAGGAGCCGCTTGGCGCACCACGGTCAACACGTCGCCATGATAGTAATATAGCAATGTATATATACAATGACCACAATCATAAAAAAAAACATCGTGCTTTTTTCCAAACTAGCTTTGTATATGTATGAATTTTGTTTTAGAAATGCAGGTTCAAGCGAAATGAAAAAGTATACCATATCGAATTTTGTATTCAACGAGAAAATGCTCGTTTCGAAATGCCACGATCATGCCACTTCGGCAACGGTGAGCCAAAGCCATGTTTGAATTTTAAATAATTTTCGTAAAAGTAAATTCGTTTAATGAAGAGAAGCTCACATCTAAGGCTGTTTCTCTCTTATTGAAATTTACATAAAATTTTTTGTTAGCTAGTAATTTATTATATCTTCTATTCATTCTACTGCGCAGCTCTATTCAAAATTATCTGCTCATTTCATGAATAGAAAGATACACACAATCAAGTTCCAGCGATGGACTTTCTTTCAACGATCTTAACTTATTGCCATTTTCCAAAAAAAAACGTATTTCATATGTGGCATTAAATCTATTACGCGACATTGTTTGTTTTCTTTATCCTTTATTTTCGCAATCGACCGTTGGCCAACTGAGTTGGTTCAAGCTATATTAGTCACGTTTTATTGTCAAAGCTATCCGTAGCGATGTAGGATTTTACACACATTATAAAAACAACAACCCCCTGCCCATAAAAAAATTTGGCTGCCTATAAAAGTAGACTTTGAATTTGGCTGGGAATAGAATATTTGACATAAAAAGATTTGATTTACAATAGATCATTTCTGTTATGATGCATTGTATATAAACTGCATTAGTACTACCATGAGACGCGAAAAATCTTACTTCCAAGAGCCGCTTGGAGCGCTAGTGTAGAGACATTTTATTTGAGTGAGAGAGAATCAAGAGGATGGTTTTTAGTGTTATGCTTTGTGCTTAGTTTACTGCGCATGTGCAATGTGAGGCTAGAAAAAAACAGAAGGAGAACGTGAAACAATTCAGTATCTTGTTTTGTTAATTGTACATATATTTATAAACTGCTAGCAGTTATGAACTTTATATACAATGGTTTCGCTTAGCTGAGGCGAATAGTTTTTCGTAAGGATTTATACACGATCCAACATTTTCATTGTTTACCATTGTATATAAACTGCAGTTTATATACAATGTTGTTTACGTTTTTTTAATATGGAATATTTAATATGAGAACTGGTTCTTACATAAGTATTTATACATGCGTACGTCACCTACATACATATTTGTCATTTATGTACATACATCATTGACCAGACTTTTGATTCGAATTCTGTAGGATTTTCAATTTTTTTACTATTATGAAGGTTGTCGTCTTCATATAATGTACACATTCATTCTTGAAATTTAAAAACAAACTTACTTCTTGCTGTATTTATACAAAGATACAAACGTCCTTGCAGTGGATGGGTTTTTGTTTTGAATTTTGCTTTCCATTAAGATGTACCTACATATACATATGTCTGAATGAACTATGTGTAGAAATTCATTCAAAATTGCTTGTAAATTGATTGTAGGTTTATAGTAAGAAAGATCTTTTGTTTGTTAGAGGTTATATAATAGGAAGTAGTTGACCTACCTAGCTTAGCTCGTGGGAAAGAAATTTATAGTTAAACCAAAATATTTCTTTCAACTAATTTTTTACAGAATTGCTAAAAATGCCCCGATTTTTTTTTACATTTGGAATAACCAATTGTTTAATTTTTACTTGCGATTATAGGTAGGTAGATACTAAGTACAAGTTATGCATTCGTGCAGAAAAAAATAATTGAGATAACAATAATATATAACATTACGATGATAGAGAAACACATTTGAGTCACTGGCTCACTGGCAAAATTCTATCCGTCTACTAAACGGCTTGGCCAATCGTTTTTAAATTTGGAATATAAGTTTATTTTGACATTCGACAGGGGATTTTTGTTAATTTCTTTTTTAGTTGAAATATTAACGGTACTCGCCATATAACCGCCAAGTAAAAGCTTATTTTTTATCAAAAATGGCTCCAAGAATTTTGTATGTAATTTTTTAAATAAAAAAAAATTGTGAAAAAAAACTTTATGACGTGGGCAAACTGGTATTGTTTTTTTTTTTTTTTTTTTTTGTAATCGACTTTCCTGAGAACTGGTTAGATAACCGATTACAACCAAAATTGATATACAGGAAAATGTAAATAGCCTAAGTCAATATTTTCTAAAACTTTTTTTTGTGTTTTTAATAATTTTTTAAAAAAATATTTTTAAAAAATCTATATTTTATAAACGGGTAGGTGATTTTTTACTTAGGTTTAAAGGTATTATTAGGCAAGTTTAGGATTCATGAACATAACAAATTTGAGATAACAATAAAACAAGACATTACGAGGCAAGAGTACAATAACTGTTGCGCCGCAAATTAATAACCGATTCATGTAGAGGGACAAAATACAAACATTTTTTTACTAGAAGGAGGTCTTTCGTTTTTTTCCTCTCAGTTGTCCTTCTTGTAAATTTTTTCTATGGTGTACAGTGTAGACCAAAAGTAAACGGATAGGGGCTTTTTCACTGTGTGTGGTTTATCATTGGACCGTTTTATGGAAGCTCTGAGAGTAAGAATGGAAAACCTCTTCGAAAGTAAAATCTAAGAGAGCGGGTCGTGAACGTGATATCACGAGTTACGGCCCGCTTTGCAAAAGTTGTCAGTACACAAATTTATATTAGATGCGCCTTCTTGGTTATTCTATATTCTTTGCTTGTATCATGCATTTTTGTGTATCTGAAAGGCTTCGTTCATAGAGTAGATAATGTACCATTCAGAGAGTTTCTCTTGAAATTCTCTTTATTCGTCTCTCAACTTACCCAGTTAGGTACTCCAGGAGCCGCTTGGCGCACCACGGTCAACACGTCGCCATGATAGTAATATAGCAATGTATATATACAATGACCACAATCATAAAAAAAAACATCGTGCTTTTTTCCAAACTAGCTTTGTATATGTATGAATTTTGTTTTAGAAATGCAGGTTCAAGCGAAATGAAAAAGTATACCATATCGAATTTTGTATTCAACGAGAAAATGCTCGTTTCGAAATGCCACGATCATGCCACTTCGGCAACGGTGAGCCAAAGCCATGTTTGAATTTTAAATAATTTTCGTAAAAGTAAATTCGTTTAATGAAGAGAAGCTCACATCTAAGGCTGTTTCTCTCTTATTGAAATTTACATAAAATTTTTTGTTAGCTAGTAATTTATTATATCTTCTATTCATTCTACTGCGCAGCTCTATTCAAATTTATCTGCTCATCTCATGAATAGAAAGATACACACAATCAAGTTCCAGCGATGGACTTTCTTTCAACGATCTTAACTTATTGCCATTTTCCAAAAAAAAAACGTATTTCATATGTGGCATTGCACTCATTAAATCTATTACGCGACATTGTTTGTTTTCTTTATCCTTTATTTTCGCAATCGACCGTTGGCCAACTGAGTTGGTTCAAGCTATATTAGTCACGTTTTATTGTCAAAGCTATCCGTAGCGATGTAGGATTTTACACACATTATAAAAACAACAACCCCCTGCCCATAAAAAAATTTGGCTGCCTATAAAAGTAGACTTTGAATTTGGCTGGGAATAGAATATTTGACATAAAAAGATTTGATTTACAATAGATCATTTCTGTTATGATGCATTGTATATAAACTGCATTAGTACTACCATGAGACGCGAAAAATCTTACTTCCAAGAGCCGCTTGGAGCGCTAGTGTAGAGACATTTTATTTGAGTGAGAGAGAATCAAGAGGATGGTTTTTAGTGTTATGCTTTGTGCTTAGTTTACTGCGCATGTGCAATGTGAGGCTAGAAAAAAACAGAAGGAGAACATGAAACAATTCAGTATCTTGTTTTGTTAATTGTACATATATTTATAAACTGCTAGCAGTTATGAACTTTATATACAATGGTTTCGCTTAGCTGAGGCGAATAGGTTTTCGTAAGGATTTATACACGATCCAACATTTTCATTGTTTACCATTGTATATAAACTGCAGTTTATATACAATGTTGTTTACGTTTTTTTAATATGGAATATTTAATATGAGAACTGGTTCTTACATAAGTATTTATACATGCGTACGTCACCTACATACATATTTGTCATTTATGTACATACATCATTGACCAGACTTTTGATTCGAATTCTGTAGGATTTTCAATTTTTTTACTATTATGAAGGTTGTCGTCTTCAAATAATGTACACATTCATTCTTGAAATTTAAAAACAAACTTACTTCTTGCTGTATTTATACAAAGATACAAACGTCCTTGCAGTGGATGGGTTTTTGTTTTGAATTTTGCTTTCCATTAAGATGTACCTACATATACATATGTCTGAATGAACTATGTGTAGAAATTCATTCAAAATTGCTTGTAAATTGATTGTAGGTTTATAGTAAGAAAGATCTTTTGTTTGTTAGAGGTTATATAATAGGAAGTAGTTGACCTACCTAGCTTAGCTCGTGGGAAAGAAATTTATAGTTAAACCAAAATATTTCTTTCAACTAATCTTTTACAGAATTGCTAAAAATGCCCCGATTTTTTTTTACATTTGGAATAACCAATTGTTTAATTTTTACTTGCGATTATAGGTAGGTAGATACTAAGTACAAGTTATGCATTCGTGCAGAAAAAAATAATTGAGATAACAATAATATATAACATTACGATGATAGAGAAACACATTTGAGTCACTGGCTCACTGGCAAAATTCTATCCGTCTACTAAACGGTTTGGCCAATCGTTTTTAAATTTGGAATATAAGTTTATTTTGACATTCGACAGGGGATTTTTGTTAATTTCTTTTTTAGTTGAAATATTAACGGTACTCGCCATATAACCGCCAAGTAAAAGCTTATTTTTTATCAAAAATGGCTCCAAGAATTTTGTATGTAATTTTTTAAATAAAAAAAAATTGTGAAAAAAAAATTTATGACGTGGGCAAACTGGTATTGTTTTTTTTTTTTTTTGTAATCGACTTTCCTGAGAACTGGTTAGATAACCGATTACAACCAAAATTGATATACAGGAAAATGTAAATAGCCTAAGTCAATATTTTCTAAAACTTTTTTTTGTGTTTTTAATAATTTTTTAAAAAAATATTTTTAAAAAATCTATATTTTTTAAACGGGTAGGTGATTTTTTACTTGCGTTTAAAGGTATTATTAGGCAAGTTTAGGATTCATGAACATAACAAATTTGAGATAACAATAAAACAAGACATTACGAGGCAAGAGTACAATTACTGTTGCGCCGCAAATTAATAACCGATTCATGTAGAGGGACAAAATACAAACATTTTTTTACTAGAAGGAGGTCTTTCGTTTTTTTCCTCTCAGTTGTCCTTCTTGTAAATTTTTTCTATGGTGTACAGTGTAGACCAAAAGTAAACGGATAGGGGCTTTTTCACTGTGTGTGGTTTATCATTGGACCGTTTTATGGAAGCTCTGAGAGTAAGAATGGAAAACCTCTTCGAAAGTAAAATCTAAGAGAGCGGGTCGTGAACGTGATATCACGAGTTACGGCCCGCTTTACAAAAGTTGTCAGTACACAAATTTATATTAGATGCGCCTTCTTGGTTATTCTATATTCTTTGCTTGTATCATGCATTTTTGTGTATCTGAAAGGCTTCGTTCATAGAGTAGATAATGTACCATTCAGAGAGTTTCTCTTGAAATTCTCTTTATTCGTCTCTCAACTTACCCAGTTAGGTACTCCAGGAGCCGCTTGGCGCACCACGGTCAACACGTCGCCATGATAGTAATATAGCAATGTATATATACAATGACCACAATCATAAAAAAAAACATCGTGCTTTTTTCCAAACTAGCTTTGTATATGTATGAATTTTGTTTTAGAAATGCAGGTTCAAGCGAAATGAAAAAGTATACCATATCGAATTTTGTATTCAACGAGAAAATGCTCGTTTCGAAATGCCACGATCATGCCACTTCGGCAACGGTGAGCCAAAGCCATGTTTGAATTTTAAATAATTTTCGTAAAAGTAAATTCGTTTAATGAAGAGAAGCTCACATCTAAGGCTGTTTCTCTCTTATTGAAATTTACATAAAATTTTTTGTTAGCTAGTAATTTATTATATCTTCTATTCATTCTACTGCGCAGCTCTATTCAAATTTATCTGCTCATCTCATGAATAGAAAGATACACACAATCAAGTTCCAGCGATGGACTTTCTTTCAACGATCTTAACTTATTGCCATTTTCCAAAAAAAAAACGTATTTCATATGTGGCATTAAATCTATTACGCGACATTGTTTGTTTTCTTTATCCTTTATTTTCGCAATCGACCGTTGACCAACTGAGTTGGTTCAAGCTATATTAGTCACGTTTTATTGTCAAAGCTATCCGTAGCGATGTAGGATTTTACACACATTATAAAAACAACAACCCCCTGCCCATAAAAAAATTTGGCTGCCTATAAAAGTAGACTTTGAATTTGGCTGGGAATAGAATATTTGACATAAAAAGATTTGATTTACAATAGATCATTTCTGTTATGATGCATTGTATATAAACTGCATTAGTACTACCATGAGAAGCGAAAAATCTTACTTCCAAGAGCCGCTTGGAGCGCTAGTGTAGAGACATTTTATTTGAGTGAGAGAGAATCAAGAGGATGGTTTTTAGTGTTATGCTTTGTGCTTAGTTTACTGCGCATGTGCAATGTGAGGCTAGAAAAAAAACAGAAGGAGAACATGAAACAATTCAGTATCTTGTTTTGTTAATTGTACATATATTTATAAACTGCTAGCAGTTATGAACTTTATATACAATGGTTTCGCTTAGCTGAGGCGAATAGTTTTTCGTAAGGATTTATACACGATCCAACATTTTCATTGTTTACCATTGTATATAAACTGCAGTTTATATACAATGTTGTTTACGTTTTTTTAATATGGAATATTTAATATGAGAACTGGTTCTTACATAAGTATTTATACATGCGTACGTCACCTACATACATATTTGTCATTTATGTACATACATCATTGACCAGACTTTTGATTCGAATTCTGTAGGATTTTCAATTTTTTTACTATTATGAAGGTTGTCGTCTTCAAATAATGTACACATTCATTCTTGAAATTTAAAAACAAACTTACTTCTTGCTGTATTTATACAAAGATACAAACGTCCTTGCAGTGGATGGGTTTTTGTTTTGAATTTTGCTTTCCATTAAGATGTACCTACATATACATATGTCTGAATGAACTATGTGTAGAAATTCATTCAAAATTGCTTGTAAATTGATTGTAGGTTTATAGTAAGAAAGATCTTTTGTTTGTTAGAGGTTATATAATAGGAAGTAGTTGACCTACCTAGCTTAGCTCGTGGGAAAGAAATTTATAGTTAAACCAAAATATTTCTTTCAACTAATCTTTTACAGAATTGCTAAAAATGCCCCGATTTTTTTTTACATTTGGAATAACCAATTGTTTAATTTTTACTTGCGATTATAGGTAGGTAGATACTAAGTACAAGTTATGCATTCGTGCAGAAAAAAATAATTGAGATAACAATAATATATAACATTACGATGATAGAGAAACACATTTGAGTCACTGGCTCACTGGCAAAATTCTATCCGTCTACTAAACGGTTTGGCCAATCGTTTTTAAATTTGGAATATAAGTTTATTTTGACATTCGACAGGGGATTTTTGTTAATTTCTTTTTTAGTTGAAATATTAACGGTACTCGCCATATAACCGCCAAGTAAAAGCTTATTTTTTATCAAAAATGGCTCCAAGAATTTTGTATGTAATTTTTTAAATAAAAAAAAATTGTGAAAAAAAAATTTATGACGTGGGCAAACTGGTATTGTTTTTTTTTTTTTTTTTGTAATCGACTTTCCTGAGAACTGGTTAGATAACCGATTACAACCAAAATTGATATACAGGAAAATGTAAATAGCCTAAGTCAATATTTTCTAAAACTTTTTTTTGTGTTTTTAATAATTTTTTAAAAAAATATTTTTAAAAAATCTATATTTTTTAAACGGGTAGGTGATTTTTTACTTGCGTTTAAAGGTATTATTAGGCAAGTTTAGGATTCATGAACATAACAAATTTGAGATAACAATAAAACAAGACATTACGAGGCAAGAGTACAATTACTGTTGCGCCGCAAATTAATAACCGATTCATGTAGAGGGACAAAATACAAACATTTTTTTACTAGAAGGAGGTCTTTCGTTTTTTTCCTCTCAGTTGTCCTTCTTGTAAATTTTTTCTATGGTGTACAGTGTAGACCAAAAGTAAACGGATAGGGGCTTTTTCACTGTGTGTGGTTTATCATTGGACCGTTTTATGGAAGCTCTGAGAGTAAGAATGGAAAACCTCTTCGAAAGTAAAATCTAAGAGAGCGGGTCGTGAACGTGATATCACGAGTTACGGCCCGCTTTACAAAAGTTGTCAGTACACAAATTTATATTAGATGCGCCTTCTTGGTTATTCTTTATTCTTTGCTTGTATCATGCATTTTTGTGTATCTGAAAGGCTTCGTTCATAGAGTAGATAATGTACCATTCAGAGAGTTTCTCTTGAAATTCTCTTTATTCGTCTCTCAACTTACCCAGTTAGGTACTCCAGGAGCCGCTTGGCGCACCACGGTCAACACGTCGCCATGATAGTAATATAGCAATGTATATATACAATGACCACAATCATAAAAAAAAACATCGTGCTTTTTTCCAAACTAGCTTTGTATATGTATGAATTTTGTTTTAGAAATGCAGGTTCAAGCGAAATGAAAAAGTATACCATATCGAATTTTGTATTCAACGAGAAAATGCTCGTTTCGAAATGCCACGATCATGCCACTTCGGCAACGGTGAGCCAAAGCCATGTTTGAATTTTAAATAATTTTCGTAAAAGTAAATTCGTTTAATGAAGAGAAGCTCACATCTAAGGCTGTTTCTCTCTTATTGAAATTTACATAAAATTTTTTGTTAGCTAGTAATTTATTATATCTTCTATTCATTCTACTGCGCAGCTCTATTCAAATTTATCTGCTCATCTCATGAATAGAAAGATACACACAATCAAGTTCCAGCGATGGACTTTCTTTCAACGATCTTAACTTATTGCCATTTTCCAAAAAAAAAACGTATTTCATATGTGGCATTAAATCTATTACGCGACATTGTTTGTTTTCTTTATCCTTTATTTTCGCAATCGACCGTTGACCAACTGAGTTGGTTCAAGCTATATTAGTCACGTTTTATTGTCAAAGCTATCCGTAGCGATGTAGGATTTTACACACATTATAAAAACAACAACCCCCTGCCCATAAAAAAATTTGGCTGCCTATAAAAGTAGACTTTGAATTTGGCTGGGAATAGAATATTTGACATAAAAAGATTTGATTTACAATAGATCATTTCTGTTATGATGCATTGTATATAAACTGCATTAGTACTACCATGAGAAGCGAAAAATCTTACTTCCAAGAGCCGCTTGGAGCGCTAGTGTAGAGACATTTTATTTGAGTGAGAGAGAATCAAGAGGATGGTTTTTAGTGTTATGCTTTGTGCTTAGTTTACTGCGCATGTGCAATGTGAGGCTAGAAAAAAACAGAAGGAGAACATGAAACAATTCAGTATCTTGTTTTGTTAATTGTACATATATTTATAAACTGCTAGCAGTTATGAACTTTATATACAATGGTTTCGCTTAGCTGAGGCGAATAGTTTTTCGTAAGGATTTATACACGATCCAACATTTTCATTGTTTACCATTGTATATAAACTGCAGTTTATATACAATGTTGTTTACGTTTTTTTAATATGGAATATTTAATATGAGAACTGGTTCTTACATAAGTATTTATACATGCGTACGTCACCTACATACATATTTGTCATTTATGTACATACATCATTGACCAGACTTTTGATTCGAATTCTGTAGGATTTTCAATTTTTTTACTATTATGAAGGTTGTCGTCTTCAAATAATGTACACATTCATTCTTGAAATTTAAAAACAAACTTACTTTTTGCTGTATTTATACAAAGATACAAACGTCCTTGCAGTGGATGGGTTTTTGTTTTGAATTTTGCTTTCCATTAAGATGTACCTACATATACATATGTCTGAATGAACTATGTGTAGAAATTCATTCAAAATTGCTTGTAAATTGATTGTAGGTTTATAGTAAGAAAGATCTTTTGTTTGTTAGAGGTTATATAATAGGAAGTAGTTGACCTACCTAGCTTAGCTCGTGGGAAAGAAATTTATAGTTAAACCAAAATATTTCTTTCAACTAATCTTTTACAGAATTGCTAAAAATGCCCCGATTTTTTTTACATTTGGAATAACCAATTGTTTAATTTTTACTTGCGATTATAGGTAGGTAGATACTAAGTACAAGTTATGCATTCGTGCAGAAAAAAATAATTGAGATAACAATAATATATAACATTACGATGATAGAGAAACACATTTGAGTCACTGGCTCACTGGCAAAATTCTATCCGTCTACTAAACGGTTTGGCCAATCGTTTTTAAATTTGGAATATAAGTTTATTTTGACATTCGACAGGGGATTTTTGTTAATTTCTTTTTTAGTTGAAATATTAACGGTACTCGCCATATAACCGCCAAGTAAAAGCTTATTTTTTATCAAAAATGGCTCCAAGAATTTTGTATGTAATTTTTTAAATAAAAAAAAATTGTGAAAAAAAAATTTATGACGTGGGCAAACTGGTATTGTTTTTTTTTTTTTTTTGTAATCGACTTTCCTGAGAACTGGTTAGATAACCGATTACAACCAAAATTGATATACAGGAAAATGTAAATAGCCTAAGTCAATATTTTCTAAAACTTTTTTTTGTGTTTTTAATAATTTTTTAAAAAAATATTTTTAAAAAATCTATATTTTTTAAACGGGTAGGTGATTTTTTACTTGCGTTTAAAGGTATTATTAGGCAAGTTTAGGATTCATGAACATAACAAATTTGAGATAACAATAAAACAAGACATTACGAGGCAAGAGTACAATTACTGTTGCGCCGCAAATTAATAACCGATTCATGTAGAGGGACAAAATACAAACATTTTTTTACTAGAAGGAGGTCTTTCGTTTTTTTCCTCTCAGTTGTCCTTCTTGTAAATTTTTTCTATGGTGTACAGTGTAGACCAAAAGTAAACGGATAGGGGCTTTTTCACTGTGTGTGGTTTATCATTGGACCGTTTTATGGAAGCTCTGAGAGTAAGAATGGAAAACCTCTTCGAAAGTAAAATCTAAGAGAGCGGGTCGTGAACGTGATATCACGAGTTACGGCCCGCTTTACAAAAGTTGTCAGTACACAAATTTATATTAGATGCGCCTTCTTGGTTATTCTATATTCTTTGCTTGTATCATGCATTTTTGTGTATCTGAAAGGCTTCGTTCATAGAGTAGATAATGTACCATTCAGAGAGTTTCTCTTGAAATTCTCTTTATTCGTCTCTCAACTTACCCAGTTAGGTACTCCAGGAGCCGCTTGGCGCACCACGGTCAACACGTCGCCATGATAGTAATATAGCAATGTATATATACAATGACCACAATCATAAAAAAAAACATCGTGCTTTTTTCCAAACTAGCTTTGTATATGTATGAATTTTGTTTTAGAAATGCAGGTTCAAGCGAAATGAAAAAGTATACCATATCGAATTTTGTATTCAACGAGAAAATGCTCGTTTCGAAATGCCACGATCATGCCACTTCGGCAACGGTGAGCCAAAGCCATGTTTGAATTTTAAATAATTTTCGTAAAAGTAAATTCGTTTAATGAAGAGAAGCTCACATCTAAGGCTGTTTCTCTCTTATTGAAATTTACATAAAATTTTTTGTTAGCTAGTAATTTATTATATCTTCTATTCATTCTACTGCGCAGCTCTATTCAAATTTATCTGCTCATCTCATGAATAGAAAGATACACACAATCAAGTTCCAGCGATGGACTTTCTTTCAACGATCTTAACTTATTGCCATTTTCCAAAAAAAAAACGTATTTCATATGTGGCATTAAATCTATTACGCGACATTGTTTGTTTTCTTTATCCTTTATTTTCGCAATCGACCGTTGACCAACTGAGTTGGTTCAAGCTATATTAGTCACGTTTTATTGTCAAAGCTATCCGTAGCGATGTAGGATTTTACACACATTATAAAAACAACAACCCCCTGCCCATAAAAAAATTTGGCTGCCTATAAAAGTAGACTTTGAATTTGGCTGGGAATAGAATATTTGACATAAAAAGATTTGATTTACAATAGATCATTTCTGTTATGATGCATTGTATATAAACTGCATTAGTACTACCATGAGAAGCGAAAAATCTTACTTCCAAGAGCCGCTTGGAGCGCTAGTGTAGAGACATTTTATTTGAGTGAGAGAGAATCAAGAGGATGGTTTTTAGTGTTATGCTTTGTGCTTAGTTTACTGCGCATGTGCAATGTGAGGCTAGAAAAAAACAGAAGGAGAACATGAAACAATTCAGTATCTTGTTTTGTTAATTGTACATATATTTATAAACTGCTAGCAGTTATGAACTTTATATACAATGGTTTCGCTTAGCTGAGGCGAATAGTTTTTCGTAAGGATTTATACACGATCCAACATTTTCATTGTTTACCATTGTATATAAACTGCAGTTTATATACAATGTTGTTTACGTTTTTTTAATATGGAATATTTAATATGAGAACTGGTTCTTACATAAGTATTTATACATGCGTACGTCACCTACATACATATTTGTCATTTATGTACATACATCATTGACCAGACTTTTGATTCGAATTCTGTAGGATTTTCAATTTTTTTACTATTATGAAGGTTGTCGTCTTCAAATAATGTACACATTCATTCTTGAAATTTAAAAACAAACTTACTTCTTGCTGTATTTATACAAAGATACAAACGTCCTTGCAGTGGATGGGTTTTTGTTTTGAATTTTGCTTTCCATTAAGATGTACCTACATATACATATGTCTGAATGAACTATGTGTAGAAATTCATTCAAAATTGCTTGTAAATTGATTGTAGGTTTATAGTAAGAAAGATCTTTTGTTTGTTAGAGGTTATATAATAGGAAGTAGTTGACCTACCTAGCTTAGCTCGTGGGAAAGAAATTTATAGTTAAACCAAAATATTTCTTTCAACTAATCTTTTACAGAATTGCTAAAAATGCCCCGATTTTTTTTACATTTGGAATAACCAATTGTTTAATTTTTACTTGCGATTATAGGTAGGTAGATACTAAGTACAAGTTATGCATTCGTGCAGAAAAAAATAATTGAGATAACAATAATATATAACATTACGATGATAGAGAAACACATTTGAGTCACTGGCTCACTGGCAAAATTCTATCCGTCTACTAAACGGTTTGGCCAATCGTTTTTAAATTTGGAATATAAGTTTATTTTGACATTCGACAGGGGATTTTTGTTAATTTCTTTTTTAGTTGAAATATTAACGGTACTCGCCATATAACCGCCAAGTAAAAGCTTATTTTTTATCAAAAATGGCTCCAAGAATTTTGTATGTAATTTTTTAAATAAAAAAAAATTGTGAAAAAAAAATTTATGACGTGGGCAAACTGGTATTGTTTTTTTTTTTTTTTTTGTAATCGACTTTCCTGAGAACTGGTTAGATAACCGATTACAACCAAAATTGATATACAGGAAAATGTAAATAGCCTAAGTCAATATTTTCTAAAACTTTTTTTTGTGTTTTTAATAATTTTTTAAAAAAATATTTTTAAAAAATCTATATTTTTTAAACGGGTAGGTGATTTTTTACTTGCGTTTAAAGGTATTATTAGGCAAGTTTTGGATTCATGAACATAACAAATTTGAGATAACAATAAAACAAGACATTACGAGGCAAGAGTACAATTACTGTTGCGCCGCAAATTAATAACCGATTCATGTAGAGGGACAAAATACAAACATTTTTTTACTAGAAGGAGGTCTTTCGTTTTTTTCCTCTCAGTTGTCCTTCTTGTAAATTTTTTCTATGGTGTACAGTGTAGACCAAAAGTAAACGGATAGGGGCTTTTTCACTGTGTGTGGTTTATCATTGGACCGTTTTATGGAAGCTCTGAGAGTAAGAATGGAAAACCTCTTCGAAAGTAAAATCTAAGAGAGCGGGTCGTGAACGTGATATCACGAGTTACGGCCCGCTTTACAAAAGTTGTCAGTACACAAATTTATATTAGATGCGCCTTCTTGGTTATTCTATATTCTTTGCTTGTATCATGCATTTTTGTGTATCTGAAAGGCTTCGTTCATAGAGTAGATAATGTACCATTCAGAGAGTTTCTCTTGAAATTCTCTTTATTCGTCTCTCAACTTACCCAGTTAGGTACTCCAGGAGCCGCTTGGCGCACCACGGTCAACACGTCGCCATGATAGTAATATAGCAATGTATATATACAATGACCACAATCATAAAAAAAAACATCGTGCTTTTTTCCAAACTAGCTTTGTATATGTATGAATTTTGTTTTAGAAATGCAGGTTCAAGCGAAATGAAAAAGTATACCATATCGAATTTTGTATTCAACGAGAAAATGCTCGTTTCGAAATGCCACGATCATGCCACTTCGGCAACGGTGAGCCAAAGCCATGTTTGAATTTTAAATAATTTTCGTAAAAGTAAATTCGTTTAATGAAGAGAAGCTCACATCTAAGGCTGTTTCTCTCTTATTGAAATTTACATAAAATTTTTTGTTAGCTAGTAATTTATTATATCTTCTATTCATTCTACTGCGCAGCTCTATTCAAATTTATCTGCTCATCTCATGAATAGAAAGATACACACAATCAAGTTCCAGCGATGGACTTTCTTTCAATGATCTTAACTTATTGCCATTTTCCAAAAAAAAAACGTATTTCATATGTGGCATTAAATCTATTACGCGACATTGTTTGTTTTCTTTATCCTTTATTTTCGCAATCGACCGTTGACCAACTGAGTTGGTTCAAGCTATATTAGTCACGTTTTATTGTCAAAGCTATCCGTAGCGATGTAGGATTTTACACACATTATAAAAACAACAACCCCCTGCCCATAAAAAAATTTGGCTGCCTATAAAAGTAGACTTTGAATTTGGCTGGGAATAGAATATTTGACATAAAAAGATTTGATTTACAATAGATCATTTCTGTTATGATGCATTGTATATAAACTGCATTAGTACTACCATGAGAAGCGAAAAATCTTACTTCCAAGAGCCGCTTGGAGCGCTAGTGTAGAGACATTTTATTTGAGTGAGAGAGAATCAAGAGGATGGTTTTTAGTGTTATGCTTTGTGCTTAGTTTACTGCGCATGTGCAATGTGAGGCTAGAAAAAAACAGAAGGAGAACATGAAACAATTCAGTATCTTGTTTTGTTAATTGTACATATATTTATAAACTGCTAGCAGTTATGAACTTTATATACAATGGTTTCGCTTAGCTGAGGCGAATAGTTTTTCGTAAGGATTTATACACGATCCAACATTTTCATTGTTTACCATTGTATATAAACTGCAGTTTATATACAATGTTGTTTACGTTTTTTTAATATGGAATATTTAATATGAGAACTGGTTCTTACATAAGTATTTATACATGCGTACGTCACCTACATACATATTTGTCATTTATGTACATACATCATTGACCAGACTTTTGATTCGAATTCTGTAGGATTTTCAATTTTTTTACTATTATGAAGGTTGTCGTCTTCAAATAATGTACACATTCATTCTTGAAATTTAAAAACAAACTTACTTCTTGCTGTATTTATACAAAGATACAAACGTCCTTGCAGTGGATGGGTTTTTGTTTTGAATTTTGCTTTCCATTAAGATGTACCTACATATACATATGTCTGAATGAACTATGTGTAGAAATTCATTCAAAATTGCTTGTAAATTGATTGTAGGTTTATAGTAAGAAAGATCTTTTGTTTGTTAGAGGTTATATAATAGGAAGTAGTTGACCTACCTAGCTTAGCTCGTGGGAAAGAAATTTATAGTTAAACCAAAATATTTCTTTCAACTAATCTTTTACAGAATTGCTAAAAATGCCCCGATTTTTTTTTACATTTGGAATAACCAATTGTTTAATTTTTACTTGCGATTATAGGTAGGTAGATACTAAGTACAAGTTATGCATTCGTGCAGAAAAAAATAATTGAGATAACAATAATATATAACATTACGATGATAGAGAAACACATTTGAGTCACTGGCTCACTGGCAAAATTCTATCCGTCTACTAAACGGTTTGGCCAATCGTTTTTAAATTTGGAATATAAGTTTATTTTGACATTCGACAGGGGATTTTTGTTAATTTCTTTTTTAGTTGAAATATTAACGGTACTCGCCATATAACCGCCAAGTAAAAGCTTATTTTTTATCAAAAATGGCTCCAAGAATTTTGTATGTAATTTTTTAAATAAAAAAAAATTGTGAAAAAAAAATTTATGACGTGGGCAAACTGGTATTGTTTTTTTTTTTTTTTTGTAATCGACTTTCCTGAGAACTGGTTAGATAACCGATTACAACCAAAATTGATATACAGGAAAATGTAAATAGCCTAAGTCAATATTTTCTTAAACTTTTTTCTGTGTTTTTAATAATTTTTTAAAAAAATATTTTTAAAAAATCTATATTTTTTAAACGGGTAGGTGATTTTTTACTTGCGTTTAAAGGTATTATTAGGCAAGTTTAGGATTCATGAACATAACAAATTTGAGATAACAATAAAACAAGACATTACGAGGCAAGAGTACAATTACTGTTGCGCCGCAAATTAATAACCGATTCATGTAGAGGGACAAAATACAAACATTTTTTTACTAGAAGGAGGTCTTCCGTATACCTCCTGTTTAGGTAGGAGGGGCAATTTTCAAAAAAAGCACTTGCATTAGAAAAATATATTTAAAAATAACGCCAACACTTAAAATAATGTGATATACCTTCCTTTTTTAAAGCCAAAAGTCTGTTCTATCATATTATTAAAAATTTGAAAAAACTTAGGTATTTCAAACTCAGAATTTCAGAAACAAAAATAAAAAAAAAATAGTTCATATTGACTTTTTTCAAAATTGAGATGATTTGAAATGAAATTTTATTTTAGTATTTGTTACTTCTACTAATTCTTAACTGATCACTGGATACTAAATACTATTACGTATTCTAGTTTTCGAGAAAATTAAAATTTACCAAACCCCCATTTTATAATTTCTCTTTACATATTTCGGGTAAACTACGATAACTTTGGCACTGCAAAATAATAACAGATTTCTATAGAAACAAAATTTTTTTTTGCTATGGGAGGGGGGAGGTCAATCGACACCCTTTTAGGAAAGAGGGGCCATTTTCTAAACTAGCAGTTCCATTTAAAAAAAATTATATTTAAAAACAACCCCCAACACTTAAAATAATGTGCTATAACTTTATTCAACCAACTTAAATTTTTTCCCACCAAAATATATACAACAAAATATATACCTACAAAAGTACACGGTTTTTTTGGATAAAATTCTTCTTTGAGCTAAAAAAATTAAAAAAAAAGAATGCCAAAATAACCTTAAGTTCTAAATTTGAAGACGATTGGCCCAACCGTTAGGGCTGTAGTACAAAATACAGACGAACAGACATACATACAGAATTTTGCTAGTAACTGAAATACGTTTCTCTATTATCGTAGTTCCATGTTTGATTGTTATCTAAAAGTTTGTAATCTGCACGAATGCACATTATAGTACCTGTAATCGCAATTAAAAATGAATGTGGTTTTTCGAAAACTGAAATTCATAATATTATCTAGTTTTTAGCGTTCAGTTCAGTTACATATGAACAGACACAAATGCACTTGCCTTATACAAGAATCTACTAATGATGTT
Organism: Platycheirus rosarum; assembly: GCA_963971375.1. Classification (NCBI taxonomy): domain Eukaryota; kingdom Metazoa; phylum Arthropoda; class Insecta; order Diptera; family Syrphidae; genus Platycheirus; species Platycheirus rosarum. Next base: position 109,681,729 of record OZ020507.1, on the reverse strand, counting down.
TATTATAGTACCCATAATTACGAAAGAAAATTTTGGGAAAACCCTCCGAAAAGTCTGATTTTCTGTATGAAATTTTGTGTGGAATTCTTCCAAAAATAAAAAAAAAAAAACCTTTAAATAAGTTTGTGTGAGCATATCAAAAGAAATTTGAAAAAATGCAGGGCGACATTTGCCGGGCCCGCTAGTAATAAGTATATATTTTTTTAACAAAAACCCTACTACACAACTAGACATACAAATTAATGCAAATAATAGTCTCCACCTTTTCTTATATTTCCACATTGTATAAATTAACGACAATGACGCTGAAAGGAAAAATAATTTTCCCACAAAATAAGTGTTCTGACAATGCGCCTGAGACATTCACCACCAAGCTGCATTCCATCACGTAGCGAGCGAGTACCTGTGGGAACGAGTCGTTGACAAAGATGCTTGGGGTTGCACCAAATAGGTATTTAAGTTCTAGCTTTAGAAAAATTGTAATATAACATTAGTCGTGGCGGAATCGCTGATACTTTGCAATAAAAAATAAAAAAAAAATTAATAAAATGTAAAAAAAATATTTTTTTAGGGAAAATTAATAAGTAAAAGTTTAATTGGCGCCTAACGTGGGATCCAGCGAAAGTTAAAAAAGTGCTTGTCAAGAAAACCAAAAAAATAACCTCAAGTAGCTCCTACGGTTTTAAGTGTAGTGCTAAAGATAAAGGATCTAAAGAAGCTCCTCTGACTTGTGAAAAACTGAAGTGCAAACTCGCAAAAAGGACCTCAAGTAGCTCCAACGCGTCGGTTGGTGTCAAAATAGTACTACAGCACTTAAGCTGGGCCAATCAAACAACACAACATCAGACTGACATCAGTGGATACCAGTCGACAACGAGGGAGTGCGAGGAAAGGGTACCCCAGTAGACATCGAAAAGGACACTACCCTCTCGCCAGCGTTGAACATCATGCTCTTAGCAATAGTGTAAGAAAACATTAATTATTTTATTTTATTTAGTGATAAAAACCAAACATTTAAATTAAAACAAACTAAATCTGAATAAATTAAAATAATTGCTAAGCAAATAACTACTACTGAAAATGTATAAGAAATAAAAACACACATTAAATTTAGATAAGTCATTATTTTTGTTTAACAAAAAAAAATTATAATTGCTAAGCAAATAACTACTACTGAAAATTTATAAGAAAAAAAAACACATTAAATTTAGACAAGTCATTCGCTAGCTAATTACTTTTCTATTGAACTCGCTCTATTTAATCGAATAAAAATGCCTCCAAGGAGAAACGCTGCACCTGACGCCGAAATCATAATTAATGAAGATGACGATAACGCAAGTGGAACAACTACGAAAGGCACTAATCGAATTAGATACCCTTATCACATCCATAGTTAGTAGAGTCCTTAAAACACAGGGAGCATCTTTATTAGGAAGTACTAATAACTTTAGAAATACCAATGGTAGTAGCAATAATAGAGATACAGTTCAATTCAATTCAATTCAATTCAATTCAAATTTATTGGAAATAATACACTAAGACATGCGTCTTTTATAGAATTTTACAAATTGGTTACATAAAATCGTAGTTCATAAAAATAAATATTTAATTACAATAAAAAAAACATTAAATCTAACATACAATGTGTGTTTTTTTTAATTATCTAATTTTTGAATGCTTTTCAATATTCTCTCCATTTCCCGCTAAACATTACACATCTTTGAGAGAGATAGATTTGTATATCGTCAGCGTACAGATGAAAACAAACATTTTTACAAACAGATGGCAAGTCATTTATAAACATACAAAAAAGGATTGGGCCCAAAATCGAGCCTTGTGGTACACCCATCTTAAGAAGGGTAGATTGTGACACCTCATTTTGGACAGCAACTCGTGTTCAGTTTGTCAGGCAACTCTTGATGAGATGAACTGCTAAGTTAGAGAAGCCAAAGTAATGTTTGAGTTTTTGGCAGAGAATATCGTGGTTGGCCTTGTCAAATGCCTTGGAAAAATCTAACAAGCAGAGTGCTGTAACATTATCTTATTATTTTTTCCAAAACTTTGGACAAACAAGGTAAAATACTAAGACTTTTTTAGGGATAGGAGTTATTCTGGCTGCTTTCCAAGCATTTGGGAAAGTAGAAGAAGCAATACAATGGTTGAGTTAATTGGTTAACGGACTTAAAACGTAAGGTAGGATAAGTTTAACAAACCGGAGGGGTATTCCATCTTCACCAATTGCTTCAGATTTAAGAGTTTTAAAAGTGCTTACTACTTCTTCTTCGGACACAACCTCAAAGCTAAGCAAATCAACATTGTTGTAAAATAAGTTAATTTCGGGTTCGAAACTGGTAGTCAATTGAGTAGTGGCAGTGAAATGGTTATTAAGTACATCAGGGTGATGCTTACAAATCGATATTTGTCGTTTCGCAACACCAATTTCACGCAGATTTGCCCACAGCTGCTTAGGAGGCAAGTCAGTACTAAACTTTGAAGCAAAAAATTAATCGGGTAATTGCAGTTGCTTGGTTCCGGAAATAACAGTCAGTAGCCAATTTTCTGGTCGTGGTGATTTTTTTGAAGTCCCTGTATGTAAACGTTAAGGGAATTTGGGAGGGAGAGAAATCAATATTATATGTGCAAAAGGTTAAATAATGATCTGAAATACCATCAAGAAACAATTGGTCATTTAAAAGAATATTTGTTGGATCAGACACAATAATAAGGTCAAGCAGACTAGGGTAGTAGTTTGGTGCATATGTAGTAGGAAAATTATTAATTACTGTAAGACCAGAAGAAGCAACAGAGTCATAGAGTTGAGTAAATCTATCTTAAGAAGGTCAGCGTTAAAATCGCCACAAACAATTATACGTTCATACGAAACTAAAAACGGTTCTAGGTACAAAAGGGGGCAGGTGAAAAGTTTCTTTTTGGATTATAATATATATATAAATATAATATTTAGCGCAGGCTACTATGCACTTCACACTTCTATCGGAAATTTCTAAAACTATGAATTCAATTCCAGAAGTAACTGATTTGCTTAAAATCTTACAATTAAGTGATGATCTGTAGTAAATTGCCACCCCACCGCCCGGTATAGTAGTGTACCTGTCATTTCTAATGAGTGTGTTATTAGTAAGATAATTCATCCCAAAATGAGCAGATTTGCAAATAGCAGTCCTAGGTATAGCATTATGAAACAGAGCCATTTAATTTTAAATTAGTAGCAGCAGACTTCTTACAAAAAACGACATAAGGACAATAATTTTTGTTAATAAAATGTTTTAAATAATTTGTAGACAAATTCAATAAATTTAAAAGAATTATTAGAAAAAAATAATAAATACGAAATAATGAAAATTGAGAAATAATATAAAGTGGCAACATTGAAAAGTCATCATGATCCATTTACTCTTATGTGTTGTTATCAGTAGTTTCATCTTTATTTATATTAATCTGCGTCGATTGATGTTCGGAATTGTTATTTAAGCGCATTAATGCAATTTGTTGTAGTTCCTGTAAGCTTTTTATGCAAACAGTTGTGTCGTTCTTATTTTCTGAAACATGCACAAAGCCCGGAATAGTGAAGTCTGAGAAAAGACGGCGTCGTTTTTTTAATTCGATTGCAGTGCGAAGAATTTCTCTATTTTCTACGGTTAAACTTTCGTGGACATAGATCGGTATATGGTTTTGAAAGTTCGAATCAATTTCATTTAAAAATAAGTGCCGGGAGTTTGATTTACGAAAGTGAAAGTGCTTGCATTATGTTATGTTTATCACTGGCGCTATAGAACTTGATTATTAATACGGAGTTTGTTCGTGGCTAAGATCGGAATATTCTTGCAATTTCAGGTGGCTGGGAATTCATAGAATGACACAATAAATTAAATATGTTTTTAAGCTGCTCATTTTGTGTATGTGTATGTGTATGTATTTTATGGACAAAGTAACGATTAAAGCAAAACAAGATTCTTCCTTCAGTCTATTATCAACAAAATAAGGCGTTTTTATGTATATTAACACAGGGGGATTTAAATACATCAGACCGTAGAATTTAACACGTCTATTCACAAGCACATGCTCTTATTTTTTCAATCAAATGGCTTAGTGATTAGGTAGGACTTATTAGACACAGACAGAATTCCCGATATAAATGTATGAAATGTAAGCTTCCGTTGTTACAAAGCCAACATCACTGAGGAAAACCCGAAATAGTTTCAGCAAGCTAGAAAGGCCTGCAATGTTCATATTCGAAAAACCAAATTTTTACTTGAGCAAAAACTTCGGCAAAAAATACTGAAATATCCCAAAGGCAGTAAAAATTGTTGGTCATATATAAAAAAAGGAAAGAATTCTTCGTCATCATCAATTCCCACGCTCGTCTTTAACGATACTCCTGCTGTCAGTTCTCAAGAAAAAGCAGATCTGCTTGTTGCCCAGTTCGCGTCAAACTCAAAACTGGCCGCAGGTGTCAGAACTCCTCCTGTACTCGAGAGCGTAAATGATTTTATGGGACTAATCTTCTTTCGAACTCGTTCAGTCGAAAGAGTATTGAAAGATCTCAGCATAAACAAATCCGCTGACCCGGATTGTATCCCTGCTATTGTTCTGAAGAGGTGTTCTTCAACGCTGGTAAAACATTTGCGTAAGCTTTTCCATCGGTCCTATTCCTCTGGACTCTTTCCAAATTCATGGAAAACAGCATTTGTCCAGCCTATCCCTAAAAAAGGCGAATCTTCTGCACCCTCACACCACCGACCAATACTAACGTACCTAAATGCTGGTGTGCCCCAGGGCCTCGACACTTTTCCTTATATTTATCAGCTTATTATCTGAAACAACAAATCCAATCAATTGTTTTGCTGACGACAGTACTCTCAGCTTTTCATATTCGTTTCCAGATTCACATCCATGTTCTTCGGATGTTTAACTGCACGGCAGCGTATGAAAAGTTCATTAAATTTTGATCTTGACAGCATTGTACAATGGGGAATAAGAAATCGTGTGGAATTTAATGCTTCAAAACTCAATATTGTCTTCTGTCGTTAAAGCGAAATATTCCCTCAATGCCACTGTCCATGAGTGGTACTTGCATCGAAGAATCTCATCACCTCTCAGTTCTGGGTATGTGCATTACAGACCACCTTTTGTGGAACGATCACATATTTGGCATCGCCAAGAATGCTGCGAGGTGTTTAGGTTTTCTTCGAAGATGCAAGAAGTTCTTCACCACGTCTTATCTAGCTACAGTATATGAAGCACATATTCGACCGAAACTCGAGTATAATTTCCATATTTGGGCAGGTGCTCCTATAACCCACTTGAGTTTTCTAGATAGAATTCAAAAAGAGCTTTGAAATGATAGGCGACCGAACAATAACAGAAACATTTACATCTCTTGAGCACCGTCGTAATGTTTCGTGCCTTTCGTTATTTTATCGTTATTTTTACAAACAATGCTCTAGCGAAATAGCCACCTGCATTCCTCCCCTGAAACTATTCAACCGTAATACTCGAACTGCTAGGAATGCCCATCAGTTTACCCTTGAGCCTAATTTCAGAAGTATTGTTCTGTTATTCTTTCTTTAGTCGCACCACACGAATGTGGAATGCTATGCCAGGCTCTGTTTTTCCCTCCCATTTTGATATACAGAACTTTAAAACTAATGTTCATCGTTATCTCCTCTTATATTCCTTCTCTTTTTCCTAATGCTCTAGCGGTGTTTAAACATTTTAAGGGTACACACAAACCCTTTCGCGCGTGCAAGAGCTCTTGATACTCTTTTCAGAGGGCTTAGGGGCGATTTGCCAAGACTTGTCTCGATTAAAGAGCCCACAGATTTTCTACAGGCTCTCAACTTGTGTCTCAAGTTAGAGAACCAAAATACAAGATCAAATCATCCTAGCAATTATGCTGCGGTAAGAAAAACACAAACCACTTATCATTCCGCAACACCCCAGAGGCACCCACATGCCTTTAATAGAGCTATAAATACCACAACTATGCCCTTGCAGCCGCAATATTCCCACGCGTAGCCCTCACAACGTTTTCAAAATCAAAACATTGGTTATCGAATACTTAGGGGCATTCAACCAAACCCAAAATCTCGGTTATTTACCCAGGCCACAAGTGCCTCAATATCAAAACTTACCCTAACAAAGTAGAAACACATTCAATCAAACAAATTATGGTAAACCATAACAGCAAAATCTATAGAAAAGTAGGCAATTTAACATAAATCCTAGCCATCAAACCAATCAAGTAAAGAATATAGACACAACCCTTTTAGAACCAAATTATCATATAGATACTTTGAAAAATACGATCAAACTCTAAAAGAGCACAACGTAGGATCAGATCAAACATTCGAAAACTACATGAAAACTATTGATCAAGACTACGAACAAATCAACGAAGAAGTACTTTCTTCCGATTTCGCGGATATACATTTTTTAGAATGAAGCACTCTTCGCTTCATATATCGAATGTTAAGAAAAGAGTGGACAAATATATAAAATACTTGTAGATACAGGTTCTAATAAGAACTATATCCAACCTCACCTGATAACGAATCCACTACAAAATTCACAATGTTTCTTTGCAAATTCTATTGGAGGTAATGTAGAAATCAAATATCTTATTTTCATTAATCTATTCGGAGACAAGAATAACAAAATTAAGTTCTTCCTGCTCCCGTCATTGAAGTCATTCCATGGCAGACTCGGAAATGAGAGTCTCAAACAACTTTCAGCAGTTATACAACAAACGAAAAAAAATGTAGACTTAAGCAACAAGTTTCTAATATAATCAATCACGTTACAGTCCGAAACGATCACTTGCCAGAAGACAAAAAAATGGAATTAAGAACTCTAATTGAAACCTTTCCAGATCTCTTTCTGGATCCTGACAAAAAGCTAACCTACACTACTACAGTGAAAGGCAGAATTAAAACAATAAATAATTATCCAGTCTACACAAGATCTTATCCATACCCAATGTCTTTAAAAGACGAAGTTGAAAAACAAATAAACGAACTTTTAAAAGATGGCATCATAAGACCTTCACGGTCCCCGTACAACGCACCAATATGGGTTGTACCTAAAAAAATTGATGCATCTGGTGAAAAGATATATCGACTAGTAATCGATTACAGAAAGCCCAATACTCATACAATTCCCGATAGCTATCCGATACCTGAAATAAATGAAGTTTTATCCCAACTCGGACAGAACAAAAACTTTTCGGTGTTATTGATTTTCACCAAATTAAACTTCACGAAGACTTCGTTCGACTTCCATTTGGATTAAAGAACGCACCATCCATTTTCCAGCGAGCTTTAGATGACATTCTTCGAGAACATATCGGCAAGATATGTTTCTTTTATATAGACGATATAGTTGTATTTAGCAAAGACGAGGAATCTCATTTTCGGAATCTATCAACGATTTTTAGAAAACTTCAAGATGCAAATCTTAAAGTTCAAATAGACAAATGTGAGTTCTTAAAAGACAAAGTAGAATTCTTAGGATTCATTATATCTCCAAAAGGAATTAATACAAACCCGACTAAAGTAAAAAAAAAAAAAACAAAAACGCTTAAAGATCTACGATCTTTCTTAGGCCTATCAGGGTTTTATAGGAGATTTATTAAGGACTATGCTAAGTTAGCGAAACCCCTGACTGTTCTTCTCAAACAATCCTCTAGTAAAAAAAATTATATATCTTGATAACAAAGCTCTTGAAGCTTTTCAAAAAATAAAAAAAATTCTTATCTCCGAAGATGTAATTCTTAAATTTCCAGACTTTAAAAAAGAATTCCACCTTACAACAGATGCTTCTAACTACGCAATAGGCGCAGTATGAGAACAAGACGGTAAACCAATAATGTTTATCTTTAGAACTCTCTCAAAATCAGAAGAAAAACTAGCAACAAACGAGAAACAATATACAGACTTAGAATATCACAATAGAAAGAAAAACCCTCTTAGAGAATTCTCCGTCGGAGAAGTTATTTACGTTATAGTAAACAAAAGATTAGGGAATAAATTATCTCCTTAGTACAAAAAAGAAATAGTGAATGCAAATAAAAATTCCACAGTCATCACAAAATCCGGTAAAACCATACACAAAAATCTTATACAAAAATAATTTTTCCATATGTTACTACTGCCCTTGTGTAGAGCAAATGTTCAAATTGTGGATTACTCGAAATCACAGTTAATAAAAATAGAGGCAGGTACTGCAAAAATACAGACAGGGTTCTTCAAAATTATTCACGTTATTAACATAGAGGATTATGAGGAACTAATCAATAACATAGAAAAAGCTTTAAGGAACCTAAATCATGATCATCCACTTTATTCCATCATTGCACACGCAGTCGAAAAAATAAAGGATCAACTTTTAAGGCTCAGGACCAATAGAAGGCCAAATAAAAGATCATTGGACTTTATTGGTAGTGTATGGAAGTGGATTGCCGGAAATCCGGACCGGCATGACCACGAAATCATATCAGAAAAAATAAATAATGTTTTGGCAAATAACAATACACAAGTAGTTATCAACCGAATGACTTTAGATAAAATTAACGAAATTACAAATATGAGAAATGAAATTCTGAAAAATGTAAATAAAGAAAATAAAAAAAAAAGATACTAGAGTATTTATAATAAAATACGAATTAGATATAATCAAAGAAGAATTGTTAAATATAGCATATGCAATCCATTGCGCGAAAGCCAATGTAATTAACTGATATATTTTGTCAAACATAGAAATCAAATTAACAGAAGATATATTCAGAAAAGAAAATGTTCCCTTTATAAACATAGACGAAGCACTCGATTTTGCTAATATAAAGATTGCCTCTGATGGGTAGAAATTAATTTATATCATAAGTTTTCCTATAACTAACTCTGAAATTTGCAAAATATTAATAATTAAAGCTGTTAAATTTGGATACAAAATAAATAAAATTCCTTTCGAAAAATTTCGTCGACAAAGATGCTTGGGGTTGCACAAAAAAGGTATTTAAGTTCTAGCTTTAGAAATATATTGTTCAATTTGCAATCCAATATTATTCGTGGCGGAATCGCTGATACTTTGCAATAAAAAAAAACAAAAAAAATAAATAAAAAGTAAAAAAATATAATTTTATGAAAAATTAATAAGAAATTTTAATTTATATGAACTGTCTAGGTCTACTTACTACTAACTACACAAATCTACCTACAATCAATTTGCAAACAATTTTTTTAAATAAATTTCTACGCATAGTTTGCACTTAATTTGCACCTATTCGAATGGAAAGCAAAATTCAAAACAAAAATATATTTCATCAAAGACGTTTGATATCCAGCAAGATGAAAGTTTGTGTTTAAATTTCAAGAATGTAAGTGTATATTTTTTTCAAAACGCCAACCTTCATAATAGTAAACAATTAATGAAAATCCTAAGAATTCGAATCAAAAGTCTGGTCAATGATTTACGTATGTACAAATATGTATGTAGGTAAGTATCATTGCTCGTACAAAACTTGAAAATCCTAAAGAATTCGAATTAAAAATCTGATCAAAGACGTATGTACGTATAAGTGTATAAATCCATGTAAAAACAAGTTCTTGTGTTCCATGTAAAAAAAATGTAAACAATGAAAATGTTGGATGGTGTACAAATCCTTACAAACATTTATTCAACTCAGCGAGGCAAACCATTGTCCATATAAACTACCTACATACCTATATCCATATATACTTACTTCCTTATGAACAAAGCACAGCACCGCAACCGCAACCAAAAAAAAAAACAAACATCTCTCATCTGCCAATAGAATGTAGATAAACAAAACATGTCTTCAACATTTAAACGTTCGTGTTGACGGCGGATTAAAAAAAAATTTTAATTATCGGCTTGGGAGGTTAACATTTTTTTTGTTTGAATACTGAAAAAAAATCAATTTTTCTGAACAATTCTTCATAACTTTTTCTTAACTCGCCCAATTAAATTCACGTTTTTTTTTCATGGTCACGCCAAAAACCAAACAAATTAGCAAAAAAAAAAATGTTCCACTTTTCCAGCTTAAAATAAAACCAGTGCTAGCATCACAAGTACGTATTAATGGCAATATTTAGTAACTTTTCATATTTTTTTTTAATAAATCTGCCATTTAAAATGGACATGTAGTTTTTAATTTTTTTACAGCCAAAAAACCAGGTGATCGCGAAAGTGTATAAGAACCTAAGAAAATTGAGATAACAATCAAACATGATATTACAATCGATGAAGCATAAAAAATGTAGGTTTCCTTTTTCGGTAACGGCTTATTGGATTTCTATTAAATTTTATATTTAAAAAGATCTAGGTAGCCAAATTAATTATGCATACCAATATTTTGCATAATTTATTTTTTGTATTTAATTTTTTTTTTTTTTTTGAAAATTGAAAAAATTGAAAAGTTTTGTATAGCTTAAGAACGTGTGATTTGTCTACGTAAATTTTACTTGTTTTAACCAAAGATCTGACCATTTTTTAAAACTATTTTCTAAATAAATTTAATTAATTTTGTCAATATTTTTCCAAAATGTCGAGTTTAATATATTTTCGGAAATCGATCATAGAAATTACTTAATATAAAAATTATAGAATAGAAAAGACGTTTGGCTTTAAAAAAAAAGGAAAGCACATTGTTGTAAATATTGCCGTAATTTAAAAAATACATTTTTCCTATTCAAGTTTTTTTTTATTTTTTAAACAAACAATCAAAATCCTAATAATTCGAATCAAAAGTCTGGTCAATGATTTATGTTGATGAAATTTTTTGAGAATTTTTTTGTTGGTATTGGCTATCATCTGATTAGCACTAAATTTACATGAAAAGTCTATTGACGTTACCTTTCATATAAAAGTTTTTTTTTATTTTTAGCTTTCTCAGTTAAAGGCTATTTGGATTTCTGTCAAATTTAATATTTGAGAAGATCTAGGTAGCCGAATTAATTTTGCATATCAAAATTTTTAATAACTTTTTTTCTAATTAAAATTAATTTTTGATTTTATTTTTTTTTTGAAAAATCAATATTTTGAAAACTAATGAAAACAAATTATTTTTAATTTTATAATCACATGTATATTAATAAAATCAAACAAAATTAAATTAAAAAAAAACAATTTTCGAAATACATTTTTCATAAATTCCTTGTTATTCAAGGCATATGATGGCATCTTTCATTTTTAATAAAACTGTTAAGTATTGTGGTTTTTAATACTTTTTATAAGTTCAAATGTGTTATTTTCAACGCAAATTTTACTTGTTTCTGTCAAAGGTCTTGCTTTCCAATGTATTAAGGCACATCAGAGCAAGTACGTGCGACCCTGTCGTGCCCATGTTTTTTAAACGTTCGTGTTGACGGCGGATTAAAAAAAAAAATTTAATTATCTTGGGAGGTTAACACTTTTTTTTTTGAATACTGAACAAAAATCAATTTTTATGAACAACTCTTCATAACTTTTTCTTAACTCGCCCAATTGAATTCACGATTTTTTTTCATGGTCACGCAAAAAACCAAACAAATTAGCATAAAAAAAAAAAAAAGAAAAAAAATTTTCCACTTTTCCAGCTTAAAATAAAACCAGTGCTGCTAGCATCACAAGTACGTATTAATGGCATTTTTTAGTAACTTTTCATATTTTTTTTTAATAAATCCGCCTTCAAAATGGACATGTAGTTTTTAATTTTGTTACAGCCAAAAAACCAGGTGATCGCGAAAGTGTATAAGAACCTAAAAAAAATTGAGATAACAATCAAACATGACATTACGATCGATGAAGCATAAAAAAATGTAGGTTTCCTTTTTCGGTAACGGCTAATTGGATTTCGGAAATCGATCATAGAAATTACTTAATATAAAAATTATAGAATAGAAAAGACGTTTGGCTTTAAAAAAAAAGGAAAGCACATTGTTGTAAATATTGCCGTAATTTAAAAAATACATTTTTCCTATTCAAGTTTTTTTTTATTTTCAAACAATCAAAATCCTAATAATTCGAATCCAAAGTCTGGTCAATGACATACAAAACTTGAAAATCCTAAAGAACTCGAATCAAAAATCTGATCAATGACGTATGTACGTATAAATGTATAAATCCATGTAAAAACAAGTTCTCATGTTCCATATAAGAAAAATTTAAGCAATGAAAATGTTGGATGGTGTACAAATCCTTACAAACCTTTATTCAACTCAGCGAAGCTAAACCATTGTATATAAACTACCTACATACCTATATCCATATATACTTACTTCCTTATGAACAAAGCACAGCACCGCAGCCGCAACCAAAAAAAAAAAAAAAACATCTCTCATCTGCCAATAGAATGTAGGTAAACAAAATATGTCCTCAACATCAACATTCAATTTACTACACCACATTTTTTTCCTTTTCTTTGTCCTTTCTTTCTATTTCGTAAGTTAAGAGTTTTTCTTCTCTTTGTTCGTCTCTTTCAACTTTCCGAGTTATTTACTCCAAGAGCCGCTTGAAGCGCCACGGTCCAAACGTCACCATGATAGTACTATGTTTATATAAAATAAATTCACTTACATGAAAATAACTTTTTAAATATATTTATTAGAGGAGAACCTCTTTATTCCAAATTCAAACTAGAAGTAACTACAATATAATTGTCTTAAAAATAACTTAACCTGCGGATGTTCCCACAGGTGGTGTTGTTTTACATCTCTGCTACGTGATGGAATGCAGCTTTTTCCTTGCTGTTGTTTTGTCGCCAGACGCAAGTTCAGTCATTGTTGTTGCATTTGTTTCTGTTGTTTTTGCAATTGACGGTTTAGTTTTAGTTTTTAGTTTATGTAAGTAAAATATGGATATTAAGATGGTTAGAATGCAGAAAATAGCTACAGTGCTATATTTATTCTTGGTTTCCAGGAGATTAATATTCTCAGTGTTATTGACATGTAATTCTTTTATCATTTGCAGGGATAATAGTTCTTCCGAATTCTTTTTAATTGCAACGGGTTGTAGGACGGCTGGTAATGGTTTGTATGATGACATTTCTGTTGACTCAAACAGCTGATCGTTTAATCTGACTGATGTATTGCGGAGATGGATGATGAACGTTCCCTTTAATTGAGTGACTTCCCCATTAATTTCGACTGGACCAACGTATTTATTAAGTAATATTATGCCTGGTGCGATTTCTTGAAACGACGGGACATGTTGATTGTTTATTTCCGTACAATTTGAAGGTCGGCTATTCAGTAGGTATGGGATGCACGTTGAATTGGTGATATCGATAAGGCTTTTCTTAGAACATATAGTTAATTGATAAAAAGTTAAACAAGATGATTGAATTTCATAAATTTTGTCCTTACATACTAATACATTTTCATATATGATTTTATTAATAGATTTACCCTTTTTTATAGGTTTTATTAAAGTAGTTTTACATTTTTCTGTTAAAGTAGTTGGTAAGTTTATTATATAAAGAATTTGTGCATTATTTGATGCTATTTTAATTTGCTCAAATTCTAATGCTTCTAAAGTATTTAGATATGGCATTTCTTCTTTGTTAAAATTTCTTTAATTTTATTTATTTCTATGCTTGATAAAATATACCTATTTACAATGTTTGCTTTGGCCCAATGTATTGCATATTCAAGGTTTATAATTTCTTCTTTAATTAATCCTAACTTTAGTTCTAAATTTAAAATTAACTCATTTTGCATAACATTTTTATTTTTTTCTTTATTACTTATTTTATTAGTCGTGTTTATAATTTCTTCAATTTTCTTTATTAGAATTTTGTTTACAACAATTTGGTTATTGTTATTAGTTAATGCATTATTTATCTTTTCTTTAATTATTACGAAATCTTGTGCGTCAGGACTTCCTGCAATGAATTTCCAAGCACTACCTAGGAAATCCAGAGATCGTTTATTTCTGGGCATTAGTCGGTTAAGGTGGGTTTTAATTTGGGAGATTTCATTTTCTAGGAATGGTAGGATGGGATTATCTTTGGTGACATTATCTTCGATCAACCTCTCTAATTCTTCTGTCGCATCTTGATATTGTTTGATGTCAATCGCGTGTATTATCTTGAAAGTTCCTGTCTGTACTCGTGCTATTCCCGTGTCGATGGCTATCGATTGAGAACCTGAATAATCCAGGATCTGTACTTCTGCCGAGAAGATGGGCAAGAACAACCTGTTGGGGAATTCAATGTTTTATAAGGCTTTTATGAATTTCTTTTCCTGATTTCGTTATGATAGTAGTATTTTTATTTTCAGCTACAATTTCCTTTTTGTATCTAGGGGAGAGTTTATTGCCTAATCTTTTGTTTATTTTCACGTAAATGGTTTCTCCTACAGAATAATTTTTCGGAAGTAATCTATTTTTATTATGATATTCTAAGTCTGCAGCCTGTTTACTTTTAATTCTGTTGACGATTTCCTTCTTTTCTAATTCGAACTGTTCTGGGTTATTTAATCTATTTTTTCCGAAAAAAACGTCTATCGGTTTACTTTTTGTCGTAGAGTGAATAGACCTATTATATTCATATACCGACATATCTAGTAATTCAGAAAAAGTTTGTATGTTTTTTTCGCTTTAAGACAACGCATAAGCTCAGAGAGCGTGAAATGAAATCTTTCCACCTATCCGTTAGCTGAGCTTGTGTACGGAGGGATTTTATGGACTTTAATTTTGAAGAGGCTTTCCAACATGAATGAAATAGAACTTGAACTTAAGGATTTTTCATTATCTACTACGATAGTTTCCGGGACGCCAAAGCACAAAATAATCTCTCTTAGTGGTTGCTTCACGTCTTCGGTGGCTCTGGATTTTAAAATTTTTGTTAACGCATATTTTGAAAATTTGTCCACAGCGGTCAGGACTATTTTTCCATCGGTAAAATAAATATCTATGTGTACGATTTGGCCGGGGAATTCCGGTATAGGGGTTGGTTTAAATTCGGGTTTGTCGGGATGGCGATCGTACTTGTTCTCTATACAGACACTACATTTTCTTGTTACTCTTTTTATCTTTCCTATCATACCTGGAAAATAATGTGTTTTCAATATTTGCGCTTTATTTTCTCTCTCGTTTCTGTGCGCACGTTGATGGGTATCAATCACAATTTTTTCTTGCTCTGATTCAGTAGTGACATCTTCTATTTGTATTTGGGTAAACCTGATTTTATAACTAGTAAAATGTAGGGGGTAGATTTGTTGAATCATTCCCATTATGGTTTCTTCGGTTTTAATGCCGTTGACCACTGAAGGGTTTAAATGTTTCTTTAAAATTTTTATGAGACTATCATGTGTGAACGATGGTTCTATAATTTGATGACGATGGTAAGTTGGAAAAACAATTTTGAAGTCTAGAGAGGAGCTTGGACCGACCTTAATGAAGATTTGGTTTTTATAGACGTTAATAGGAATTTCAACATTGGGAATCAAATTTTCGGGTGAGCTTTCACCACTATGCTGCGTCGAAGTGAGTGCGTTAACATTTGACAGATTTACTATTCTCGAAAGGGCATCGGCTACGACGTTAGTCTTGCTGGTTTGTATTGCAATTCGTAATCAAATTCTTCAAGAAATGCCTTCCATCTCTTTAATTTGTTGTTATGATTCTTATTGCTTAGTGTAAATGTTAAAGGCTGATGATCAGTGATAATCTTTACTTTTGCAGATCCGTATGGGTAGTTTTTAAGAGAACTCAATGACCAAAATATGGCCAACATTTTTTTTTCATTTGTGGCATACATTTCTTCTGCCTTACTAAGTGTCCTAGAAATAAAAGTAATTGGCCTGTCGTCTTGCGACAAAACGGCGCCTATTGCAAATTGAGATGCATCAGTTGTGAGTTGAAACGCTTTACTGAAGTCGGGATACATTAATACTACGTCTTCTGAAGTCAATGAATTTTTTAATTTTTGAAATGCTTCTAATGCTTCGTTGTTAAGGTGAATTTCCTTTTTGCTTGATTGAGCTTTGGACGTACGTCCATCTTCCCCTCTTAAAAGAACGGTGAGCGGTTTTGCCACTTTGGCATAGTCTCTAACGAAACGACGATAGTAGCTGGAGAGGCCAAGAAAGGAACGCAAGTCCTTTAAAGTTTTGGGTGCTGGAAAATTCGTTATTGCCTCAACCTTAGTCGGGTTGGTACGAATCCCGTCGGGAGATACCACGAAGCCTAAAAATTCGACTTGCTTCTCAAAGAATCTACACTTGTCCAATTGGACTTTCATTCTTGCTTTGTAAAGAGTGTGAAATATATCACGAATGTGTTGAATGTGATCATTTTCATTTTGGCTGAAGATTATGATGTCATCGATATAGACATAACATATCTTGCCTATATATTCACGTAGAATATCGTCGAGGGCCCGCTGAAAAATGGATGGTACATTTTTAAGGCCAATCGGAAGTCTTACAAATTCGTACTTTCCGTTGTTAATAGAAAAAGCCGTTTTTTCCACATTGGATTCCTTTAAGGGAATTTGGTGGAAACCACTTTTTAGGTCTAAGACCGTAAAAAACTTATTTTTCCCCAGTTGGGAAAGGACCTCGTTAATTTCCGGGATAGGATAACGATCTTCGATTGTGACCGTATTTAACTTCCGGTAGTCGATTACTACTCTATATTGTTAATTGCCCTTGGAATCGGCTTTCTTAAGTACAACCCAGACAGGTGAGTTGTACGGAGATCTAGACGGCCTGATGATACCGTCATCGAGTAATTGACGGATTTGACTTTCAACTTCTTGTTTAAGAGGTATGGGATACGGATAGAACTTGGTGTAGACAGGGGAATCCGTGTCTGCGAATTCCGCCCACAACTGTTGTTGTGTAAGTCAACTTCTTGTCCGGCTTGGAGAATAACGAAACGCATTCTTCCACAAGCGAGTTGATAGCATTTTTCTGTGAATCGGACATATGGTCCATTTGTTTATCTAAATTGTTAATTGCTTGAAAAGTTTTTTCTTTCATTCAAATGTTTAAACCATTTTTAATTCATATGTAATTTTGTTGGGTGAAAATTGTGGCTGATAGTTCTTTCAGACTATCGTTGCCGAGTATGGTATCAAAGGACTTTAAAGATGGCAGTAGGAAGAATTTTATTTTAATGTCGTTAAGACCAAACAGATTCGTTTCAACATATAATTATAATATATAATTATATAAAAACTAATTTTAGTACTACCGCCAACTGAGTTGGCGTAAAAGCATTCCCTATTGGGAATAGGGTTAGCGACCAGAGAGGGCCGAATATAGTTCCGGTTTTACCCCGTATCTATGAGGATTTGTAAAAACTTCCCACTCTTCGTCTTAACCTCAATGTAAGGTAACGAAGTGTTCGTTAATCTAAAAAATATATATCCGAGAAATCTTCGACATTAATATGGTTTGGATCCATATATTCCGATGGTTCCTCTGGTATATAACTTTCTAAAGATTCATCGAATTGACTATTCTCGTACTCTAATGTCTTGTTATATTTTGTAAGCTCGTCCTCTGTATTAATGTGGAAATTTTGTTGGGGTCTTGGTGGGTAGGATCTTGGCGTAGAAACTCAGGGTTGTGTGGCTCATATTTTAATTGTGGTCTTGTAAAAAAAGAGGTTTGTGGTTTTGGTAACGGATTTTGTCTAATGTTAGGTTGATTATTAGATTGTGGAGTGTGTGTTTGATTATAAACGGTGGTCGGTATTGACTATTAAATTGTGCGTAAGGTTGATTATGATAGATAGGTGGACGGGTCGGAAGTTCGCTAGGATTTCTAGGATAGTTGTTGTTTTGTTGGACATAACGGGCTTGTTCCATATTATGGGAAGGGAAAGGTCTTGTTGCACTAAGGTACTGATACTGGTTGTTTGGCGTATGCCTTTGTGGATTTGATGGAGGAGGAGGGGGTGGATACTTCTTACCTGCCTGATTATTATAGGCATAATTTGTCCTGTAACTCAGATTTTCGAGTTTAAGCAAAGATTTAATGCGTGGGGTAAATCTAATGGTTCTCGTATGCCTAGTAAACGCGGGAGATTACCCTTTAAGCCTCGAATAAATGTATCCAACGCCTTGTCTCTATATGTTTGGGTTAATAACCTCATGGAGTCTGGGCTTGCATCTAGGCAAGAAATTCTGTTTAAAATTAGAGATAGATGAGAGTACACAATTGGATAAAATTCATTTATCGATTTATTTCCTTGGACAAGAGAAACCATTTGGTATTCTAAAGTGCTAAGTTCTCTTTTGTTCGCGTAATGCATATTTAAACATCTGGATATGGCCCTCCAATCCAGAGGAGTGTTCTATGACTCCAAAGCCATATCCGCATTTCCCATAATTTTATTCCTTATTACGGTTTAGATCCCGTAATATTTCGGTGTACCCATTAGAGGCTTGTAAATTTCAAGGATACGTTCGACACTCTTCTTCCAGGAGCTATATTCCCCCGGATCCCCTGAAAATTGCCTAACGCAACGAACAACATCTGGGATCTTATCCATGTCATCAAGTCGATTTTGATGCTCATGGTTGATTACTTGGTCTGTGCCAGCGAAATTGTCACAGTTGGGATTAAGTACTTTTTGAACTATTGAGGGACCCTTAGATTCTAGGATTTGATTCACAATGGCTGTGATCAATACATCAAGGGCAGGAGTGGATACCACCTCCTGGCCTGAATCTGTATGCGAGATTAGTGATTGAAATGAATTGTTCCCTTGGGTTTCGGGATAAGCATTAAGATGAGGATTAGGGCGATTAGGGTTAGGATGCCTTTGGGGTTGGTTTGTGGCAGCCTCATTTGATTCCACAGGATCGGTGGTTAAACCAGATCGTAAATCAGGCATTTTAAAAAAAATTCTTTTAGGCAAATGGGAATTTAAAAGGAAAAAAAAATATAAAAATTAAAAAAAAATTTTAAAATTAAAATCAAATTAAAAATTAAAAATTGAATTAATTATAAAAACTTAAATTCAAATTAATACACTTATTTTATTTCTTAATTAGTTTTAATTAACTTTTTACTTAAAAATATTTTCGTTTCACAATATATTTCCTTTATTTAATTTAAGATTTTTTTTGTTTATGAGATTAAAATTGATTTTCTTTAAAATTTAAATTTTATATATCTATTATTTTTCACTTTATAATCTTAGATATCTAACTTACAATAATAGAAGAAAATTCTTCATTCCTCGGGTGGTGCGGCCAGCTTATTTAAATCACCTTCCGGTTCGTCTTCCTGAATTTGTTTTTAAGGCTACTGCGGGGCCCTATTAGACGTTTTTGGTCTAAGAGGAAGGAGTAAGAGGAGAACCTCTTTATTCCAAATTCAAACTAGAACTAACTACAATATAATTGTCTTAAAAATAACTTAACCTATGCCTTATGCTGCTCGTGCGGATGCTCCCACAGGTGGTGTTGTTTTACATCTCTGCTACGTGATGGAATGCAGCTTTTTCCTTGCTGTTGTTTTTTCGCCAGACGCAGCGTCATCAGAATAGAGTGTGGGAGTGATGGAATATGTCCAAGTTTGATATCTGATCTTTTACTGTTTGATATCTGAACTTTTACTGTATTAACTTATACAATGTTATGATGTAAGACTTGTGTTAAAGACTACTTATAGAATAACCAAGAAGTCACATCTCATATAAATGTTTGTACTGAAAATGTTTGTATGGCGGGTCGTGATATCACGACCCGCTCTCCTAGATTTTACTTTCCAAGAGATTTTCCATTCATACTCTCAGAACTTCCCTAAAACAGCCCAATCCAATTATTAACCACACAAAGTGACAAAGCCAAACATCCCTTATCCGTTTACTTCTGGTCTACATTATACAATGTTCAGCTAAATTCCAATATCACTTGTAGTATGGTGTATGTGGTGGGTGAGGGTGAGGCTGACAAGGACGAATTAATACAGGCACATGTATAAAAAAGAAAAAAAAATCCTGCTTTAGGTGAAACACACGACGCGACGTTGAGAGAATCGACAACGATTGCATTTTTTGTATCTATCGCTCCGTTGATGCACAAGTAGATACAGGAGGTAGATATTCAATTTTATTTCTAGCGTTGATTTTTTTATTTGGGTTCGTTTTCATTAAAAAAATTAATTCGAAAATATACTTTAAAATCTGGCGAAAAATTCTATATTGTTGACTTCAGTGTTTCGGAAAAGCCGAATCCAAAAGTAATTTTTTTATTTGCGATTATAGGTATTATAAGGCAAATTTAGGAATCGTGAATAGAAAAAAGGAAATTATACACATTCGCTGTCACCTGGTTTTTGTCAATAAAAAATTCGAAAACTAGACCGATTTTCATGATTTTTACTTGCGATTATAGGGAAGGCAAGTTTAGGATTCGTGAATATAAAAAAAAATTGAGATAACAATGAAACATGACATTACGATCATGTTCAGCTAAATTCCAATATCACTTGTAGTATGGTGTATTTGGTGGGTGAGGGTGAGGCTGACAACGACGAATTAATACAGGAACATGTACAAAAAAGAAAAAAAAAATCCTGCTTTAGGTGAACGACACGACGCGACGTTGAGAGGATCGACAAAGATTGCATTTTTTTGTATCTTTCGCTCCGTTGATGCACAAGTAGATACAGGAGGTAGATATTCAATTTTATTTCTAGCGTTGATTTTTTTATTCATTCGTTTTCATTAAAAAAATAATTCGAAAATAATATTTAAAATCTGGCAAACAATTCTATATTGTTGACTTCAGTGTTTCGGAAAAGCCGAATCCAAAAGTAATTTTTTTACTTGCGACTATAGGTATTATAAGGCAAATTAAGGAATCGTGAATATAAAAAAGGAAATTATACATATTCGCTGTCACCTGGTTTTTGTCTATAAAAAATTAAAAAACTAGACCGATTTTCATGATTTTTACTTGCGATTATAGGGAAGGCAAGTTTAGGATTCGTGAATATAAAAAAAAATTGAGATAACAATGAAACATGACATTACGATCATAGAGAAGTCTAAAAAAGTGATGAGAAAAAATGTCTGTATGTATAACGCGCTGCAGCCTAAACGGCTTAAACGAATATCTTCAAATTTGGTGTGGGTGATTTCTTTTGCATTGCCCAGAGGGGAAATTGAAATTCTATTTGTGGGCCTAAAATAACGGAACATGTCATATGACCGTTTAAGAAGAGCTTATTTTTCTCAAAAACGGCTCCAACGATGTTGATGAAATTTTTTGAGAATTTTTTTGTTGGTATTAGCTATCATCTGATTAGCACTAAATTTACATGAAAAGTCTATTAATGTTACCTTTCATATAAAAGTTTTTTTTTTATTTTTAGCTTTCTCGGTAAAGGCTATTTGGATTTCTGTCAAATTTAATATTTGAGAAGATCTAGGTAGCCGAATTAATTTTGCATATCAAAATTTTTAATAACTTTTTTTCTAATTAAAATTAATTTTTGATTTTATTTTTTTTTGAAAAAATCAATATTTTGAAAACTAATGAAAACAAATTATTTTTCATTTTATAATGACATGTATATTAATAAAGTCAAAAAAATTAAATCAAAAACAACTAAAAATAAAAAACAGGATTTTATCAAAACCGGTCCTACAATTTTCGAAATACATTTTTCATAAATTCCTTGTTATTCAAGGCATATGATGGCATCTTTCATTTTTAATAAAACTGTTAAGTATTGTGGTTTTTAATACTTTTTATAAGTTCAAATGTGCTATTTTCAACGCAAATTTTACTTGTTTCTGTCAAAGGTCTTGCTTTCCAATGTATTAAGGCACATAAGAGCAAGTACGTGCGACCCTGTCGTGCCCATGTTTTTTAAACGTTCGTGTTGACGGATTTTTAAAAAAAAAATTTTAATTATCTTGGGAGGTTAAGATTTTTTTTTTTTGAATACTGAACAAAAATCAATTTTTATGAACAATTCTTCATAACTTTTTCTTAACTCGCCCAATTGAATTCACGATTTTTTTTTCATGGTCACGCAAAATACCAAACAAATTAGCAAAAAAAAAAAAGGAAAAAAATATTCCACTTTTCCAGCTTAAAATAAAACCAGTGCCAGCATCACAAGTACGTATTAATGGCATTTTTTATTAACTTTTCATATTTTTTTTTAATAAATCCGCCTTCAAAATGTAAATGTAGTTTTTAATTCAAAAAAATTAAGATAACAATCAAACAGGACATTACGATCGATGAAGCATAAAAAATTTAGGTTTCCTTTTTCGGTAACGGCTTATTGGATTTCTATTAAATTTAATATTTAAAAAGATCTAGGAAGCCAAATTAATTATGCATACCAATATTTTGCATAATTTATTTTTTGTATTATATTTTTTTTTTTTTGAAAATTGAAAAATTGAAAAGTTTTGTATAGCTTCAGAATGTGTGATTTGTGTACGTAAATTTTACTTGTTTCAATCAAAGATCTATATTTTTCTTATTCAAGTTTTTTTTTAATGGCCCTTGAATGGGGGAGAAGTAAGTAGTAAAAAATACATATATTTAATCTATCTATAGTAGTCCTTTATTACTTTTTGGCGCTAAGATTATCATAATTTCACCGAAATGTGTAAAAGTAAGATCACTATTCACTATTCTTTCCTTGTATCATGCATTTTTATGTATATCTAAAAGGCTTCGTTCATAGAGTAGATAGTGTGATTATAGGTACTTAATCAAACAAGACTATGCGAAGTAGGAGAAATCATGATGTTCATTTTGATTAAATAGCATTTCGTGTGCATGATAGTTTGACAAACAATTGAGCAGATGAAATGTTATAATGCAGATGAACATGATTGTCTTTACTATAATCTGCAATCTTCATGTCTTTTATTTCTTATTTTCTTAAAGATTATTCTCTTTATCGAACAAGTATGATTTTTGTATTTTAAATCCTTTTTTTTCAGATGTTGACATCTGACATGCAGATCAATGAAAAGCTTTTTAAGAATGTAAATGTTGAATATTTAAGACTGAGAAAATAAAAGCATAGTCGTATCTATTTCAGAATCACGAAAAATGCACAAACAAAACAACAGAACAAAATAGAACTGAAAAAGTTAAGAGTCTAAAGGTGTGTCCACACCAAGGAAACATTTCTTTAAAAAACATTTCTGAAATGTTTCACATTCATTTAAAAAACATTTACGAAACATTTCAGAAATGTTTCTGAAATTTCTGAAACATTTCTTAAATGTTAATTTGTTTCCTTTTTTATGGAAAAATGCCCAACCAAAACAACAGAACAAAATAGAACTGAAAAAGTTAAGAGTCTAAAGGTGTGTCCACACCAAAGAAACATTTCTTTAAAAAACATTTCTGTAATGTTTCACATTTGTTTAAAAAACATTTACAAAACATTTCTGAAATTTCTGAAACATTTCTTAAATGTTAACTCTTTTCCTTTTTTATGGAAAAATGCCCAACCAAAACAACAGAACAAAAAACATTTCTTTAAAAAACATTTCTGAAATGTTTCACATTTGTTTAAAAAACCTTTACGAAACATTCCAGAAATGTTTCTGAAATTTCTGAAACATTTCTTAAATGTTAATTTGTTTCGTTTTTATGTATTCAGTTTTGTACTTCAAGATGGATTTTAAAAAAGGAGCAATAATAGCGTCACGCTTTGTCATCATGAACAAAATACAAACAAACAAAAACCCTGTCAACTAGAAAAGAAGGGGTAACAGAGAGATATTTCAAAAACCTTAAAGAAATGTTTCGCAAAGCCTCCAAACCTAAATAAACATTTCAGAAACATTTGAAAAACATTTTTTTTTTTTTTTTTTTTTTATAATTAACGCGCGCACAAGGGATTATGTGTTTCCCTTTTAATGTAGAACACACTGCGCGGGCATTACGAAGAAAGGGAGGGGAGAGATAGGAGGTGCCGATTAACATTGGTTTTGAATGTTTGCAGATCAAAATGGCAAGGGAAAATCCCGCCGGGTAAACTATTCCAAATTCGTGTCGTTCGGCTAAAAAAAGAATCCCTATATTTCACGGTACGTCCGAAATTGGGCTCAAGGGTGAACTGATGGGCATTCCTTGCGAGACGAGTATTACGGGAGAAACTTTTAAGGGGAGGAATGCAACTGGCTACTTCGAGTGAACATTTTTTGTAAAAGAAACGATAAAATAAGGAAAGACATGAAACATTGCGTCGGTGTACGAGTGGGGCAATTGTTTCAGCGGCAGTTCTATTTCCTATCAATCTTAACGCTCGATTTTGTATTCTATCAAGCAGGTAAAGCGATGTTTGCGAAGCACCTGCCCAGAGGTGGGAGTTATACTCGAGTTTAGGGCGTATAAACGCTTTATAAATTGTAGCCAGATCAGATGGGGAAAAATACTTCTTACACCGATACAGAAAACCTAAGCACTTTGCAGCATTCTTAGCGATCTCAAATATATGGTCGTTCCAACGGAGATCGTCGTTGACACACATACCGAGTACTGAGAGCTTTTCGGTTTCTTCGATGTAAGTGTCATTCATGGACAATGGCATTGGGGGAATGTTTAGCTTTAACGACAGAAGACAGCATTGAGTTTTCGAAGCATTAAACTCCACACGATTTCTATTACCCCATTTGACAATGCTGTATAAATCGGAGTTTAATGAGCTTGACATACGGCACCGTTGCAGTTGTACGTCCGAAGGCGAAGGACGTGAATTATCGAACGAATATGAAAAGCTGAGGGTAGAGTCGTCAGCAAAACAGTTAAGTGGATTAGAAGTAACAGACAGAAGATCATTTATAAAAATGAGGAAAAGAGTCGGAGACAGAACAGAGCCCTGGGGCACACCAGCATTTATTTTATGGGAATCAGACTTGAATCCGTCCAATACAACTTGTATTGAACGGTCCAGGAGATAGCTTCTAATCCAACGAACAAGAGTATTATCGATCCCAAAAGCACGCATTTTCGATAAGAGAGCTTCATGCCAAACTCTATCAAATGCCTTGGAGATATCAAGAGCAATAATCTTACTTTCACCAAAGCGATGTAAAGATTTGTTCCACTGTTCGGTGAGATATGCCATCAGATCACCAGTGGAACGGTTGCTGCAGAAGCCATACTGACGGTCATGGAGAAGCTTACGATCTTCGAGATATTCCTTAAGCTGACGGTTAATCAGTGTTTCCATGACCTTAGAAAGAAGGGATGTCAGTGCTATGGGTCGGTAGGAGGAGGGGGAGGATGGGTCACCTTTCTTAGGGACAGGCTGGACAAATGCTGTTTTCCATCTTCTAGGAAAGATTCCAGAAGAATAGGAGCGATGGAAAAGCTTACGCAGTGGCTTTGCCAGTGTGGAAGAACACCTCTTCAGAAGAATCGGGGGTATACCATCCGGGCCAGCGGATTTGTGTATATCGAGATCTTTGAGAACTCTTGCTACTGTACGAGCGCGGAAAAAAATGTGTCCCATGGAAAAATTTACATTCTCAAGTACAGGAGGGGCAACGTTGCTTTGAGGCAGCGTGGAGCTGGCAGCGAAATGGGCGGCGAGCAAGTTTGCCTTCTCTGAAGAGTAAACAATTGGTTTGTTATTGTCGATGAGCGTTGGAACCGAAGATGTCGAGGAGTTTTTTATATTTTTTAGGGAGAAAAAAACATTTCTGAAATGTTTTTTAAATATTTTTGAAATGTTTAAAATAAATGTTTCTTTGGTGTGGACACACCATAATAAGAATAAAAAGTTTTTATAAAACCAAATCACAGACACTCAATCTCTTTTTTTTTAAGTCGATTTTCCTGAAATTATGCTATTGCTTAAATATAATGTAAGGGGAGAAATAAATGCTGCGCTTAAACACAATGTACACTATTTTTGCAAAAAAAATTTCTGCTCTTTTAAGTTTTTAAATTTAAAAATTGAAGCATTGTGAATTAGGTATTTGTAATTTCCAAAAAAAATATTCTGCTAAGAACGTCAATCTTGAAATTATTTAATTAAGATGAGGAATTAGTTTTAAAAAATATTTTAAATATTATTAACTATTTTCTGTTGCAATTTTGCAGCTTTGAACGTACATAGTTGCATTATTAAAATAGTTTTTTGTAACAAATCCCAACCACCAAGAACAATTGTCATTTTAACATCCATAAACTTGTATGGCAAATACCGGATTATATTTACAAACAAACCCCGTTGTCTTAAGTAGTCGATATGTCAATTTTGACATAAGACAACAGGTGGCTGCCTATTCGTTTTTTTGGAAATCCAACTTCACTGTCCATAGCTTTCCCAATTTATGTATTCAGTACAGGGAAGAAAGGATATTTGCGTTTAACCCTTAGTATTATGGATTTTACTAAGCTATCTCCGTTTCAAAGCTGTTGGCCCTATTGCTCCAACAACTTATCACTTATCTTTTAGCAGCTTATCATAAATTTTGAAAAGTTTTCGTTGTACCAACAAGATATTTGATAAACATTAATTTGAGTTTGAAAAGTAAAAAGTGCTTATTAGGTAAGTGTTGCACCAAAGAAAAAGTGATTGAGTCTAAAAAACACCGATTTTAAAAGTTATTTGTTTATCGAATCGTACCAAAATTATTAAATTCTGTTGCACCAAAATATAATTTTTTACACTTATCGAAGAAAATAATGATAATTAATAACTTAGAAAAAATTGACTTTTCAATGCATTTTAAAATTGTGTTCTTTACTAATAATGCATTTATTCGCAATAATGGATGAAATTCACGAACTTAGGTGTTTTATCCATATGTTCTTAAATTATAATTTTGAAAGTCGTTAAGGCTTAATACATTATATTTAAATGTCCTAAGTAATACATCCTGTTGCTATAATAATGAATGCTAGGTTCTATTTTTTTTGTCATAAGGCACAATTATGGCAGTTTGTATTAAGATAAGAAAAAATGAACCCTTGAATGAAGGGGTTTTTGGCTAACACTTAGACACTAAGATGTCCTAAATTTACATTATACATGTTGCAGATATGTCCCATTTTGGAAAAAACTGATTTGTGTATGATATTCAAGTGGATTATATCGTAAACTCTCGATGGAGCCTAAGAAAATAAATTGCACCACTGGATCGCACAAACTTGTTCATATGTGCGGTCATATCGTTGAATAAAATTATAAAAAAAAATATTAAGGGAACATCAAAGTATTTTTTTCGATTTTTGTGACTTTTATTTGTTCCAAAAAAAAGTACGTAAAATTGTATTGAGCAAAATAATTTAAACGCCATTTTATTACTTCAAGACAATTTAAAAAATAAATTTTTTTTTTAAATCTTTGGACTGTTTTTAAATAAAACGGGAATTTTTAATCAACTTAAAAAAAAATAAAGAAAAAATTCAAACTTAAGATTCGACAAGCACAAAAATAACTTACAGGCACGTGGTGGGGACAAATTTGCTACCGGGATTTCAAATAAAAAACGCCCCCTTCTCCTTTTTTGCAAAAAAAATTCCATTTTAAAAACAATTATACCAAAACTATTTCAAAACTTATTTTATTGGCAAATAAACATAATTACACATATTTTTTAATAGGAATCCATATTATATTACTGCAAAAGCCTACGATATTTGGAACTACTTTCACATAGTTTTTCTATAATGGTACATTCATTGATTTCTTGAAGGATGTCATTTTCGCAAGCCATTAACATATACGCCTCCAAATTTTCATTGCCCATGGTTGATCTTAATCTATTTTTTTTAAATTTTTAATTTAGAAAACTCTTTTCACACTTTACCTGCATCATTGGTAGGGTGAGTAAATATTTATAAATTTTTAATAATTTTTTTATATTCCAACGAAAACATTCTATAATCAACTATTAATTTATAAACACAGCCAACACAAAAATTGCAAGCTTCAATGTGTTTTTTGTCAGTAGGAGCTGATTCATCAACTCTGCTAAATAAATCTTCTTCGTCGGACAATTGATCCCAATCACAACTTCCAACAACTTTATCGTCCACTTTCTTTCGTGATTTTAGAGCAATGGAAGGAAATAAACGGGCAAAGGACAAAAGTTAGCACATTGCAATACGAGCTCAAAACCACCAACAAGCATTTTTTTATTTGCTCAAGCATCACATTAACTTGAAACCAAGCTTGGACATAATCCAAATTAGTGGTTTGCTAATATTGCGAAACAGAGGTAGTTATATCAAAAATCATTGAAAAAATCATAGCCGTTAATACTGATTCGAATTTTAAGAGCTGGTTAAGTAAACAAACCGCTTCGTGCCTGGTTTAACCATCAAAATATTTTTCTTCCGACATAAATTTCAAACTGGCAACTACGTGGAGGAAAACCGCTTTAGAATGAAGATCATCCGATGTCGACAGTCTAAATTTTTCCATGTTTCAAAATGTCCAAAAGCTTTCTTAAAGCATCACTTTTGGAAGACCAGCGCGTATTTCCAATTAGGCTAAGCCTCAACTGTGGATTTGTTTTTTCATATTCCAGCATTCTTTTATAAGAGCTACTAAAAAACACTGCTAATGATTGAAGCAAACCAAATAACGATACAGCAGGGACCGTGCAATTGACACTATCAGAAATAACTAAATTTAGTAATATTACATGAGCATGACACCAAGTGTGAATATGATTTGCATTGTACTCTTTTAAATGCGCGTAAACACCGTTGTATTGGCCACTCATGTTTGCGGCACAATCGAAGCAGCCTGCCACACAATGTTTCAAGTCAAGGCCGCATTGGTTTAAAGTTTCTTGCAGCAGATTAAAAAGATTTTTTACTTGGCTGGAAATAACTCTCCTTACTGCAATCAAACGTTCAGCAACTTCATTATTTGCATTAACAAATCTGAGGACGAAAACGCACTGATCCCAAGTACTCACGTCTGTACTTGAATCCATCATAAGAGCGTAAATACCAGAATTTCGTACCGAATTTGAGGTATCTGCTACCATTTCTTGTTTAATATAAGTGATTATCTTGTTCAAAGAAAAATTACTTAAGAGTGAAACAAATGAACCACAATCATGGTCATTTAAAAATATATTTTAGGTGAATACTAACACCTTAATTATTTTACTAGACTGGTGATAGTTGACAGATAAAAAAATGAAAGTAATCAACATCAAAACATGTATCACTTAGTTTTGCAACTTTTTCCTGAAAAAAAACGCCCCAACAATAGAAACGCCCCGGGAAAGTTTCCGGTGTCCCGTAGGGCCACCACGCGGCGGATAACCTACATTTAGTAAAAAAAACAGGTCCTTTGGCAGGTAAGAAAAGGTTAGATGCCCAAAAGTCTTAATGCTAGAAAACCTAACCATCATAATATTGGAGATACCAACACTCTTTGTGCAGATCTAAACATTTAGTTAACTATGGTTATAATTTTAGATATATGTATAGATAGCTTCATATATATATGAATATACAATATACATACATAAAATACCGTCAGGACCTTCAACTACTTAATTTTGCTATAATTTAATTGACACATATGTAGGTATATTACTTGAAAACATTCTACCACATTTGCTGATGCATTTATCGATATACTTACGCAGGCATTTTTGTAGACGATAGTTGGGGCAATAACTTTGTAGAATACTGTTTTTCAAAATATTAAACCTTTTCATCAACTTTTGCGTTTAGAATGTCAGAAAACGAATAAAAATCCAATTTATTTGGTCTCTTAACCCCTCTAAGATATATATATTGCAGGACACATAGATAGCTTCATACATATATGTATGTGCTTAAACAATATACATACATAAAATACCGTCAGGACCTTCAACTACTTAAGTTTTCTATAATTTAATTGACACCTATGTAGGTATATTACTTGAAAACATTCTACCACTTTTGCTGATGCATTTATCGATATACTTACGCAGGCATTTTTGTAGACGATAGTTGGGGCAATAACTTTGTAGAATACTGTTTTTCAAAATATTAAACATTTTCATCAACTTTTGCGTTTAGAATGTCAAAAAACGAAAAAAAAATCCAATTTATTTGGTCTCTTAACCCCTCTAAGATATATATATTGCAGGACACCTCCTTTTTATTTTTATACCAGAAAAAACCCCATATTTTATTTCAATTTTAAGACCTTACCCTTGGAGATAGGATTACTAGAACAGAAAATATAAGCTCAAAACAGCCACGACATCTTCTCTTTTTAATAAATTTCCAATTATAACTGTTCTTCTACCCTGAACATAGGTTATAGGAGTCGAACTAAGTAGGCTATTTTTAATGATATACATACATCAAAATAATCGTTATTTTGTCTTCTTATTAATTAAAAAAAAATTCAAATCTATTGATGGAACCAGTCAAAAGTAATTTGCTAAAATGTGTAATCTTCTCAATGATACAGTTTTCTTACGGTTAATGAAATTCTAGGACTCCAATTTTTAAATATTCAAACCAATATACTCTATCGTTTCTTAAAACTTCAAGTTTCTAAATTCTTTTAGTTGCTTTGTGTGAAAATACTTATTGAATTTAGCGATTTTGATAAGTCATGCCTTTTGTTGAAGCAACTCTTTTCATTTTTACTAAACTTTAATATGAAAAGTTTGTAAATGAAAGTTGTAAAATGAAAGCTTACAATAACGCATTCATGCAAAGCTAATCAATTACAATTATCAGAAAATCGCTCAAAGTTGCTAAAAGATAAGTGATAAGTCGTTGGTGTAATAGGGCCCTGTACTGAAAAAATACACATACATATAAAATAAAAAAATCCACATTATAGATAATTCGTTTTAAAAAGGTTTAAACCTTTCTTAAAATAAAATTCGAGGAAAAATCTACCACGATTTGCCTTACCGTAGAAGTGTATCTCAAAAACGATGTTTTTTTTTTTTAATTTCAATTTGCACAAAGTGTTTTTTTAGCGATTCGTGTGTAAGTCGTGACAAGAAAATTACATCATTTTCACAAATTTGCCCCCTCTTATGTACAGTGTGTACATACCGACAATTGAAAAATTATATTGGACATTGAATATAGTGTTTCCCCCGTGGCTTAGTGGTTAGTGTGTCGAGCTGCTAAGCGAAGCGTCGGGGTTCGACTCCCCGTCAGAGACACTTTTTTTCCGGAGTACTGCTTGACACAGGTTCCGCCGTATTAAAATCGTATTTCGAATCCCGAAAAAAAGATATCTCTGCTCCCGTCGTACCGAAAATGTTCGTAAGAAATTCGGAGTTCGGGTTCGGGAAAAGCGTTATCACTAAACTCGAACGAATAGGAAATTTTACAAAATTTGTACAATAAAATTGTTTTAAAACTTTAAGTAAATAACCAAATTTCTTGCGTAAATACCTCTCCAATAAAATGCGATAGTATGATGCGCGAACTTCTTGCAAGATGGTTAATGCAGAAGAAATTGCAAGAATTCATATGAAAATGTAAACGCTACTGCAAGAAACTTCTGCAAGACTTCAGGGAGTTTACTTGCAAATGGAAACGCGACCTACATAAAAGGCATTGTACCTTACAGACAATAAAAGTGAAATTTGTTTTGCTTTTCAAATTTCGATACAAATCAACTGATTATGAAAGTCTGAAAAGAGGTTTGGATCATGGCTGATTCCGTTCGGGGTCTCGGGGCTTGTGTAATTTGAATTTTGTCGTATTCGGAAAATGTACATATATACAATAATTCGGGGCGTAGCATTTCATTCGGAAAATTGCTTCGTGGGAATCTATGATGGGGCTGAATAAAAGAAAACTCAGTAATTACATAAAGGGTGTTTTTTAGAGGTTGTTAACCGACATCACACCCAGATGTCACTGTAATTACAAGTTGAATGTAAATGTAAGGCTAAAGTTGAAAAGTTGAATGTAAATTTAAGAAGAAGCCATTTTTAATTTTGTAAAAAGTTAAATCATATGTTAAGGGTAAGCAGACAGATGTCAGTAACTATAAGGAATTGCTTCTAATTAAAATTCAAGTAAAAGTTTTGTAACTCATTTAAGATACATACAAAATCACATTTTTGAGTTACGAAAAGTCTGGATGTTGGCTATCTGCGCCAACAATTTACAAAACATCTTTGAGACTTATTGCGACAGAGAAGATGCCCACGCCACGAAAAAGTATAAAAACAGGAGTAATTGCAAAGCCAAGAAGAGAATCAAAAGGAAAAAACCAATGTGAATTGGAAGTGCAAGATGTAACCGCCGAGAAATACAACTGCTACGCTTGTGATCACCCAGACTCCGACGACAGCATTGTAAATTGCGAAAATTGCTATGCATGGTGCTACTTCACAGGCGCTGGAGTGACAAGTATGGTCGCAGAACAGGACTGGCTTTGTGCTATTTGTGCCAAAGGTAAGATCCTTCCCTATTCTAATGTTTCAGAGGTGAATTCCGCATCTGCTGCATGTTTCGCCATAACCTAAATTGAAGGTGCGATACGTCCAGCCATTGCTGCTGCTAATTCTAATGTAGTTTATTCTGACAATAGATCCGCGAATATTACAACTACTGCGCATCTATATCAGATTCACTCCGCGTTTGCCGATATGCCCAAAATTACATCTGATGCCACATTAACCACTACGACACAGCATCTGTTAGGCACATGCTCAGCCTTAACTTCAAATAGTTCGATCCCTACTACTTCGTTTACTCCATCCGCTACTCAGTCTTCTACCGCGTACCTGCCTCATATTTCAACAGTCGCTTTTTCTTCTGCGGCGTTAAATAATTCTGTCATCACACGCTCTCAAAAAAATCAATTTAATGGTTGGAGTTTCTCAGGCAGATCACACGAGTTTTTACCATTTTCATTGAATACAATTTATTCAAAGTCAGATATGCCGTGTGCATTTAATTCATATACGCCAGGAAACACG
This sequence comes from Platycheirus rosarum, assembly GCA_963971375.1. Taxonomy (NCBI): domain Eukaryota; kingdom Metazoa; phylum Arthropoda; class Insecta; order Diptera; family Syrphidae; genus Platycheirus; species Platycheirus rosarum. The sequence continues at coordinate 109,648,825 of OZ020507.1, read as the reverse complement.
AGGAAATCCTTTACAGCTACAAATATTGCACCTCTTTCGACATTGGCTACGGTCTTCTTCTCGTCTCGGTGTGTTCAAAGAACAAACATTCATCACGATGAAGACATATTCAAATGGAACTGCAGCGTTTAGAATAAGAAAAAGAGCAAAATGAAAAAAGGGATAGGGATTACCTGAGCAAAAAATACCAACTGTTGAGTCAGCTGTCAGAACATTCGTCAGATTAAGAGAATTGGAAGTCATCGGCTGCAAGTATCAAGGTGAGCAACTAGTTAACATCACAAGAAACACGAAAGTTACCTTATCAGCCTTACCTAACTACAACTAATACATAGCGTCAATTGCAACAACAATACCTCAGCGAGATACCTCCAGCATTCGCCTCCGATCTTCGCCTACAAATACAAAAGTTGAAGAAATAAGACTTTCCAGAAGCCAAGTCACTGCACGTCAACTTATTTCAAGGGACCTTCAGAGTTTCACTGGTAACGTTGAAGAATGGGCGGTTTCCATTTCGAATTTTGTGAGAGCACTTATTTATGTGGATTTAGAGAGGAAAATATATTACGTTTGCAAGAATCATTGTAATGAAATGGAATGAATGTTGGACTAAATAAATAAGGCGTTGCAAACGAAATTTGGAATACCACAACTTGTCATCCAAGCCGTGATTCAAATAATCCAAGCTACTCCAGCACCTAGAGGAGGAGACTTTGAGAGTATCGTTTATTTTTCCCTTGCAGTGCAAAATTATTGCGCGACCATAGAAGCTTCTGGTCTAACCATATACTTGCAACATCCGTTGCTTTTACAGGAATTAGAAAACAAGTTACTTGATTACATTCGGCTTAATTGGGCATCACATAAGTACATGTTGGTAGATTGTACTCTGTGCCATTTCAATGTGTGGCTGATGAGACTTGGCGATGCTGCTAGCTGTGTTGTTCCCCACTCGCATCCTTGTCGTTGAATAAACCTAAACCATCTAATAGGATCACGAAAGGTAAAGGAATCGTAAATGCGCATGTCCAAGCACCAAATACTGATCCTGCGGCGCCCGCTTCTATATATGCAACGGCGACTGCATTTCGGTTGAAAATTGTAAACAATTCTAAGGTTTTAGTAGAACGCTCAAATGGTCCGCTGTAGGGGAACACAATATGTGTTTGCGTTGTTTATACAAGCATCCAAAAGGCAAGTGCAACTCAACTTTAGCATGCAGTGTTAACAACTGTTCCTTTAGTCACTATAAGCTACTTCATAGTTATGCTAACGACGAAGGTAGGATTCGAAGCGCCAGCGCAAATGTCTCAGTCGATGAACAAAACAACAGGCAAGACGAATGTCATGTCTCTTTTTGGCATCGTGCCAGTGACGTTGTATGCAAGGAGATTAAGAAGTTTGCCTTTTTAGATGATGGATCGTCAGTCACACTTCTAGATGAATCGCTAACCAATTAAATCTGGTAGGTAAACCTCAGCCTCTGCGCCTCAAGTGGACTGGTGATACTTGCCGCGTTGAAAGTAATTCCCAGGTGGTTCAGCTTCACATATCGGGAACTCAAACCGGATCGGAAAAAATATTCGTTTGCAGACATGCTTACGGTGAAGGGCATTAGTTTGCCTAAACAATCACTGGATACCAAAGTCCTACAGAGCCGTTTTAAACATCTTCGGGGAATAAACGTGGATTCCTGTAGGAATGGTTCACCACGTCTATTAATTGGTCTCACCAACACAAAGCTTGTATTACCCTTAAGCTGCAAGGAAGGAGGCTCTCATGAACCAGTCGCAACAAGAACTCGTCTCGGATGGGTTGCTCATGGCAACCTTTCTAGTAGACTGAATAAACTCAGGCGATCTGAGGCTAACAATAATTGTTTCCAATGAGCGTTTGGTAAGCGATTTCATTGTCAACGACAGCTTCGGAACGAATTATGTTGGGAAATAACTTGTATCGAACGAAGACCAGCGAGCTATAAACATGTTGAAAACATACACCATTCGTACTGAGGGTCACTTCGAAACTGCACTACTCTGAAAGTACGACGAATTTGAGATGCCTGATAGTTATACCATGGCTGAAAAACGGTTGTCCAGCCCGCATAGATGAATGAAACGAGAACCGGAGATAGCAAACGCACTCAATAAGAATAGAGAGGAGTACAGGGCTATGCGCGTAAGTTGTGTGAAAAGGAAATTCGCGACAAAAGTAAATGCTTCTGGTATTTACCAATATTCTCCGTGTTCAACCTAAGTAAACCAGGCAAGATGAGGATTGTTTGGGATGCAGCAGCAACCGTCAAGGGTGTGTGTCTGAACTCCTTTCTTCTCCAAGGTCCAGATCAACTAACGTCACTCATTTCAGTAATCTTCAAGTTTAGACAGGAGAGAATCGCTATCTGTGGAGACATCTTGGAGATGTTCCACCAAGTCCACATAAGGAAAGAAAATCAATCCTGACAAAGATTTTTGTGGAGCCGTATTGCAGAAGAGTCACCTATTGCCTATGCTATTACGGTCATGACTTTCGGTGCTAGCTGTTCTCCGTGTTGTGCTCAGTACACAAAGAATAGAAATACTGATGACTTCGTTAAGGAGTTTCCACGCGCAGTACAATCAATCGGACAAAATCACTACGTTGATAATCTTATGTATAGCGTTTCGAACGAAGATGAGACAATGACGTTGGCTAAGTAGATTCGATACATATATCAACAAGGAGGCTTCTACATATAAAATTGGATTTCGAATTCAGCCGCGTTACTTCGAGCTACTAAAGTCGGAACCCACCGAAAGTAAGAATTTAAACTTCGATGTAGAGTTAACTACCGAAAAGGTTTTAGGTATGTGGTCGTGTACCTCACAAGACTACTTTACCTACAAACTAACGAAGCATTCTATGCAGCGAGCCATTCTGTTCGAATGCAGGCGGCCAACAAAGTGAGCTAATATTCTTATGCTTATCAAAATTTTACTGCAGGACATTTGGCGTTAGAAGATTGATTGGGATACACCCATACTAGATCCCGAGTTTGAAAAATAGCAAAAATGTGAACGCCTCTTACAAGCAGTTTAAGATATATAAAATCCCTAGATAATACACCTACGATTCTACTAATGGTATGAGAGATCGTTAACTTCATTCATTGATGCCAGCAAGAATGGGTTCGCAGCTGTGCCATATATGAGGAGTATATGCGGTGGAAATGTTGAGTGCGCATTCATATGCTCAAAGACAAGAGGTGCACCTCTTAAAAACATGTCTTTTCCCCGCCTGGAGCTCTTTTAGGCGCCCAATTTGCTAAATCAGTTACAGGTTCCCATAACTTCAACTTTTCCCAGCGTGTTTTTAGGTCAGACTCTAATAATGTTCTTTGTTGGCTCCGTGCCGATCATCGACGTAACAGACAGTTTGTTGCCTGTAGAGTGAGTGAGATCCTAGATCTAACAGGTGTGGCTGAGTGGCGTTGAATTCCGAGAAAGGTCAACATTGCAGATGAAGCGATTGCGCTCACGGAATCATAACAAAACTGTTGATTGCCCGTTATTGATTAGATTGTCCTCTTCTGCTGAGAAAAAACGCTACTTTCTGCTTTCCAAACAAATAAAGGTTTGACAGTTTCTCAGATTTTGAATGAATCGCCGAATTTACATCAACGAAAGTTTAACACCACAAAATAGTTCTTTAATGAGACATGCTATACAATTAAGAAAGGATACAGCATTCTATTCTCTGTTCGATCCAAGAATGGTTTCATTTATGTGAAAAAGACTAGTGATGATTCGGAGATAAAAAATCAATCGAGTATGCTATCAGCTATAGCAGACATGCACCCAAATTTCCAAAACTCTCCTGTTCTAAATAATGGTCAGTTTACTGATATAAGAAACTCACTGGATAATTGCTTGAACACAAACGGCAAATTATTGATAGATTTGTTCGAAGACTTTGTTTTTTTTATCTTAAATGGAGTATCAAATGGTGATTCCAGGGGCGATTATACTTTTATATCTTCCCAAGGCTGTTCTGTAATTGATTTTTGTATTGTGAAGGGCGATTGGATTGATATGATTAAAAATTTTGAGGTATATCCGGCAAACTATTCAACCCATCTGCCTATTGTAGTGTCGTGCGAATGTACGCTTCAAGATATCCACAACAGAGCTGAAGTATCTAATGCTTTTAAGAAACTAAAATGGGTCGAAAGTAAGGCTAATTTGTATAGGCGAAACTTAAATCAACAAATGGGTTCTTTTAATGAGCAGCTTGAACTTTGCATAGAATCTTCAACACAATCTGTTTTTTTAGGGCCAGTAAGTTAATTAAGATGATAGTTTAAGCTAGTTTTAAGATTTTTGTCTAGCATTTAAGGAGATATAAGTAAAAGAAAAAATAAAAATCAATTAAAAGTAAAACAATCTGTTTTTGAATTAGTTAAGCATTCAGCAGTTGTTAGTTCTTGTCCGAATAAATCATCTTTTAATTCAAATTGGTATGACGAAGAGTGTAAAAAAAGTAGGAAAAATCCTTCGCTTACTTAAAGTTTTTCAGGCAGTCTTCAAATGAAGCCTTCAAAAGACTCTACTTGCAACAAAATAAAATATAATATATATAAAATTAGGATTTATGCAGTTTCAAAGAGCAATTGTGCTTAAACAAAGCTGCTAGGAATCTTTTAAACTGTAGGGATTCCAAGTCTTTTTGGTGCAAAGTGTGGATCTTAGGTGGAAGGAGCAAGTCATCGTCTTTGAGCGTAAGTGTAGATCAACTAGCAAACTATTTTGAAAACCTCTTGCTCTCAGACTCAAACCAAAACTCTTTAAGCTACGCCCTTCAATACATTTCGATACATGAGCTAGACTCGCCTTTTACAATGCTTGAATTATTATCATCACTTAAAAAAATGAAAAATAATAAGGCTGCGGGATTAGATGGAATCCCGATCGAGTTCTACAAGTTTTCGACTCCTGAGTTTCTGGAACGCATTTTAGCATTGCTCAATCAAATGTTTATTAACGAGATGTTTCCAAGTAGCTTTCGCTTGGCGAAAATATGTGCTATATTTAAAAAAGGTAATCCAAATCTTCCTGAGAAATACAGAGGTATATCCGTTTTGTGTTCATTAAGAAAACTTTTTGCTCAGATCTTATACTGTAGACTTATAAGATGGGTTGACAGCAATAATATTATAAGCTGTTTCCTAGCTGGTTTTCGGGCTAATCTCTCAACAATGGATCAAATATTTGCTCTTACAAGCATCGCAAGACGTTTTATCGATTAAAAGAAACCATTGTACACTTTTTCTGTAGATTTCAAAGCTGCTTTTGATACTATCAATAGGCATTCACTATTATATAAGCTTTCAACTATTGGTGTATCAACAAAGTTCATTAAAGTCTATGAACAGCTTCTTTTGAACACGTCTGCGACTGTATGCAATGGTGAACACCAGTCTAAAGCTTTCCGATCAGAAACAGGTGTCCCACAGGGTTGCGTTTTGAGTCCGTTGATGTTCGCCTTATATATAAATGATATTGAAAACTACTTACAAGGAGGTGTAACCTTTGGCGATTCGTCAATAAAGCTCCTGCTCTACGCGGATGACCTGGTGATCTTTTCAGACAATCCTACGACGCTTCAACTCCAAATTAATAAGCTGAAACTATTTTGTGGTACATGGGATCTTAAAATTAATATTAATAAATCTAAAATAATGATCTTCAGAACTCAAAACCGATCTGATAACCTTACAAGGAACTGGAATTTAGATGGTCAAAATATTGAGGTAGTTAGTGAGTTTAAGTATCTAGGCCTAATTATTACTCACAATCTAAGTATGAAAGCCCATATTAAAGAAAAACTTTCCGTAGCAAAATCAGCAATTAATACCTTGTAGTCAAATTTTTTTACTAATAAATTAGTTGACTCTACGTCAAAGTTTAAAGTCTTTAATGCAACGGTTAATAGATGTCTTTGTTATGGAACTGAAGTTTATGGGTACCAATTTTTTGAGGAAATTGAAAGCATTCAAAGATACTTTTTCAAACGAATTTTCCGGTTGCCTTTTAATACCCCCAATTACACAATATATGTTGAATCTGGTCTACCACAAGTTTATGTAACGAGTTTGAAAGCCAATGCAGACTATCTCACGAAAGTAATGCATAGATTTGATAGCAATTTACTTACTTACTTAGGTGGCGCTACAGTTCGGGACGAACCTGGGCCTCAACCAACATGCCTCTCCAGCCAACTCGGTCTTTGGCTAGCTGCCTCCAGTTTTGCACTCCAAGTTGGTTGAGGTCGTCCTCCACTTGAGCGCGCCACCTAAGGCGAGGTCTTCCTTGACTGCGTCTACCCTCTGGGATGGAATCGAAGATCCTGCGAGCCGGAGCATTGTTGTCCATTCGCTCTACATGACCTAGCCATCTTAAACGTTATATGCGTATTTTTTTGACCAGGTCAATGTCGCTGTACAGCTCGTATAGTTCTTGGTTGAACCTTCTCCTCCAAAGCCCGTTAACGCAGATAGGGCCAAAAATCTTCCGAAGAATCTTACGCTCGAAACGACTAAGGATATCTTCATCCGCTTTAGATAGAGTCCATGCCTCGGCGCCATAGAGCAGGACTGGGATGATTAGGGTCTTATACAGAGTCTCCTTTGTCTTTCGAGAGAGGGCTTTGCTACTCAATTGCCTTCCTAGCCCATAGAAACAGCGATTGGCAAGAGTAATTCTTCGCTTTACTTCTGACGAGATGTTGTTGTCAGATGTTATAGCGGATCCGAGGTACACAAAGTCCCTAACTACCTCAAAGTTGTACCTGTCTACTGTGATGTTTTGTCCAATCCGCCGGTGTTGTGTGTTCCTTTTTGTGGACAGCAGGTACTTCGTTTTGGCCTCATTGACTGCTAGTCCCATCTAAGCCGCTTCAGCTTCAATGCTAGCAAACGTTCCAGTGACAGATGTCTATGTCGTCAGCGTATGCTAGCAATTGCACAGACTTGAAGAAAATTGTCCCACTACAATTGACTTGCGAGTTTCTTATAATTTTTTCAAGTATTAAGTTGAAGAAATCGCACGATAGCGCATCACCTTGTCGGAATCCTTTTTTGACGTCAAAAGCTTCTGTGAGGTCAGAACCAACCTTGACGGAGCAGCGAGAGTTCTCCATCGTCATCCTGCACAGTCGGACGAGTTTTGTGGGAATGCCAAAACCTGACATGGCTCTGTATAGCTCGTCTCTATAAATGCTATCGTACGCGGCCTTAAAATCGATAAAGAGGTGGTGGGTATCGATTTGGAATTCTTGGGTGGTTTCCAGGATCTGCCGTAGCGTGAACATTTGATCGATTGTGGACTTTCCTGGTCTGAAACCACACTGATAGGGGCCAATCAGGTTACTGACGAAAGGTTTCAGGCGTTCACATAGTACGGCAGAGAGGATCTTGTAGGCGATATTCAGGAGACTTATTCCTCTATAGTTGGCGCAGTTTAGAGGGTCTCCCTTCTTGTGAATCGGGCAAACGATGCTGAGGTTCCATTCATCAGGCATACTTTCTTCTGACCAAACTTTAGAGATGAGTTGGTGTATGCACTCCACCAGGTCATCTCCGGCCGCTTTAAAAAGTTCGGCGGGTAATCCGTCGGGTCCAGCAGCTTTGTTGTTTTTGAGTTTAGATATTGCTATCCTTACTTCATTTTGGTCAGGTGGACGGAAGTTTTGTCTGTCATCATCCATGTTGAATGGTTCATTCTGCCTGACAGCGGGATGTTGGCCTTCATCGCCGTTTAACAGTCTGCAGAAATGGTCCTTCCATGTACTCAGCACCGACTGTGACTCTACTACGAGGTTTCCATTCCTATCTCTACAGGCTTCTGTGCGGGATTTTTTTCCTTGGCATGTTCTTTTTACCTGTTGGTAAAACTTCCGCACGTTGTTCCTGGAGTAGCATCTCTCAATATCTTCGATCGCGCGCTTCTCATGCTCTCTCTTTTTCTTTTGGAGAATCCGGTGTTCTTCCCGTCTTTTGTGCTCGTAAAGCTCGCGAGCAGCTCTCGTCTTTCTTTGCAGCGTCGCTTTATATGCCTCTTGTTTGGCTGCATGGGCCTGCCTGCATTCGTCATCAAACCAGAGGTTTCGTGGTGGTGGTCTGGTGAAACCTAGCACATCAGTTGCGGCATCTCTGATGGCTTGTTGGCAGTGTTGCCACTGATCTTCGGCACTTGATGCTGGCGGTACTGGATTTCTTGAGAGGTTACGGGATATTCGATCGGCATAGGTTCTGGCGGTTTCTTGCGATTGCAGCTTTCCGACGTCATACTTCCTCACAGTGTTACTCCGTTGTTGTGGAGTTCGGATTATTCGCGTTCTTACCTTTGCTGCAACAAGGTAGTGATCCGAGTCGATGTTAGCTGCTCGGAAGGTGCGAACATCCAAGATACTGGAGGCGTGTCTTGCATCGATCGCAACGTGATCAATCTGATTGACGGTTCTTTGATCTGGGTGTCGCCAAGTCCCTTTGTGTATATCGAGATGAGGAAACCGTGTGCTTGCAATGGTGACGTTATGTGCCGCTGCGAAGTCAATTAGCCTAAGTCCGTTTTCAGACGTTGTGTCGTGTAGGCTATGTTTTCCGACAGTCCTACCAAAGATTTCCTCTTTACCTATTTTGGCATTAAAATCGCCTAGTACGATCTTAACGTCGTATTTAGGGCATTGCTCATAGGTTTTGTCGAGGAGCTCATAGAAGTCATCCTTGGTGGCGTCATCTTTGTCCTTTTTGGGGGCATGAGCGCATATTAGGCTAATGTTGGCGAATTTAGCCTTGATACGGATTGTCACAAGTCGCTCACTTACGTGTCGAAAGCCCAAGACTTCTTGCCTAAGTCTACCGCTTATGACGAATCCGCACCCAAATAAACGCTGTGGTCTTCTTGCGCAATCACCGTAGTACACGTCACAGTTTTTCATCCTCCTTTTGCCCGGCCCATTCCATCGCACTTCCTGGATGGCAGTAATTCCTGCTCTGTAGCAGTCTAGGGCCTCCGCTAGTTGTTTGGATGCAAGTGGTCTGTTAAGAGTTCTAACATTCCACGTGCAGATCCGAAGGTCGTTGTTGTGTATTTACGAACACTGACCTATGCCACCTAACAACATCAGCGCTACCTGTGAGTATTTTTGTCATGTCAAGTTGGAGGCATTTCCGAATGTCAAAAATACCTCATGGTTTTTGCCTTCTTGTTGCTGCACCTTCAACCGTCAGGTCATAACTCTCTTACTATAATTTAACTAAATAGAAAAAATAAATGAATAATATTATTTAAGCATAAAGTTTTGTCATCTTATTTTTACTTTACTTGGATTTATCACTGGCGACGAGGCGGAAACAGAAGCTACGTATTTAACATACAATGAATGCAGACCAACTCAAATCTCTTTTAGAAACTATTACAAGGGCGGTTCAGGGCACTAACGTCAGTCAGCCGCAGATAGATGGAGTCCATTTAGAATCCTTCAACGAGGAAAATGAGAGTTGGGAAATTTTCATCAAAAGGCTGGAGAATTTTTTCAGTTTGAAAAATCTTACAGGATCGAGTAAGGAAGTTACAGAAAATAAAAGAAACTGGTTAATTCACGCGATGGGTCCAAAGACCTTGCAATTACTTTGCAACTTAACAAGTCCAGATGACCCGAAGACTAAAAGTTATGACGAGCTTGTTAAAATTATTAAAGACCATTTACATCCAGCACCCAGCGTTATAGCAGAGCAAAATAGATTCACGAAACGAACGCAACATGAAGGGGAGACAATATCCAACTTTGTTGCAGATCTAAAAAAAATGTGCAGAAATTGTAATTTTAAGTGCACATCTTGCCACGCATCGACTGCCGAGGCACATCTTAGACAACAATTCATAAGTGGCCTTCGTAACGCACATTGGTTAGAAAAATTAATTCAATTAAAAGAACCGAATAACACATTTCAAGATTGCGTCACTGCCACTCTGCCTAAAAGAAATTTTGATAAGCATAATCAACTACACTCGATAGCATTACATACAGAAGACGACGACGACGATGAAGAAGAAGAAGAAGAAGAAGAATACTATATGAATCAACTAGGCACGTGCGTTATTTTGCCTGAAGAAAAAAGAAAACCAAGAAAATATATGCTCTCCTTAGTTCTGGACGGTGTTTTGAAGCAATTAGAGCTGGATACTGGTGCAGCAGTTTCATCAATTTCTTATGAGGAGTTTATCAATTCTTGGCCTTCAAAAAAGATGTACGAATCAAATGTTCCTTTTCGAACATACACCGGAGAGATCATTCGGCCTATTGGATATTCGACAATGCACGTGACATATGGCAAGGAAGAGGTCAATGCCAACATATACATCATGCCAGGTAAGGTAGATGCAATTTTCGGAAGAGAGTGGATTAAACTATTTAAAATTGAATTGCCAAAACTCAATCAAGTAAGTAGTACGATTATGCCTTTAAACAAAGAAAACTTACTGCAGACATTAAAAAATAAATTTAGCAATGTATTTAAATCTGGTGTTGGCAAAATAAATAATTTTGAGGCAAAATTATATCTCGACGAGCGGGCTAAGCCGATATACATTCCTGCTCGAAAGGTACCATACGCGCTCCAGGCGAAAATGAATATTGAAATTGACCGTTTAGAAAAGGAAGGCATTATTACGAAAATGCAATACAGCGAATGGGGTACACCGGTGGTCCCCATTATTAAAAAAGACGGATCACTCAGACTTTGTGCCGACTACAAAGTTACATTGAACAAAGTGCTCAAAAACGACCATTTTCCAATGCCGCACGTTGAAGATATTTTTGCAACGTCCATGATGGGAGGTAAGATTTTCACAACATTGGATTTGAGTGAAGCTTATTTACATATGCCAATGGACACTCGAAGCGCAGAAATACAGGCGATATCAACCATCAAAGGTGATTTCATGGTAAACAGGTTAATGATATTAAAATCCAAGGTTCTTCTTTTGAAGAACACTCATCTCGACTTGAAGAAGTGCTTCGACGATTAAATAAGGTGGGACTTCGTGTCAACCTAAGCAAATGCAAGTTTGCCGAAAGCTCCATCACATACTTGGGCCACATTATTTCTGAAAAAGGACTCGAAAAAACGAAAGACAAAATTCATGCTATCATTGATGCACCGGCTCCTAGAAATATTACCGAGGTCAGAAGCTGGCTAGGTTTAGTCAACTACTATGGGAGATTTTTCGATAATCTTTCTTCAAAACTGAATCCTTTATACAATTTATTGCAAAAAGGCCAGGAATTTCACTGGAACCAACAATGTGAAAAGGCGTTCAAGAACATAAAAGCAGAAATTTCTTCCGATGTAGTGCTCTGTGCGTATGACACAAACTTACCACTGTCATTGGCCACTGATGCGAGCCCATATGGTCTAGGGGCTGTTCTTTCACACACTTTTCCAGATGGACACGATCGACCAATCGCCTACGCTTCGCGTTCTCTTTCTTCATCGGACAAAAATTACAGCCAAATTGACAAAGAGGCAACTTCAATTTTTTGGGCACTAAAAAGATTTTTTCGATATTGCTATGGTCGTAAGTTCACTCTAATTACTGATCACAAACCTTTAGTTGCTATTTTCAGCCCCAGCAAGAGTTTACCATCCATGGTTGCCACACGCATGTTGCACTACGCCCAATTTTTACAAGGGTTTAATTATGAAATTGTGTACCGCGCAACAAGGGACCATGCCAATGCAGATGCACTTTCCCGTTCGCCCCTACAGGTAGAGGAACAAAAAGATCCGGATCAAGTTACTTACTACCAAATGCAACAAATTGATATCGTTCCTGTGACTCAAAAACAAATTGCAGTCGAAACAAGTAGAGACCCAGTTCTACGAGAGGTATACAACAATTTATCGCTGGGAAAGAAACTAGTGAATTCCGGCTTCGAAGGTAAAGATTTTGAATTCTCTCTTAACAACGGTACTATTCTTAGGAATAATCGAGTGGTGATTCCGCAAACCTTACGAGAATTGATTTTAACAGAGTTGCACACGGCTCACGTCGGAATCGTTAAGATGAAAGCACTAGCTCGGAGTTATGTGTGGTGGCCCCATATTGACTCTGACATCGAAGAACTAGCCTTGAAGTGTTTGGCTTGTAGGAGCGTTCAAAAACAATCTTCGAAAAAAGTCAACAATCGGTATTTTAAATGGTGAGAGAGGTTGGAAAATACTTGTGCGATTTGTTTCACACGCAAATAATTACAGGAATTCATATTTGAATTTGTTTTGACTTGACTATTCTTAGTTATTTTATATAAAAAGACCATTTTTTGTATCTAAACTAGAAGCCCAAGTATGTCATCTGTAACTTTTCATTTACGTTTTCTTTTTTTTCTCGTCTTATTGCAGTTCTTTGACTTTTTGAATGTAATCCGTAATATCTTGTGTAAATATTAAATATTTCGTACATAAAATAATCATTGTTTTTGCTTAAATATAAATATAAAAATTGTGTTTTATAAAGGTTCTTATTTCTGTTAATCTATTTCCGTTAATTTATTTCTGTTAATTTATTTTTGTTAGTATATATTTGTACCATCAGATTTTAATTGTATAAGCTGTTTAACTTTCTTCAATCTCTTAAAAAATAAAACTTAATCGATATCATATAAGGCAGACGGCTTATATGCCATGCTTAAATTTTTCTCATAGAATTTATTTATTAGACTGATCAATTTTAAATTAATTTTTGTTTTTTCTCTTAATACTTAGTTGTTTTTCTCTTTCTTTATTTCTTGCTTTTGATTGTTGTAACTATTTTATTAACTAGTGGGCTTTGAGTGTTTCGTTGTTATGGATGATATGTCAGTTAAGACTGTCATAAAAATACTTTCAACTTCACGTGAGGGTTTCAAAGGGTGTTGCATTAATGCTCGTAGCCTTAATATTCAAAAATAGAATTTTTTTAAATATGTCTTTAAATCATCTGGGGCAGATATTATTTGCATTACTGAGACATGGTTTAGACCTGATGTCCCGAGTAGTGCGTATGATACTAAAAACTATAATGGTACCGATACCATTGGAGGTGGGGTAGCAATTTTTTGCAACACATCACCTAATATTAAGATTTTAAGTTAATCAGACAGTGGCGGCATAGAGTTTCTTATTCTAGAGATAACTGATGGCAATACTAAGAGTGTCATGGGGGTGGGTTATAATCCTAATAGAAGTTTTTCTCCTGATACTTTATTTTTCAGCTCTACAACAATTCTCTGCCAATTATGAACACATTATTACCTGTGGAGATTATAATGCTGATCTTCTGCTTTTGGACAATCGGGCAAATCAATTAAGAGATATAATTGCGGCAAATGGAATCCATGTCTCGAATTGCTATTCCACTCGTTTTGCCCCTAATTCAATACCCAGTCTTCTCGATCTTATGATAGTATCTGAACTTTCGAATGTTTTCCTACAAGACCAATTGTCCTTAGATGGTGTATCCGACCATGATCTTATTTTTTGAACTAACAACATTGATTTCTTACGCGTGCCTACTCCTTTGACGTTTCAATGTAGAGATTTTAAAGCAGTTGATAACAATACGCTGCAAACTGATGCTATCGATTTCCCTTGGCATTTATGTCAAAATTTCACCAACTCTACAGAAAAAGTTAATTACTTTCAATTATTTCTTATTGAACTGTTGGAAAAACATGTTCCCCTTAAAATGGTGTCAGTTCGTAGCAAAAATTGCCCCTGGTTTACCACTGATGTTAAAGTATCAATTAAAAAAAGAAAAAAAGTCCTATTTGAAATGGAAGCTTAACCCTATCAACGATAATTGGGAATTATTTTACCGTGCAAGAAATGATGCGACATATATTATTCGGAGAGCTAAAAAACGATTTTACATGTCAAAGTTGGATACAAATTATGGATATTAATTTTTATTTTTTCTCTCACTACTTAGTTGTTTTTCTCTTTTTTCCTCCCTCACGTGAGGGTTTCAAAGTGTGTTGCATTAATGCTCGTAGCCTTAATATTCAAAAATAGAATTTTTTTAAATATGTCTTTGAATCATCTGGGGTAGATAATATTTGCATTACTGAGACATGGTTTAGACCTGATGTCCCGAATAGTGCGTATGATACTAAAAACTATAATGGTACCGATACCATTGGAGGTGGGGTAGCAATTTTTGGCAACACATCACCTAATATTGAGATTCTTAGTTAATCAGACAGTGGCGGCATAGAGTTTCTTATTCTAGAGGTAACTGATGGCAATACTAAGAGTGTCATGGGCGTGGGTTATAATCCTAACAGTAGTTGCTACAGAAGGAACAACTGATCGCTTGGATGTTGATGTTGAAGGCTGTTTATAATTTCGCAAGTAATGACGAACAATAGTGCGATGAAACTGCACTAAGTCTATGTTGCTGTTGTAGACTATTTTATGCAACTTCGATCCATTGACCATCACAGAATTTATCATCACCGTGAAAAGTGGCCACCACCATTTATTGCCACGAAATTTTATCCGGTAATTATTGATGGCTTGATCATGAAGGTCAACGCCTCCCATCTCTGAATTATACTCTGCTATCATTTTCCGCTGTTTCACAATTACTTTCGCTTTTTCCTTTGAGCACCATCGGTTGACGGAATGCATCGGCTCGATACCTTCAAAGTTTGAGCAAATACTCACAGCGCTGTTGTTATTCCATTATTTATTTTATTTTTTTTTTTTTCTCATATAATTTATTTATTAGACTGATCAATTTTAAATTAATTTTTATTTTTGCTCTCACTACTTAGTTGTTTTTCTCTTTATTTATTTATTGCTTTTGATTGTTGTTACTATTTTATTAACTAGTGGGCTTTGAGTGTTTCGTTGTTATGGATGATATGTCAGTAAAGGCTGTCATAAAAATACTTTCAAGTTCACGTGAGGGTTTCAAAGTGTGTTGCATTAATGCTCGTAGCCTTAATATTCAAAAATAGAATTTTTTTAAATATGTCTTTGAATCATCTGGGGTAGATATTATTTGCATTACTGAGACATGGTTTAGACCTGTTGTCCCGAATAGTGCGTATGATACTAAAAACTATAATGGTACCGATACCATTGGAGGTGGGGTAGCAATTTTTGGCAACACATCACCTAATATTGAGATTCTTAGTTAATCAGACAGTGGCGGCATAGAGTTTCTTATTCTAGAGGTAAATGATGGCAATACTAAGAGTGTCATGGGCGTGGGTTATAATCCTAACAGTAGTTGCTACAGAAGGAACAACTGATCGCTTGGATGTTGATGTTGAAGGCTGTGTATAGTTTCGCAAGTAATGACGAACAATAGTGCGATGAAACTGCACTAAGTCTATGTTGCTGTTGTAGACTATTTTATGCAACTTCCATCCATTGACCATCACAAAATTTATCATCACCGTGAAAAGTGGCCACCACCATTTATTGCCACGAAATTTTATCCGGTAATTATTGATGGCTTGATCATGAAGGTCAACGCCTCCCATCCCTGAATTATACTCTGCTATCATTTTCCGCTGTTTCACAATTACTTTCGCTTTTTCCTTTGAGCACCATCGGTTGACGGAATGCATCGGCTCGATACCTTCAAAGTTTGAGCAAATACTCACAGCGCTGTTGTTATTCCATTATTTATTTTATTTATTTTTTTTTCTCATATAATTTATTTATTAGACTGATCAATTTTAAATTAATTTTTATTTTTTCTCTCACTACTTAGTTGTTTTTCTCTTTATTTATATATTGCTTTTGATTGTTGTAACTATTTTATTAACTAGTGGGCTTTGAGTGTTTCGTTGTTATGGATGATATGTCAGTAAAGGCTGTCATAAAAATACTTTCAAGTTCACGTGAGGGTTTCAAAGTGTGTTGCATTAATGCTCGTAGCCTTAATATTCAAAAATAGAATTTTTTTAAATATGTCTTTGAATCATCTGGGGTAGATATTATTTGCATTACTGAGACATGGTTTAGACCTGATGTCCCGAATAGTGCGTATGATACTAAAAACTATAATGGTACCGATACCATTGGAGGTGGGGTAGCAATTTTTGGCAACACATCACCTAATATTGAGATTCTTAGTTAATCAGACAGTGGCGGCATAGAGTTTCTTATTCTAGGGGTAACTGATGGCAATACTAAGAGTGTCATGGGCGTGGGTTATAATCCCAATAGAAGTTTTTCTCCTGATCCTTTATTTTTCAGCTCTACAACAATTCTCTGCCAAATATGAACACATTATTACCTGTGGAGATTTTAATGCTGATCTTTTGCTTTTGGACAATCGGGCGAATCAATTAAGAGATATAATTGCGGCAAATGGTATCCATGTCTCGAATTGCTATTCCACTCGTTTTGCCCCTAATTCAATACCCAGTCTTCTCGATCTTATGATAGTATCTGAACTTTCGAATGTTTTCCTACAAGACCAATTGTCCTTAGATGGTGTATCCGACCATGATCTTATTTTTTCAACTAACAACATTGATTTCTTACGCGTGCCTACTCCTTTGACGTTTCAATGTAGAGATTTTAAAGCAGTTGATAACAATGCGCTGCAAACTGATGCTATCGATTTCCCTTGGCATTTATTTCAAAATTTCACCAACTCTACAGAAAAAGTTGAATACTTTCAATCATTTCTTATTGAACTGTTGGAAAAACATGTTCCCCTTAAAATGGTGTCAGTTCGTAGCAAAAATTGCCCCTGGTTTACCGCTGATGTTAAAGTATCAATTAAAAAAAGAAAAAAGTCCTATTTGAAATGGAAGCTTAACCCTATCAACGATAATTGGGAATTATTTAACCGTGCAAGAAATGATGCGACATATATTATTCGGAGAGCTAAAAAACGATTTTACATGTCAAAGTTGGATACAAAGCAATCGTTTCGCAAGCTATGGAGCAATCATCGGTCAAGTATTGGGAAAAAGGAGATGGTTCGAGATTTTCCTGATCCTGATGATTTAAATACATCATTCATATTGAGAGACATCCAAAGTCTGAACTTTGTGCCTAACGATCAAATTGCTTGTGATCCATCTACAGTGTTTGAGTTTGATTCTGTCTCTGAATCTGATATTGTGGAGAGTATTCGATCCATTAAGTCCGATGCTATTGGAGATGATGGGGTGCCAATGTGTTTCATAAAAATGATTACACCTCATTTTTTTGAGCAACTTGACGCAATTGATAAATTTTTGCATTTCGTCCTCATCATTTCCAGAAAACTGGAAAATAGCTAAGATCATTCCTATGGCCAAAAAGTCCAACCCAAGTTCATGCTCTGACTTCTGCCCCATTAGTATTCTTCCTTGCCTGTCGAAAGTCTTTGAGAAAATGCTGGCTTCACAGATATCGACTTATCTTAACCCATTAAGAGCCGAATGTCTTCAAAACTAAAAATATTTAGATTAATTCACTTTATTTTATTGAAAAACACATAATGTACATAAATAATATAAAAAACTGGGAAAAAAATATGAAGAGTAGGTTTTAGGGCTTGTACCCAAGCGGCTAGAATGGCAAAATGCATGCTCATTTTTGTGAGACATGAAATTTTTTAAAACACTCCTTTTCTACGCAGAGTGCTACGTCGCATTGCTTGCAAGTCTATCTTATTCGGTAACTGCATTGACGACATCGAAGTTGTTTAGTAATTTTCTTAGGGAAATGGTTTCCGCCAGTAGTTGCTACAGAAGGAACAACTGATCGCTTGGATGTTGATGTTGAAGGCTGTGTATAATTTCGCAAGTAATGACGAACAATAGTGCGATGAAACTGCACTAAGTCTATGTTGCTGTTGTAGACTATTTTATGCAACTTCGATCCATTGACCATCACAGAATTTATCATCACCGTGAAAAGTGGCCACCACCATTTATTGCCACGAAATTTTATCCGGTAATTATTGATGGCTTGATCATGAAGGTCAACGCCTCCCATCCCTGAATTATACTCTGCTATCATTTTCCGCTGTTTCACAATTACTTTCGCTTTTTCCTTTGAGCACCATCGGTTGACGGAATGCATCGGCTCGATACCTTCAAAGTTTGAGCAAATACTCACAGCGCTGTTGTTATTCCATTATTTATTTTATTTATTTTTTTTCTTATATAATTTATTTATTAGACTTTATTTATATTATTTATATATTGCTTTTGATTGTTGTTACTATTTTATTAACCAGTGGGCTTTGAGTGTTTCGTTGTTATGGATGATATGTCAGTAAAGGCTGTCATAAAAATACTTTCAAGTTCACGTAAAGGTTTCAAAGTGTGTTGCATTAATGCTCGTAGCCTTAATATTCAAAAATAGAATTTTTTTAAATATGTCTTTGAATCATCTGGGGTAGATATTATTTGCATTACTGAGACATGGTTTAGACCTGATGTTCCGAATAGTGCGTATGATACTAAAAACTATAATGGTACCGATACCATTGGAGGTGGGGTAGCAATTTTTGGCAACACATCACCTAATATTGAGATTCTTAGTTAATCAGACAGTGGCGGCATAGAGTTTCTTATTCTAGAGGTAACTGATGGCAATACTAAGAGTGTCATGGGCGTGGGTTATAATCCTAACAGTAGTTGCTACAGAAGGAACAACTGATCGCTTGGATGTTGATGTTGAAGCCTGTGTATAGTTTCGCAAGTAATGACGAACAATAGTGCGATGAAACTGCACTAAGTCTATGTTGCTGTTGTAGACTATTTTATGCAACTTCCATCCATTGACCATCACAGAATTTATCATCACCGTGAAAAGTGGCCACCACCATTTATTGCCACGAAATTTTATCCGGTAATTATTGATGGCTTGATCATGAAGGTCAACGCCTCCCATCCCTGAATTATACTCTGCTATCATTTTCCGCTGTTTCACAATTACTTTCGCTTTTTCCTTTGAGCACCATCGGTTGACGGAATGCATCGGCTCGATACCTTCAAAGTTTGAGCAAATACTCACAGCGCTGTTGTTATTCCATTATTTATTTTATTTATTTTTTTTCTCATATAATTTATTTATTAGACTGATCAATTTTAAATTAATTTTTATTTTTTCTCTCACTACTTAGTTGTTTTTCTCTTTATTTATATATTGCTTTTGATTGTTGTAACTATTTTATTAACTAGTGGGCTTTGAGTGTTTCGTTGTTATGGATGATATGTCAGTAAAGGCTGTCATAAAAATACTTTCAAGTTCACGTGAGGGTTTCAAAGTGTGTTGCATTAATGCTCGTAGCCTTAATATTCAAAAATAGAATTTTTTTAAATATGTCTTTGAATCATCTGGGGTAGATATTATTTGCATTACTGAGACATGGTTTAGACCTGATGTCCCGAATAGTGCGTATGATACTAAAAACTATAATGGTACCGATACCATTGGAGGTGGGGTAGCAATTTTTGGCAACACATCACCTAATATTGAGATTCTTAGTTAATCAGACAGTGGCGGCATAGAGTTTCTTATTCTAGAGGTAACTGATGGCAATACTAAGAGTGTCATGGGCGTGGGTTATAATCCTAATAGAAGTTTTTCTCCTGATCCTTTATTTTTCAGCTCTACAACAATTCTCTGCCAAATATGAACACATTATTACCTGTGGAGATTTTAATGCTGATCTTTTGCTTTTGGACAATCGGGCGAATCAATTAAGAGATATAATTGCGGCAAATGGTATCCATGCCTCGAATTGCTATTCCACTCGTTTTGCCCCTAATTCAATACCCAGTCTTCTCGATCTTATGATAGTATCTGAACTTTCGAATGTTTTCCTACAAGACCAATTGTCCTTAGATGGTGTATCCGACCATGATCTTATTTTTTCAACTAACAACATTGATTTCTTACGCGTGCCTACTCCTTTGACGTTTCAATGTAGAGATTTTAAAGCAGTTGATAACAATGCGCTGCAAACTGATGCTATCGATTTCCCTTGGCATTTATTTCAAAATTTCACCAACTCTACAGAAAAAGTTGAATACTTTCAATCATTTCTTATTGAACTGTTGGAAAAACATGTTCCCCTTAAAATGGTGTCAGTTCGTAGCAAAAATTGCCCCTGGTTTACCGCTGATGTTAAAGTATCAATTAAAAAAAGAAAAAAGTCCTATTTGAAATGGAAGCTTAACCCTATCAACGATAATTGGGAATTATTTAACCGTGCAAGAAATGATGCGACATATATTATTCGGAGAGCTAAAAAACGATTTTACATGTCAAAGTTGGATACAAAGCAATCGTTTCGCAAGCTATGGAGCAATCATCGGTCAAGTATTGGGAAAAAGGAGATGGTTCGAAATTTTCCTGATCCTGATGATTTAAATACATCATTCATATTGAGAGACATCCAAAGTCTGAACTTTGTGCCTAACGATCAAATTGCTTGTGATCCATCTACAGTGTTTGAGTTTGATTCTGTCTCTGAATCTGATATTGTGGAGAGTATTCGATCCATTAAGTCCGATGCTATTGGAGATGATGGGGTGCCAATGTGTTTCATAAAAATGATTACACCTCATTTTTTTGAGCAACTTGACGCAATTGATAAATTTTTGCATTTCGTCCTCATTTCCAGAAAACTGGAAAATAGCTAAGATCATTCCTATGGCCAAAAAGTCCAACCCAAGTTCATGCTCTGACTTCTGCCCCATTAGTATTCTTCCTTGCCTGTCGAAAGTCTTTGAGAAAATGCTGGCTTCACAGATATCGACTTATCTTAACCCATTAAGAGCCGAATGTCTTCAAAACTAAAAATATTTAGATTAATTCACTTTATTTTATTGAAAAACACATAATGTACATAAATAATATAAAAAACTGGGAAAAAAATATGAAGAGTAGGTTTTAGGGCTTGTACCCAAGCGGCTAGAATGGCAAAATGCATGCTCATTTTTGTGAGACATGAAATTTTTTAAAACACTCCTTTTCTACGCAGAGTGCTACGTCGCATTGCTTGCAAGTCTATCTTATTCGGTAACTGCATTGACGACATCGAAGTTGTTTAGTAATTTTCTTAGGGAAATGGTTTCCGCCAGTAGTTGCTACAGAAGGAACAACTGATCGCTTGGATGTTGATGTTGAAGGCTGTGTATAATTTCGCAAGTAATGACGAACAATAGTGCGATGAAACTGCACTAAGTCTATGTTGCTGTTGTAGACTATTTTATGCAACTTCGATCCATTGACCATCACAGAATTTATCATCACCGTGAAAAGTGGCCACCACCATTTATTGCCACGAAATTTTATCCGGTAATTATTGATGGCTTGATCATGAAGGTCAACGCCTCCCATCCCTGAATTATACTCTGCTATCATTTTCCGCTGTTTCACAATTACTTTCGCTTTTTCCTTTGAGCACCATCGGTTGACGGAATGCATCGGCTCGATACCTTCAAAGTTTGAGCAAATACTCACAGCGCTGTTGTTATTCCATTATTTATTTTATTTATTTTTTTTCTTATATAATTTATTTATTAGACTTTATTTATATTATTTATATATTGCTTTTGATTGTTGTTACTATTTTATTAACCAGTGGGCTTTGAGTGTTTCGTTGTTATGGATGATATGTCAGTAAAGGCTGTCATAAAAATACTTTCAAGTTCACGTAAAGGTTTCAAAGTGTGTTGCATTAATGCTCGTAGCCTTAATATTCAAAAATAGAATTTTTTTAAATATGTCTTTGAATCATCTGGGGTAGATATTATTTGCATTACTGAGACATGGTTTAGACCTGATGTTCCGAATAGTGCGTATGATACTAAAAACTATAATGGTACCGATACCATTGGAGGTGGGGTAGCAATTTTTGGCAACACATCACCTAATATTGAGATTCTTAGTTAATCAGACAGTGGCGGCATAGAGTTTCTTATTCTAGAGGTAACTGATGGCAATACTAAGAGTGTCATGGGCGTGGGTTATAATCCTAACAGTAGTTGCTACAGAAGGAACAACTGATCGCTTGGATGTTGATGTTGAAGGCTGTGTATAGTTTCGCAAGTAATGACGAACAATAGTGCGATGAAACTGCACTAAGTCTATGTTGCTGTTGTAGACTATTTTATGCAACTTCCTTCCATTGACCATCACAGAATTTATCATCACCGTGAAAAGTGGCCACCACCATTTATTGCCACGAAATTTTATCCGGTAATTATTGATGGCTTGATCATGAAGGTCAACGCCTCCCATCCCTGAATTATACTCTGCTATCATTTTCCGCTGTTTCACAATTACTTTCGCTTTTTCCTTTGAGCACCATCGGTTGACGGAATGCATCGGCTCGATACCTTCAAAGTTTGAGCAAATACTCACAGCGCTGTTGTTATTCCATTATTTATTTTATTTATTTTTTTTTCTCATATAATTTATTTATTAGACTGATCAATTTTAAATTAATTTTTATTTTTTCTCTCACTACTTAGTTGTTTTTCTCTTTATTTATATATTGCTTTTGATTGTTGTAACTATTTTATTAACTAGTGGGCTTTGAGTGTTTCGTTGTTATGGATGATATGTCAGTAAAGGCTGTCATAAAAATACTTTCAAGTTCACGTGAGGGTTTCAAAGTGTGTTGCATTAATGCTCGTAGCCTTAATATTCAAAAATAGAATTTTTTTAAATATGTCTTTGAATCATCTGGGGTAGATATTATTTGCATTACTGAGACATGGTTTAGACCTGATGTCCCGAATAGTGCGTATGATACTAAAAACTATAATGGTACCGATACCATTGGAGGTGGGGTAGCAATTTTTGGCAACACACCACCTAATATTGAGATTCTTAGTTAATCAGACAGTGGCGGCATAGAGTTTCTTATTCTAGAGGTAACTGATGGCAATACTAAGAGTGTCATGGGCGTGGGTTATAATCCTAATAGAAGTTTTTCTCCTGATCCTTTATTTTTCAGCTCTACAACAATTCTCTGCCAAATATGAACACATTATTACCTGTGGAGATTTTAATGCTGATCTTTGGCTTTTGGACAATCGGGCGAATCAATTAAGAGATATAATTGCGGCAAATGGTATCCATGCCTCGAATTGCTATTCCACTCGTTTTGCCCCTAATTCAATACCCAGTGTTCTCGATCTTATGATAGTATCTGAACTTTCGAATGTTTTCCTACAAGACCAATTGTCCTTAGATGGTGTATCCGACCATGATCTTATTTTTTCAACTAACAACATTGATTTCTTACGCGTGCCTACTCCTTTGACGTTTCAATGTAGAGATTTTAAAGCAGTTGATAACAATGCGCTGCAAACTGATGCTATCGATTTCCCTTGGCATTTATTTCAAAATTTCACCAACTCTACAGAAAAAGTTGAATACTTTCAATCATTTCTTATTGAACTGTTGGAAAAACATGTTCCCCTTAAAATGGTGTCAGTTCGTAGCAAAAATTGCCCCTGGTTTACCGCTGATGTTAAAGTATCAATTAAAAAAAGAAAAAAGTCCTATTTGAAATGGAAGCTTAACCCTATCAACGATAATTGGGAATTATTTAACCGTGCAAGAAATGATGCGACATATATTATTCGGAGAGCTAAAAAACGATTTTACATGTCAAAGTTGGATACAAAGCAATCGTTTCGCAAGCTATGGAGCAATCTTCGGTCAAGTATTGGGAAAAAGGAGATGGTTCGAAATTTTCCTGATCCTGATGATTTAAATACATCATTCATATTGAGAGACATCCAAAGTCTGAACTTTGTGCCTAACGATCAAATTGCTTGTGATCCATCTACAGTGTTTGAGTTTGATTCTGTCTCTGAATCTGATATTGTGGAGAGTATTCGATCCATTAAGTCCGATGCTATTGGAGATGATGGGGTGCCAATGTGTTTCATAAAAATGATTACACCTCATTTTTTTGAGCAACTTGACGCAATTGATAAATTTTTGCATTTCGTCCTCATCATTCCCAGAAAACTGGAAAATAGCTAAGATCATTCCTATGGCCAAAAAGTCCAACCCAAGTTCATGCTCTGACTTCTGCCCCATTAGTATTCTTCCTTGCCTGTCGAAAGTCTTTGAGAAAATGCTGGCTTCACAGATATCGACTTATCTTAACCCATTAAGAGCCGAATGTCTTCAAAACTAAAAATATTTAGATTAATTCACTTTATTTTATTGAAAAACACATAATGTACATAAATAATATAAAAAACTGGGAAAAAAATATGAAGAGTAGGTTTTAGGGCTTGTACCCAAGCGGCTAGAATGGCAAAATGCATGCTCATTTTTGTGAGACATGAAATTTTTTAAAACACTCCTTTTCTACGCAGAGTGCTACGTCGCATTGCTTGCAAGTCTATCTTATTCGGTAACTGCATTGACGACATCGAAGTTGTTTAGTAATTTTCTTAGGGAAATGGTTTCCGCCAGTAGTTGCTACAGAAGGAACAACTGATCGCTTGGATGTTGATGTTGAAGGCTGTGTATAATTTCGCAAGTAATGACGAACAATAGTGCGATGAAACTGCACTAAGTCTATGTTGCTGTTGTAGACTATTTTATGCAACTTCGATCCATTGACCATCACAGAATTTATCATCACCGTGAAAAGTGGCCACCACCATTTATTGCCACGAAATTTTATCCGGTAATTATTGATGGCTTGATCATGAAGGTCAACGCCTCCCATCCCTGAATTATACTCTGCTATCATTTTCCGCTGTTTCACAATTACTTTCGCTTTTTCCTTTGAGCACCATCGGTTGACGGAATGCATCGGCTCGATACCTTCAAAGTTTGAGCAAATACTCACAGCGCTGTTGTTATTCCATTATTTATTTTATTTATTTTTTTTCTTATATAATTTATTTATTAGACTTTATTTATATTATTTATATATTGCGTTTGATTGTTGTTACTATTTTATTAACCAGTGGGCTTTGAGTATTTCGTTGTTATGGATGATATGTCAGTAAAGGCTGTCATAAAAATACTTTCAAGTTCACGTAAAGGTTTCAAAGTGTGTTGCATTAATGCTCGTAGCCTTAATATTCAAAAATAGAATTTTTTTAAATATGTCTTTGAATCATCTGGGGTAGATATTATTTGCATTACTGAGACATGGTTTAGACCTGATGTTCCGAATAGTGCGTATGATACTAAAAACTATAATGGTACCGATACCATTGGAGGTGGGGTAGCAATTTTTGGCAACACATCACCTAATATTGAGATTCTTAGTTAATCAGACAGTGGCGGCATAGAGTTTCTTATTCTAGAGGTAACTGATGGCAATACTAAGAGTGTCATGGGCGTGGGTTATAATCCTAACAGTAGTTGCTACAGAAGGAACAACTGATCGCTTGGATGTTGATGTTGAAGGCTGTGTATAGTTTCGCAAGTAATGACGAACAATAGTGCGATGAAACTGCACTAAGTCTATGTTGCTGTTGTAGACTATTTTATGCAACTTCCATCCATTGACCATCACAGAATTTATCATCACCGTGAAAAGTGGCCACCACCATTTATTGCCACGAAATTTTATCCGGTAATTATTGATGGCTTGATCATGAAGGTCAACGCCTCCCATCCCTGAATTATACTCTGCTATCATTTTCCGCTGTTTCACAATTACTTTCGCTTTTTCCTTTGAGCACCATTGGTTGACGGAATGCATCGGCTCGATACCTTCAAAGTTTGAGCACATACTCACAGCGCTGTTGTTATTCCATTATTTATTTTATTTATTTTTTTTTCTCATATAATTTATTTATTAGACTGATCAATTTTAAATTAATTTTTATTTTTTCTCTCACTACTTAGTTGTTTTTCTCTTTATTTATATATTGCTTTTGATTGTTGTAACTATTTTATTAACTAGTGGGCTTTGAGTGTTTCGTTGTTATGGATGATATGTCAGTAAAGGCTGTCATAAAAATACTTTCAAGTTCACGTGAGGGTTTCAAAGTGTGTTGCATTAATGCTCGTAGTCTTAATATTCAAAAATAGAATTTTTTTAAATATGTCTTTGAATCATCTGGGGTAGATATTATTTGCATTACTGAGACATGGTTTAGACCTGATGTCCCGAATAGTGCGTATGATACTAAAAACTATAATGGTACCGATACCATTGGAGGTGGGGTAGCAATTTTTGGCAACACACCACCTAATATTGAGATTCTTAGTTAATCAGACAGTGGCGGCATAGAGTTTCTTATTCTAGAGGTAACTGATGGCAATACTAAGAGTGTCATGGGCGTGGGTTATAATCCTAATAGAAGTTTTTCTCCTGATCCTTTATTTTTCAGCTCTACAACAATTCTCTGCCAAATATGAACACATTATTACCTGTGGAGATTTTAATGCTGATCTTTTGCTTTTGGACAATCGGGCGAATCAATTAAGAGATATAATTGCGGCAAATGGTATCCATGTCTCGAATTGCTATTCCACTCGTTTTGCCCCTAATTCAATACCCAGTCTTCTCGATCTTATGATAGTATCTGAACTTTCGAATGTTTTCCTACAAGACCAATTGTCCTTAGATGGTGTATCCGACCATGATCTTATTTTTTCAACTAACAACATTGATTTCTTACGCGTGCCTACTCCTTTGACGTTTCAATGTAGAGATTTTAAAGCAGTTGATAACAATGCGCTGCAAACTGATGCTATCGATTTCCCTTGGCATTTATTTCAAAATTTCACCAACTCTACAGAAAAAGTTGAATACTTTCAATCATTTCTTATTGAACTGTTGGAAAAACATGTTCCCCTTAAAATGGTGTCAGTTCGTAGCAAAAATTGCCCCTGGTTTACCGCTGATGTTAAAGTATCAATTAAAAAAAGAAAAAAGTCCTATTTGAAATGGAAGCTTAACCCTATCAACGATAATTGGGAATTATTTAACCGTGCAAGAAATGATGCGACATATATTATTCGGAGAGCTAAAAAACGATTTTACATGTCAAAGTTGGATACAAAGCAATCGTTTCGCAAGCTATGGAGCAATCTTCGGTCAAGTATTGGGAAAAAGGAGATGGTTCGAAATTTTCCTGAATGTTTGAGTTTGATTCTGTCTCTGAATCTGATATTGTGGAGAGTATTCGATCCATTAAGTCCGATGCTATTGGAGATGATGGGGTGCCAATGTGTTTCATAAAAATGATTACACCTCATTTTTTTGAGCAACTTGACGCAATTGATAAATTTTTGCATTTCGTCCTCATCATTCCCAGAAAACTGGAAAATAGCTAAGATCATTCCTATGGCCAAAAAGTCCAACCCAAGTTCATGCTCTGACTTCTGCCCCATTAGTATTCTTCCTTGCCTGTCGAAAGTCTTTGAGAAAATGCTGGCTTCACAGATATCGACTTATCTTAACCCATTAAGAGCCGAATGTCTTCAAAACTAAAAATATTTAGATTAATTCACTTTATTTTATTGAAAAACACATAATGTACATAAATAATATAAAAAACTGGGAAAAAAATATGAAGAGTAGGTTTTAGGGCTTGTACCCAAGCGGCTAGAATGGCAAAATGCATGCTCATTTTTGTGAGACATGAAATTTTTTAAAACACTCCTTTTCTACGCAGAATGCTACGTCGCATTGCTTGCAAGTCTATCTTATTCGGTAACTGCATTGACGACATCGAAGTTGTTTAGTAATTTTCTTAGGGAAATGGTTTCCGCCAGTAGTTGCTACAGAAGGAACAACTGATCGCTTGGATGTTGATGTTGAAGGCTGTGTATAATTTCGCAAGTAATGACGAACAATAGTGCGATGAAACTGCACTAAGTCTATGTTGCTGTTGTAGACTATTTTATGCAACTTCGATCCATTGACCATCACAGAATTTATCATCACCGTGAAAAGTGGCCACCACCATTTATTGCCACGAAATCTTATCCGGTAATTATTGATGGCTTGATCATGAAGGTCAACGCCTCCCATCCCTGAATTATACTCTGCTATCATTTTCCGCTGTTTCACAATTACTTTCGCTTTTTCCTTTGAGCACCATCGGTTGACGGAATGCATCGGCTCGATACCTTCAAAGTTTGAGCAAATACTCACAGCGCTGTTGTTATTCCATTATTTATTTTATTTATTTTTTTTCTTATATAATTTATTTATTAGACTTTATTTATATTATTTATATATTGCTTTTGATTGTTGTAACTATTTTATTAACCAGTGGGCTTTGAGTGTTTCGTTGTTATGGATGATATGTCAGTAAAGGCTGTCATAAAAATACTTTCAAGTTCACGTGAGGGTTTCAAAGTGTGTTGCATTAATGCTCGTAGCCTTAATATTCAAAAATAGAATTTTTTTAAATATGTCTTTGAATCATCTGGGGTAGATATTATTTGCATTACTGAGACATGGTTTAGACCTGATGTCCCGAATAGTGCGTATGATACTAAAAACTATAATGGTACCGATACCATTGGAGGTGGGGTAGCAATTTTTGGCAACACATCACCTAATATTGAGATTCTTAGTTAATCAGACAGTTGCGGCATAGAGTTTCTTATTCTAGAGGTAACTGATGGCAATACTAAGAGTGTCATGGGCGTGGGTTATAATCCTAATAGAAGTTTTTCTCCTGATGCTTTATTTTTCAGCTCTACAACAATTTTCTGCCAATTATGAACACATTATTATCTGTGGAGATTTGAATGCTGATCTTTTGCTTTTGGACACTCGGGCGAATCAAATAAGAGATATAATTGCGGCAAATGGAATCCATGTCTCGAATTGCTATGCCACTCGTTTTGCCCCTAATTCAACATCCAGTCTTCTCGATCTTATGATAGTATCTGAACTTTCGAATGTTTTCCTACAAGACCAAATGTTCTTAGATGGTGTATCCGACCATTATCTTATTTTTTGCACTAACAACATTGATTTCTCACGCGTGCCTACTCCATTGACCTTTCAATGTAGAGATTTTAAAGCAGTTGATAACTATGCGCTGCAAACTGATGCTATCGATTTCCCTTGGCATTTATGTCAAAATTTCACCAACTCTACAGAAAAAGTTGAATACTTTCAATCATTTCTTATTGAACTGTTGGAAAAACATGTTCCCATTAAAATAGTCTCAGTTCGTAGCAAAAATTGCCCCTGGTTTACCGCTGATGTTAAAGTAGCAATTAAAAAAAGAAAAAAAGATATATTTGAAATGGAAGCTTAACCCTACTAACGATAATTGGGAATTATTTTACCGTGCAAGAAATGATGCGACATTATTCGGAGAGCTAAAAAACGATTTTATATGTCAAAGTTGGATACAAAGCAATCATTTCGCAAGCTATGGAGCAATCTTCGGTCAAGTATTGGGAAAAAGGAGATGGTTCGAAATTTTCCTGATCCTGATGATTTAAATACATCATTCATATTGAGAGACATCCAAAGTCTGAACTTTGTGCCTAACGATCAAATTGCTTGTGATCCATCTACAGTGTTTGAGTTTGATTCTGTCTCTGAATTTCGAAATTGTGGAGAGCATTCGAACCATTAAGTCCGATGCTATTGCAGATGATGGGGTGCCAATGTGTTTCATAAAAATGATTATACCTCATTTTTTGAGCAACTTGACGCAATTGATAAATTTTTGCATTGCGTCCTCATCATTCCCAGAAAACTGGAAAATAGCTAAGATCATTCCTATGGCCAGAAAGTCCAACCCAAGTTCATGCTCTGACTTCTGTCCAATTAGTATTCTTCCTTACCTGTCGAAAGTCTTTGAGAAAATGCTGGCCTCTCAGATATCGACTTATCCTAACCCATTAAGAGCCGAATGTCTT
Source organism: Platycheirus rosarum (assembly GCA_963971375.1). Taxonomy (NCBI): domain Eukaryota; kingdom Metazoa; phylum Arthropoda; class Insecta; order Diptera; family Syrphidae; genus Platycheirus; species Platycheirus rosarum. The sequence continues at coordinate 109,618,935 of OZ020507.1, read as the reverse complement.
CAAAACTAAAAATATTTAGATTAATTCACTTTATTTTATTGAAAAACACATAATGTACATAAATAATATAAAAAACTTAGAAAAAAAAATATGAAAAGTAGGGTTAAGAGCTTGTTCCTAAGCGGCTACAATGGCAAAATGCATGCTCATTTCTGTGAGACATGAAATTTTTTAAAACACTCCTTTTCTACGCAGAGTGCTACGTCGCATTGCTCGCAAGTCCATCTTATTCGGTAACTGCATTGACGACATCAAAGTTCTTTAGTAATTTTCTTAGGGAAATAGTTTCCGCCAGTAGTTGCTACAGAAGGAACAACTGATCGCTTGGATGTTGATGTTGAAGGCTGTGTATAATTTCGCAAGTAATGACGAACAATAGTGCGATGAAACTGCACTAAGTCTATGTTGGTGTTGTAGACTATTTTATGCAACTTCGATCCATTGACCATCACAGAATTTATCATCACCGTGAAAAGTGGTCACCACCATTTATTGCCACGAAATTTTATCCGGTAATTATTGATGGCTTGATCATGAAGGTCAACGCCTCCCATCCCTGAATTATACTCTGCTATCATTTTCCGCTGTTTCACAATTACTTTCGCTTTTTCCTTTGAGCACCATCGGTTGACGGAATGCATCGGCTCGATACCTTCAAAGTTTGAGCCAATACTCATAGCGCTGTTGTCATTCCATGTCACAAAGACTATTTTATTAGCTGTATCGTATTTGTGATCATAGAAGCCTTTTTTTTCTTTTTTGAACTCTGCGTTCGATTTCAGCGGACATTTTTTTGTTCTTGACTCGCGTACAGTCCCGATAGCTCGAAAACCCTTTTGTTTCAGCAAAACAAGCTGATCATGTGACTTAAAAAAATTATCAAAGAAGACAATGTGATCGGAAGGATGAGGAACTTTGTCCAAAAAAGCAACAACAACTCTGGATCCAAGCGGCATTTACTGTTTTGCCATTGTGACATTTTTGGTTCCACAAAAGGTAACGAATTGGTACAAATAACCACAACTGCTCGTTAGCATCCAATTTTTAAGGCCGAATCTTACAGGCTTGCCACTAATGAATTGCTTCGAAGAGTGGCTGTCGTAGTTTTTTACCATCGACTCATCAACCGAATGTTTTTCATGCATGTATCCAAACTGGTAGAATTTTTCGTTTAGAAGGGTTGCTAGAGGTCTTACTTTTGCCATTTTGTCGGTAAGAACCAAATTATTGTTGTCAGCAAGGTGGAGATATTTTTAGATTTCCTTGAATCTGGTTCGGGACATATTGTTAGCAACAATTTGTACACGAGTGTCTTCATCTGTTTGCCAGTACATGTTCTCTCTTGGCATAGAGTGATAGCCGCTGTAAAGCAAAATACCCAAAAAGACTTTCAAATCGCCTTCGGTGAATAAAAAGTTATGCCCATTAGCCTGTGCTGCATAAACCCGCGACTGCTCAACGATCAAATTTACTACTTCTTCATCAAATAAAGTTTCGAAAATTTCCAGTTCCAACTATCCATGCAATGTAGTTACCATGTTTATTTTTTGTCCAAAGAAAACACTGCTTTTTGGCATGGTTTTTTGGACCATTTTGGAAAACTTTCACGTTTTGCGGTCTGCATTCTGCGCCGCAGCTCTTGAAGCGGTAAATTGTCTTCACTTTCACTGCTACAAAACACCTTTACTTCACCTGGGCCATCCTGCGGCATTGTGCAAGTAACAGGGTCTTCAGCATCACCCTCCTCCACATTCGTATTATTATCTGGATCTGGTGGAAGCATCACAATATCGAAAATGCTATGGTTTGAAGATCTTTCCACGAAGTCTAAGGCGTGGCCTAAGTTTTGAAAGTTTCTGCCATAAAAACTTGATGGTTTGATGATTTGAAATGCCATATCAATATGAATATTTATCTAGAAAAAATGTGTACCTTATTAGCCATTGTACCTAAGCGAGTACAGTACTTTTGGTACTTACCGAATGCTATAACAAAAATTTTTATTTCATAAAATGTTTTATACAATATGAAAACACAACCCGTTTACGTTCCAAATTCAGTTATAATGATTTTAATTACAATGAAAATTCACAAATGATGACAAGCCTACTGAAAATGCACGAAAATGACTAAGACGAAGTAAAACAAAGCAAACTAGTAAGAAATGGTTTTCGCTACAGCCATTTTGTGTACGTCAAGATGTAAAGCGCAAAACAGAAACTACGCAAAAACTCTTTTCTATTCGGCTATTTGAAAATGACTGTTTTTCTGTACTCGCTTGGGTACACTGGCTATTAATGGGTTAAAAGGATAAATTTACTGTCACCACTTCTGTCTGGTTCCCGTGCGAATCACAGCTGCCAAACTGCACTCATCAAAGTCCTTGAAGATATTAGGTGTCAATAGGACTTGGACAACGTAACTGTTCTCTGTCTGCTGGATTTCTCGAAGGCTTTTGACAGAGTAAACCATCAATTACTTTGCCAAAAACTGAAGAACTATTTTGGCTTTCATGATAACTCGTCAAGAAATATCTGTGCAATCGCTGCCAAAAAGTCAAGATTGGCCAGGTAGAATCAGAACCATTAAACTAACACATGCGTGTACCACAAGGTTCTATTTTAGGGCCGTTATTTTCTGCACATTTATAAACGACCTTGATAATGTTTGTTCTGATGTATCGCTGCATCTATATGCAGACGATGTCCAAATTTACTTGTCCCGTTCGATTGGTCTACAGGAAGATCTAATATATAGATTCAATGGAGATCTTATGGCAATTAACAAGTGGTCCATAGATAATGGTCTTACATTAAACCCGGCTAAGTCTCAACTTATTGCTATATCCAAAAAGCAGATTGACGCCTCACTCTTGCCTCCAGTTTTTCTCTCCCAAATCCAGCTTCAGTTTGTTGAATGTGTTACTAGTCTAGGTTTTAAAATCAATCGGTCACTTTCAGCAGTAAATCACACTAATTACATTGTAGGAAGAATCTATTCTGGATTACGTAGACTCTGGGCATTTTCCGACATAACTCCATTAAATACCAAACTAAAACTTATAAGAACCTTACTAGTGCCTTTAATCGACTTCGCTAATGTAGTCTATTGTAAACCTGACTCACTTTCTCAGCATAAAGTCCTGGTTGCTTTTAATGACATGATAAGATAGTTATATGGCTTTCGGAGATACCAACACATCTCACATTATCATCAACTGGTCCTTGGATGCTCGCTACAGAAGTTTCTTGATGCAAGATGCTGTATTTTTTTGCACAAAGTTATACAAAATAAAGCACCGCTATACATTTTTGATAGGCTTCAATTTTCCCAATCTCTTCGAACTACTACTCTCCTACCACCGGCTTTCAAGTACTTGAATTCTTCACGGCTCTTTTTTGTCTATGCAACCAGACTATGGAACTCTCTATCTCCCACAATTAAAACAACAAATTTTAAAACTGCAATATTTGTTTTCTTTCGTTAAAAAAAAGGAATTTTTGTAATGTTATAGGAAAACACTTACTATTTTATATAAATATTAGCTTTAAGACTAATGTATTATTATCATTATCCGTATTTTTAAGTACTATAAAAGACTATAAGTCTTATGTGTACATTGGTTAAAATAAAATTGAATTGAAGCAACCAAATGGAAGTCTGTGCGAGAACTTACATCAAAGAGCAGATGGTTCAAAGGATCCACGTTTCTAAAGCTCCCGCCAAACGAGTGTCCAAAAGAAGCTTGCTCTGACAACTCCACTATCGAAGAGTTGAAGACACATTATTTGAACGTCCACGTTGAATCTCAAAAAGATGTTCCCCGAAATGCTGGAACCGACTGATGCGCAGTACAGCTTATGTCATTCGTTACAAAAATAACCTAAAAGTTAGAAAACTGGATAAGCACCAACGAAGTTCTGGAATTTTAAAACGCAGAGAACTGCAGGAGGCATATCAGGTTCTGATGAGAGGCTCAACGTCATTCATGCCAAGATGAGCTAGCAGATCTGATGTTAAAACTACCTGTAAAGAAGGGTAGCGCTATCGCCTATTTATGTCCTTATCTGGATGAACATAACATTATTCGAGCTCAGGGCAGAATTGATCATTTCATGGAATCGAACGAGTATCTCAAGCGGCCAGTCATACTTCCCAGAGACCACCCGATTACTCATTTCATCCTGATAGATATGCATTTTCGATTCCATCATCAGAATCACGAAACAGCCATCAATGAACTTCGTCAAATGTATCAAATCTCACGGCTACGAACAGCGTATCAAATTGTGAGGAGAAAGTGCTAGGGCTGCAAGAACCAAAAAGCTAAACCATGTGAACCAATATTGGCCCAGTTACCTAAGGCGCGACTTTCGCCGTATACTAGACCCTTTTCGTTTACCGGATTTGAATTTTTCGGTCCAATAAATGTGTCTATTAGTAGAAGGACGGAAAAAGATGGGGAGTTCTCTTGACTTGCCTCACCACAAAAGCAGTCAATATAGAAATAGCACACAGCCTGTCAGCAGATTCTTGCATCCTAGTCCTTCAAAATTGTGGCTCGTCGAGGGACTCCCATCGAAATATACAGCGACAACGGGACTAATTTTCACGGTGCGGAGCGAGAGATGCGTGAAGCACTTAATAATGTCGATAAATAAAAATTGATGACAGCATTCACCTCTTTAAGAACTAAATGGTACTTCATTCCACCAGGCTCCCCACACATGGGAGGTTCCTAGGAGGGACTAGTGCGTTCTATAAAAAATGTACTCTATAAGATCATGCCTAAGCGAAATCATCAGTTGAGCTTTTAAGAAGTATGATGTTGGAAGTTGAGAATATCTTCAATTCGCGCCCACTTACATATCTACCCATTGATAACGACAATGAAGAAGCGCTCCCCCAACCAATTTTTGTTGGGGTCATCGAACGGAATTAAGCCCTTAGCAGTATTCGACGACGATGTAAAGGTTGTGAACAAAAATTGGCAAACATCGCAGCAGTATGCGGATCACTTCTGGAGGCGATGGGTAAGGGAATATCTTCCGACTCTAACTCATCGCTCCAAATGGTTCACACCATTGTATGCGATCAAAGAAGGTGGCATAGAGGTCATAGAATAGCCCACGCAATTGTTGGCCGAAAGAGCGTGTCATTCAAACTAAGGTTGGAGAAGACGGGCAGGTCCGAAGTGTGACAGTTTTAACGCGTTCTGGTGTCTACCTAAGACCTTCTGTGAAGTTGGCTGTCTTAGACGTTACCATGCCAGGCAGATGACGTGTGAGAGTTTGGACATACCAAGGGGGAGTGTTAGCATAAATCACACCAAGATGTCACTGTAATTATATCCAACCAGCACTTTGTTCATTCATGTAAGGAGTTGAAAAGTTAAAGTTGAATGTAAATGTCAAAAGCTAAAGTTGAAAAGTTGAATGTAAATTTAAAAAGAAGCCATTTTTAATTTTGTAAAAAGTAAAATCGTATGTTAAGAGTAAGCAGACAGATGTAAGTAATTAAGGAATTCTTTCTAATTAAAAAGTGAATAAAGGTTTTGTAACATAAAAAATCATATTTTTGGGTTACGAAAAGTCTGGATGTTGGCTATCTGCGCCAACAGAGGTATAGAACTTTGAAATGGAGTAAAACAAAGATGATTATTTTAAATTGACATGAAATTTACTATATTCGAAATATAATCTTCTGGCATTATACTTTTAATATGATTTCTGGCATATGACCGGCTGGCTCGGACGTAATCTAATCTGGGAGTACACTTTTCAATGACTTTTTCCAACATTTGTAGCCGTATATCGGCAATAATGCGGCGAATGTTGTCCTCCAAAAAGTCAATCGTTTAGGGATTATCGGCGTAGACTAGCCACATATCTTCACAGAAAATAGTCAAGCGGCTTTAAATCACACGATCTTGGAGGCCAGTTCACGGGTCCGTAACGTAAAAATATGCGATTACCAAACGTTTCCTTCAATAAATCAACTGAGGCACGAGCTGTGTGACATATTGCGACGTTTTGTTGAAACCACAGCTCCTGCACATTATGGTTGTTATGTTGAACGAAAAAGTAACCATTGACTTTAACGTTCTGACCAGCATCGTGTTTAAAGAAGTACGGACGAATTATTCCACCAACCTATAAAACACACCAAACAGTCAGTTTTTGTGGATGTAACGGTGTCTACACTGTAGGATTATCATCACTCCAAATACGGCAGTTTTGTTTATTAACGCATCCATTCAACCAAAACTGAGCCTCGCTAAACAAAATTCGCTTATGAAAATTTGGATCAACGGCAATCTTGTCTTGTGCCGGTTCAGCGAATCTACGCAATGCTAGGTGATCCTGTGGCTTCAATTCTTGCACGAGTTTGATTTCGTAAGCACGCAAACCAAGATCTATCCAAAAAATATTCCATAAAGTGGATGACAACATATCCAATTCCTGTGCACGATGGCGGATAGACTGATTAGGGTCTTCCTCTACGCTACGCCCTACAGCAGCAATGACTTCTTCTGTACGCACTGTACGACGTTTTTGTGAATGCGTATTATCATTAAAAGTAAACGTGGTGTGAAAACGTTCTATAGTTAATCGAATTAATTGCTCTGATGGAAGATTATGTTGACCGTAAAATGAACGTAGTGCGCGATAAGCATTGCGAACAGAACCATGATTTTCAAAATAAATTTGCACAATTTGGAAGCGTTGTTCAGGCGTCAGTCTATTCATGTTGAAATGCAAAGCCAAACTAAAAATAAATCACTTGATAGCTGACAAAATAACCGCCAGTTAAAATAGTGTTGCCAACTTAAAGTTCTATACCTCTGAAAAAACTTTGAAACTTTTTCTAATTTTCCTTGAAAAAACGAAATAAATTCTTTTGTTTGATAAAAATTACTTAAGTTAAAAATTATATGATTGAGAAGACATTCGGCTTTGAAAAAAAGGTATTCGACTCCACCAATGCTGACCAAAGGTCTCCTTTAAAGAGGACAAATCCTCTTTTTGGCTTATGAATTTTGTGTCCGCTATATTTTTTTCAAAATTAGCCGTTTTGTCCTCTTTTTAAGATTTTTGTATTTTTAATTTTTTAGTCGCGAAACAATCCTCAAAACAAAATTTGGGGGAGAGTACGATAACTTAGGCGCTAATAAATGATAACGGTTTTTAGTAGAACAGTTCAATACAAGAATTTTTTACTATGGGAGGGGGGGTCTATCTCCCCCGTTTGGTCAGTAGGGGTATTTTCATAAAAAAAAGTACTTAAAGAATAAAAAAATTATACAAAAATAACGGTAATACTTACAGGTAAGTTTTATACTTTTTTTTAAAGCCAAAACTCCGTTCTATTTGTTAATTTTTAAATCAAGTGAAATCGATGCACAGTTTTTGAAAAAAAAAAACAATTTTAAACTCAAAATTTGGGGAAAAAAACATAAAAAAAACTTTAGTGTAATTTTTTTTAAACTGTAAAATTATATATTATTTTTTTCTAAAATTCGTTGCTCTAATTAATTCTTAATCAAAAACTGAAAACTAGATGATTTTATGTTTTCTAGTTTTTGAGAAAATTGAAAATTACCAAACCTACTTTTTATTAAATTTTTATTTGTTGATTACTTTTCTTTGAGGATTGTGATAAATTAAGTTCTGTGTAGTATAGTACAGTAAGTTTTTATGAAATTTTTGTTTTCTTGGTATTTACACCTACCCCAAATCCTATAAGTGCCCAAGCAGGGGGGTTGCAGGGGGGCAGCATGCCCCCCATACCTACCTCACTGTTTATACGCCGGCCGCCGTAATGTATAAGCAAGCAAAAAAGCAAATAAAATAAAAATAAATAAAATAAAACAAACATAAAAAAATAGTTTTAGTAATTTTTAATTTTCTCAAAAACTAGAAAACATCAAATCATCTTGTTTTCAGGTATTAATTAAGAATTAATAAGAGCAACTTATTTTAGAAAAAAAAAATAATATATAATTTTACAGTTTTGAAAAATTACACTTTAAACTTTTTTTTTATGTTTTTGTTTCCCAAATTTTGAGTTTAAAATTTGTTTTTTTTCAAAAATTGTGCATAGATTTCACTTGATTTAAAAATTAGCAAATAGAACGGAGTATTGGCTTTAAAAAAAAGTATAAAACTTACCTGTAAGTATTACCGTTATTTTTGTATAATTTTTTTATTCTTTAAGTACTTTTTTTATGAAAATGCCCCTACTGACCAAACGGGGGGAGATAGACCCCCCCTCCCAAAGTAAAAAATTCTTGTATTGAAATGTTCTACTTAAAACCGTTATCATTTATTGGCGCCTAAGTTATCGTAGTCTTGCCAAAATTTGTTTTTATACGAAATCGGCTTTAAAAAATATTAAATTAAATATTGATCTTTGAATTCACTATTTCTGAATTAACAAGGTTAGCTGTTGTGTTTTGTTACTCATTCTAATTTCTAATTGAACACACCCATTTATTTGACAGCAAATGCGAAAAATAACTGTTCTGATTCTTGTATATAGACATAAATTTCTGTCTGATGCGGGAAAAATATCTTATGAGAAAGTTTTTTCTTTATTGATTATAATAAAAAACAGGGCACACTTAAAAACCAAAAAAACATATAAACAATATTCAATCAAAAATAATAGTTTTATGTAGAGGAATTTGAATAATGTTCTCAAATGGAGTGATCTTGAAAATACGTTGTTCTATATGCGAGACAAGGGTTGAGTAAATCCTTTGATAAATTTTCTAATTAGAAAACGTTTTAAGAACACGAAATTAAAAATACGTACTAACTTTTTGAATACTTTTTGTTCACGAAAAAATTATAAAGAGAAGTACATAACGATTTTTTGATAATTGCACAGTTTGTATTTGCAATACCTCCTCACAGTACCGAATTCTTCAAATTGAAAATTTTTAACATTTTTCTTCGTTTTTAGCTTTCAGGCATTGTTTCGAATTAAATTTTTTTAGAATGATCTTTTTGGTTCTTCATATTCTAAGAACAAAGTACCATAATCGATATCAGAATATTCAAATGACAGATTTTTAAGAAGCAACACTGAAAAAAACTGATCATCCATTAATTTCGTTTCAAGTAGGTATTCCAGAAATTAACAAGAGGTACTATCGGTTTCGTCAATTGTGGCAATTGATAATTTTTGACACTTTTTTTTAAAAAGATACCGTTTAAAAAAAAAAAAAAAAAAACAAAATATCAAAGGTTTTCTTGTTTTTTTTTTGTTGCTTCTGTTCCAGATTCCTGTAGATGATTCCATTGAGGAATGATCTCTAAGACTAAAATACAATATCATCTATGTAGCTAGTTTTCAGTGTTCAGTTCAATAAAGAATCAATAGGATTAACAAATATCATAAGCAAATTTAGTACACATTATCTCAATTTGAAAAAAAACATCAATATGAACTATATTTTTTCCTGTAATTTTGAGTTTGAAATTAGTTTTTTTTTTAAGTTTTTATAGATATTATAAATATAAGACTATTATAGAGCAGATTTTTAACGAAGGGAGATGGACACACCCATTATCCTCTATTAGTAAAAAAATTTTGTATTTAGTTCCTCTGTAAGAATCTGTTATTAATATGCGGCACCAAAGTTATCGCACTCTTGCCGAAAATATGTTATATTTTCGAAAAATAAAAAAAGTGTTTTCAACTCATAGCTTTTTTAATTTTAAAGAATGTTGAAAAGTTGCTAATTAATAGAATATTTAATTTTATTCAATCTGTTCTAAGATATGCAAAATAGGAGGAAAATTGGAAAAGAGTTCGTTAGGTTACCAAGCCAGCCATTTGTAGTAATTGATTGCACAGAAACTATGATTAGTTAACCATAAATTTACACAATAAAGAATGAACTGGTTTTAAAACAAATATTTTGTACATATGTATTGTGTACATACCTACATATCTACATATGTACATAATGTATCTAGAATAATGCAAAGTCTGGCAAAGTCTGCCACATTAGAAATGTCTTGGACCATTTTGGTATTTGCGATAAAATACCAAAACTTAGATTTGCGTGGTTGTAAAAATTATTTCTGAAAAACAAAATGTATTTTCTACATACCTAGTATTACTAACTCAAGCCTCGCCTGCATGCTGCCTGAGATTGGTTTGTAATATTACTTAGATGTATCCCACTTTTTAACACATTCACTTTTTAATCAGTTATTTGAAAAACAATATTTTTTGGGTACACAATATTCTCTCGAACCCAATACTTTTTCTTCTCTAGATTAAACATTTGTATATATGTAACTATACTAGGTACTCTCATGAACCAGCATTATTTAATTACTGAATGGCCCGCAAGAATGGCGCTGAAATCACCAATTGGTGTGAATATACATATGTAGAATAAGAACAAACCACAAAAGTGTATTAAAGATGTCGGTAAATGTTCTCGTCTCCACTATTAAGAGTTAGTTACTGCATGGCCCTGAAGATGGCTACAAGCCAAATGAAATCCATGAGAGTACTGTAGAGAATGTATATATGTACAATCAATGGTTACCTCAAAGCACAAACTGTTGGCTCTATCTACATAGAGAAAAGAGTTTTACGCATGATTGTATATAAATACATAGCAATCAAAATATCAATTCAAAGGAATTCATTAAGAAACTATGTATGAACAAATATTATTGATTACTTTTATTATTGCAAAGCTTAGATTTTAGATTAGATTTAATTTTTGTGATGCTTAAATATAATATAAGTTACAACGCCCTGTGAAAGAGGGAGGTTTGTTTGTTTTTGATTTGTTTTTTGGACCTATTATACATTTTTAATTCTTTGCCTGAACAAAAACTAATTTCTAATAGAAAATATAATTTGTCACTTACCTTACCTCAATCTTGTGTCGCTAATAGGTAGAAAGTATAAGCTATTGATTTTTTTATTCGTACGAATGGCATTGTGAAATTTGAAAGTACCTACATATACATAAAACTGGTAGGTACAACAGGTTATTTCACTCGTTTGTTTGGAACGTTTTACTTAGTAGTAATGTATAGAAATCCGAATTCCTATAAGTACCTATCTACCTACCTCCATTAATTTATTTCTTAAGAGAAATCCTGTTTTTTTATTTAATTTACTATGAACAATTTAAATTCATTTAAAAATCTAAGTAGGTATACAAGATATAACATTCAAGTAATAATTTTATTAGAAAAATGTTAAATATTTATGTTTGCGTGTACTTATACTTACCAGGAGTTGTCGACGTCCGCGGGGTTATTTGCTTGTCATGAGCCTTTAGGGCGGCATCGCATTCACAAGCATTTATGGTTATTCCATTCATCTTAAGCAACAGCTTGGGGCCATTCGTACTAGCTCCGTTGCTATTAATAGAGAGTTTTTCATCTGATGTCTCATTCTTTTTCTCTTCGAGTACAAGAGGACCATTACTATAAGGTGTCTTGTAAGTGTTTTCTAAACCGTTTCCACCCGATGTACTACTCGACGAACAAACACTATTATTTCTACCTCGCGATAAAAAGTGAGCCTGGGGAAAGTTAGTATCATCAATTGCTTCATTCAGCTCACTTGCACTCAATTCGGATAGTTGGCGATTCATTTTCCTTGCTTCTTTGTAATGAAGATTTAGAAAAGAAATGAAAACTTTTAATTTAGGACTTTCGGATGTAATACCTAGCACTACACTGCCTTGGTTGACTATGCAAAACAATATAAAGCTTTTATTCCAAGAGATTTTTTTATTATCTACAACTACTAGGTAACACGACCATGTATAATATAAATGACCTTAACGTCACGAATGTAGATTGTTAACTGGTGTAAATTTATGATTAAAACGAAATATGCTGTTGAGTACATACACGTAGTTTGTAAGATTTTTTTTTTATAAAATAACGAAATTCTTTTATGTGTTGAAGCATTATGGATGTGGCAAAAAGCACTTAAGACCTCCGATTGGGAGTTGAGATTGTGATTTAAATCTAACGATTTGCAATTTTAAAGCGGTAATTAAAGCTATAATTAATTACCTATATCCAGTTACGTGAGTTGGTGTTTCTAGTTGGGTGTTCGCCAAATTTTTCGTCAAAAACGTTATATGTTCTTATTTTTTTAATCAAGGATCACGATGAGGACATGATAGGCTAAACGCTCCCACTTCTTTCTTTTTTTAATTTTTTTTGGTTATGTTTTAATATTTGTTTGTATAGTCTTTGTATATTTTACTTGCCATTATAGGTAGGATTATAAGGAAAGTTTAGGATCCCTGAATATACAAAATTGAGATAACAATCAAAAACGACATTAAGATCATAGAGAAGTTTAAAAGTGTTGGTGACAAAAACTATCTGTTTATTCATCTGTGTGTATCTGCAACCTAAACGGCGGCGTTAGGTCTTATCGCCCAAGGTCATAACGCCTAAATCACAAAATGTCATAGCACCCAAAAGCCAATTTTCCTTAAAAAATCAAAGCGAAAAAGCGCCAGAAAGCCCAAAAGAAATGCTACAATGCCCAATATTTTTCTCAAATGTCATAAGGCCCAAATTGAGAAATGTCACAACGCCCAAGCGAAAACTTGTTTTTGAATTTAGGCATTATGACATTTCATTTGGGCGGTATGACATAAACTAAGAGCTATTAAGCCAGTATAAGCCCCAAACAAACAAACAACAAATTTAAAGATAAGTCCCACTTTGATAAATGTTAGTATGAAGAAGGTATGGGGGGGGTATGCTGCCCCCCTGCAACCCAACTGCTTGGCTTCACGACCTAACGCCGTTTACCACGTAAGTAGTGTCATAATGCCCAATATCAATGTCATTTTGCCCAAATTTCAGTAAATTTTACAACAGCAAATTCTTAAGAAAAAATTTGGGCGTTATGAAATTTTTAATTTGGGCGTTATGGTTTTGGGCAATAAGGCCTAACGCCTAAACAGCTAAAGTGAGGAGTTTTTAAAATTGTATTTTAAGGGTAAAATTGCAATACCTGCATATATCCATTCAAGTTTGAAACGGCTCCAACGATTTCGACAGTATTTTCGTAAGTATTAACTAGGTATCATTTAAAAAAAAAATAATTTTGACGGCGGATTTATTAAAAAAAAAAACAAATATGAACATTTGTAAAAAATTAAATTAATAGGTATATATTTTTGATGTTGGCACTGATTTTATTTTAAGCTTTGAAAAATCAACTTTTTACTCTTTTTTGTCCAATTTTTATTTTATTTTGCGTAGATTACGATAAAAATTCGTGAATTCAGTTGGGTGAGGTAAAAAAAGGGTTTATAAAAATTGACTTTTGTTCAAAATTCAAAGCTAAAAACTATCAGAAACCCGACAAGGGGAAATATTTCTTATCGAAAATCCACCGTAAACACGAACATTAGAAAAAATATAAAATTAGAAAGTGTATAACACGGAATTTTTTATAATTTTTATGATTTTTTTTTATCATTTTACAAAAAAAAAAACTAATTTTGACAGCGCCCACGGATTTATTAAAAAAAATATGAATATTTGAAAACATTGAAATTAATACTTATTTTTAATGATTTTATTTTAAGCTGAAAAAGTTGAAAAATCTACTTTTTGCATTTTTTTGTCTAATTTTTGTTTGTATTTTGCGTAGATTACGATAAAAAAATCGCGAATCAATTGGGTGAAATAAAAAAGGTTAATAAAAATTAACTTTTGTTCAGCACTCAAAGCTAAAATCTATCTGAAATCCGACAAGGGTAAACATTTCTTATCGAAAATCCACCGTAAACACGAACATTAAAAAAAATCATGAAAATCGGCTGACACAAAAAGTGTATAATAACACGGATTTTTTTAATTATCGACTTTCTTAGTAATGGCTTGTCGACGTATCTTCCAAATTTGTATACACCAAATAGAACGATCTTCGATATTGAGATGTTTATTTTCTATAATACATTGTTACGGTTATTTCATAATTAATTGGAAAATTGGAATTCTTTACTTACTTAAATTGGTTTCCTTCTTTGTTTCCAAATTTGGTGATCGTCGGCAATACAATGAGAAAATGAAAAATACAACTGTCATTCCTGTCATCGAGGCAGAATGAAAGTAGCCGAGTCCTGATCTTGAGTTTGCGCTCAGCCAAATTTGGGAGCAAAGAGGAATATAATGACAACGTTACACTTTAATATTTAAATACAATCTTTTTTTGACATCCCACCCCCCGTGAGGCGTAAAGATCTTAATCGGAAGTCTCACCAATATCTAGGACTGCTATCTTTACGGCTGGTCTTCGGTATAACCCTTTTGAGGTCTTTACCTCTGCTGTGCGGACTTGTCCATCTGGGCCCGGAAAAACTCTGGTTACTTTTCCTCGAATCCACTGCGATCTTGGAACGTCGACGTCACAAACTAGGACTAGCTGTCCAACCGCTTTAGAGGAACCTCTTCGAACCATTTACATCTTCTTGTTAGATCGGGAAGGTATTCCCGTATCCATCTGCTCCAAAATCGATCTTTCAGCTGCTGGCTTATTTTCCATTGCTTTCGAAGGCAAAGTGCTTTTGGATCTATATCTCACGGTGACTGCGTTGAACTAGAACCCCCGAGGATAAAATGGTTTGGTGTCAGTGGTTCTTCTTCTTCAGTTGACACCGGCAAATGAGTGAGCGGTCTGCTATTAATGATGTTTTCAGCTTCTATTAAGGCGCTCTGAAGTGTTTCTATTCTCGGTGATATCTCAGAGAGCGTACGAGAGAGAACCCTTTTTACCGACTGAACAAGACGTTCCCAGCAGCCACCGGCATGAGGATTTGCTGGACAGTTGAATACCCAGTCGACAGACAGACAACTCAGCTTTTATAGCATCGAAATCAAAAATTTTGTTCGAAGCCATCTCCTTCTTCGCCCCAATAAAATTCGTGCCGTTGTCACATCCAATACGTAGAGGAACACCGCGTCGATTGACAAAATTCCGTATGCAGAGGATGCACGCATCTGTCGATAAATCAGCTGCAATTTCCAGGTGTACAGCCCTTATAGTAAGGCGCGTAAAAAGTGCCACCCATCGTTTTTCTCTTCGACGGCCAATGGTTATGCTCACGGGGCCAAAGTAATCCATTCCGGTGTATGTAAATGGTCTGACTGAAGAAGTAAGTCGATCTGCTGGTAATTGACCCATCATTGGCGGCTTCGGCGATGCACTTCGAATTCGACACAAGAGACAATCATTTCTAACCTTTTTAACAGCATTACGGAGGCCAATCACCCAATATTTTTGTCGAAGATCGTTGACTACGACGTCGTCATTTTGGTGAGCAAATCGGCGATGATAATAATTTACGAGCAGCTTCGTCACAATATGGTCTTTGGGCATTATGATAGGCCGCCTTGTCCAGACTGGAATGGTATCAGCTGCGTCTATACGACCTTTCACGCGTAGAAGACCAAAATCATCTAGATATGGTGTGAGTTTTATAATACTGCTACTCTTGTTAATTGGAAGTCCCTTTCTCAATATGGTGATTTCATCCCAAAATACCGACTTTTGTACTTCTTTGCATATTATAAGCTCCGCATAGTCTAATTCTTTTGATGACAGTTCACCTCGTTCCTGGGATTTATGAAGAATGTTGACATCGACGAACCGAATCACCCACCCGATTGACCTCTTAAGCCTCACGTATGATGAAAACCTTTCGGCTATAAATAAATCATTGTTGTTTAAGTCTGCCAAAAGAACGTAATTTTGCCGAAGTTCTTCCGTGCATTCGTGAACTGTCAAATCATCTGGCATTGGTGGCCATCCAGATTAATTTCCCTCCAGAAAGGAAGGGCTGTTAATCAGTTATTACCTGCCCTAAACTGTAGCGGATATTTGGCTCTTGTAGCTTCATCTGCCGCATTTAACTTCGATGGGACCCACCGCCATTGCTTAACTGTTGTGCTGTCGAGAATCTCTGCTATCCGAAATGCCACAAACTCCTTATGAAGTCGAGGATCGGTACGAAGCCAGTGAAGCACAATTTTGGAATCAGTCCAAAACATTATTTTTACAAATGGCACTTTTAGACAGTTTACAGTCTATTCAGAAAGTCTCGTGTCCAAGATAGCAGCTGATAACTCCATTCGAGGCATGGATAATAGTTTTTTAGGGTTTCCTTTTGTTTTGCGGCATATAAATGAAATACAAGTTTCTCCATTGAACTTAACTCGGAGGTAAGAGACGGCACTGTAAGCTTCCTCGCTGGCATCTACAAAAGTATGCAGCTCCACATGGCATGAGGTAGAAAGATGAGGAGTGTGGCACCGAGAAACCCTGATATTTTTCAGCTTTGGCAACTCTAGCTTCCATAATTTCAATTTCCCAAATAGTTCATCAGGAATACTAATGGATTCCAAGACGCCATATCGCTTTTAACAGCAGTTTCAAATGTAGCGTGAAGTTTGCAATCATACCAAAGGGATCAAAAATAGACATCGTGATTGCAAGAAATTCCCTTTTTGTAGGACATCTCTCATCAGCAATTACCTCTCGGCTGATTCGAGGAAATTTGACTTGAAAAACGAAATTATCTTCTACACTGTCCCAATACAATCCGAGCACCTTTTCTGGGGGTAACACTGCATCGATGTTCATGTCAAGGCCACGCTTCAAATTTATTATTTCAGCTTGGTTACATTTGCTAACACACCTTAAGACCTTTTCAGAGTTAGACATTATATTGCATAATTCGAATCCACTGGCTTTGTGAATCTTTACAACGGCTTTTGTAACATCACACGCTGCCTCAATTGTATCAAAGCTATCCACGTAGTCGTCTACGTAATGGTTTCTCATTATAGCTTCTACAGCTCTAGGATACTCCTGAGTAAAGGTTGCGGCGTTGCTATTTTTTATGAAATTCGCAGTGTAGGGTGAGCATTTCGCACCAAACGTCATAATTTCCATCACGTAAACTTCAAGTGGGCCATCTTTATCTTCTCGCCAGAGAAATCGCTGCGAGTCTTGATCTTCAGGGCGTATTCGCACCTGGTGGAACATTTCCTTTATATCTCCCACTACTGCTACAGATCGCAACCGAAAGTTCAAAAGGACTTCTAATAATGGCCTATAGTCATCAGGGCCCTTTAACAAAAAGGTGTTAAAGGAACAGCCATCCACCTCAGCAGCAGCGTCGAAAACAAGGCGGACCTTCCCAGGCTTATTTGGATTTTTTACACCAAAATGTGGTAAATACCATGTCCGTGGTGTCCTTGTCTCAGCCTCTTCAAAGGATAGCTTCCTTGCATAATCCTTTTTAATGTAGTTTTCTATAATACCTTTGTATGTTGCACAAAATTCGGGGTCTTTAAGCATTCTTTTTTCAAGATTATTGAACCGTCTTTTTGCTAGATTAAACCTGTCGGGCATTATAGGAATATCCTCTTTCCAGAGCAGGCCAGTCCGATATCGATCATCGATTCTCACCGTAACACTTTAAAATATGTGTAGCGCTCTTTTGTCTGCGTCACAAAGGGTTTTATCAAATGGTTTCTTTATCCAAGTACTCTCAATGGTGAGATAATTATTCTCTGCTTGCTCCAATCGAAGATCTCGTTCCTTATTTTGAGTACAACAAAGCATGATCGCTTGAGATTCCTCCGGCTCCGTTCTTTGTTGCCCTTATGTTGCTCGACCATAGAATACCCAACCAAGCTTAGTTTGCATTGCTAGCAGATCCTCGGCCGTTGAGTAAATGGTGCGAATTGGCGCTCCAAGATGTGCATTATCTAGTTCAATAAGAATTTACGGCACTGCATTTTTAAGCTCAACTGGAGGAACGGAACTAAACTGACGCTCAAGTGAAGCCTGAGTATTAAATGTCTGAGAGGGTAGGCACAAATCATCAACTGCATATACACCTTTCATACAAAAACGTTTAGAATTTTCGTGATCACTACTTATCTGCACATCAACAACGGTAGTCTTGTTCGATGTGGATTCACTTCCAAACCAACGCAGGTTAAGATCTCGGGCAGTTCCTTCAATTTTTAAACGCTTGGCTACGCTGGAGCTCATAATAGTGACGGATGATCCTTCATCCAACAACGCAAACGTTCGCACCACTTCAGAACCATTGTACAATCGAACGGGTAAAACTCGAAAGAGTATTCTGAAACCATTTTCATCATTGCAGTTTAAAATTGATTTTTGTTCTTGCGTTGGTGCCTTTTCTTTTGCAATCTCTTCTGCCTTAGAAAACGTCGAATCTTCTTCATGATGGATGCTATGATGCCTTTTGTTACAACCATCAATTTTTCAAATCTGCTTTCGTCGGCATAATCGGATTCCGTGGCCATATTTAAGGCAGCTAAAACAAAGCATATTTCTTTTAACAAATTCCCATTTAGCTTGAGAATTTAAATTCTCGAAACTGACGCATTCCGATAAGAGATGTTTGCCTTCGTTACAATATCGGCAGTTCGCTTGAGATAGGTTAGCATCATCCATGTGCAAGATGCTTCCCGCCCTTGTCTTTAATTCAGGTTTCCCTTGAATTGGTTGAAGCGCTGATGACGTTGTTGCTAAGCATACAATTCGAGCCACTCTATCTAACCACTCGCTGAAATGCTTAAGGGTTGCATATGGTTGACTGAATACGCTTACTTGGCTCCATTCCATCCTCTTGCTCATGGGCAATTTATTTACCAACTCTTCCATAAGTGTGGGATCAGCCATATGCTGTTGTAGTCCTCTGGCCTCAATAAATATTGTAAGGTTCTGTACCTTGGTCGAAAATGGAATAAGCAGTTCGAATTTATTTTCCGCTATTGTTGCAAGGTCTCTTACTTTCTTTAATTGGCTTTGGATTAGACATTCTGGGCGTCCAAATTGTGATTCCAAGGTCACCATCACATCATTGATGTTATTCGGATGAATAAGAAGGGACTCGACAACTTCTTTTGCCGGACCTTTGATTGCCTTTTGCAAGCGGAACAAATTATCTAGCTTACTGTATTTAAATGAATTTGTAGATTCTAAAAATGCTAAACAAAACGTAGGCCACTCCTCAGGTCTACCAGTAAACTCCGGCAGGTCGTGTAATTTTTTGAAGGCACCAGAACCTTGAAGTTCGTGAATAGTTGATGTTGGTGTGTGAATACCAGCTGTACTTGAAGAAGTGCAGGGGTGCATAGGTGAAGGGCCGCTAGTTGGCCAGAAGTAATTACCATATGTACATGGCATTGCGACACCTACAGAATTACCTATAGGAGAATTAAATAAATCCGTTGGTAAGCTATAATTAGTAGATATAACGTAAGATGCAACGGCAGATGTTATAACTGTGTTGACGGCCGTAACTGTGTTTGTACACCCAGAGGAGAAGGTAGTTACTGTTGTTGTAGAACATGAGTTAACGGCGTTAGAGACTGGAGAAACTGCCGTAATGATTTGGCTGGCGTTCGAAGACGTGGTGGTTAAATCCTGTTGTTTCTGTTGACATTGGTTGAGCAAATATTCCAATCACTGGCGTTCCTGCCTCTCTGTTTTAAAAGAAGCTGAAAGCACCTCAACCTGTGAAGTTAACTCTTGCAATTTTGCTCGCATAACCTCAGATTCATCACTGTTGTTAACCATCGTCACTTCGGCTTCGGCTTCGGCTTCCTCCTTTGAAGTTCCCTCCTCTGATGAGTTTTCTGTTGTTTCTGGAACACTCACGAGCTTGGCTGTATTCCTCGTGACTCTACTATGCGGCAAGTTAATAGGCATCAACAATATTTAATATAACTTACCGCAGATGCCTACTATTAATAAAGCAGTTGACTATATTGCTTATAGGCTGGCTAAGAATTGGCAGCAATACAGATTTTCTTCGTAAAATGGCGGCACCACGAGAAAATTTCTATATGTTGGCTGGGCAACTATTTTTATAATTGGCGGCGATGGCAATTCCTTTTGCTGGCGAAAAGGTACGAAAATAGGGCGAAGAAGGTCGGCTTTTCGTATAAATGGCTGGCTAAATAAAGCACGTCTTTTATGAAGTTTTTTGTTTCGGCTGGCTATGTGAATAAAAATCACGAATTACGTGCTTTTTGTCTGGCAAAATGGCGGATTGATTGTGCTGGCAGGTGATCGTCGGCAATACAATGAGAAAATGAAAAATACAACTGTCATTCCTGTCATTGAGGCAGAATGAAAGTAGCCGAGTCCTGATCTTGAGTTTGCGTTCTGCCAAATTTGGGAGCAAAGAGGAATATAATGACAACGTTACACTTTAATATTTAAATACAATCTTTTTTTGACATGGCTTATTGGACTTCTATAAAATTTTATATCAGAAAAAATGTTTGTAGTTTGACAAAATAATTCTACATACCTTCCAACATTTTGAATAACTTTTGCTTTGCGAATGAGCAGGTTTTGAATCCCGCTCATAGCCACCTACTTTTCCGGGGTACTGCCTCTTGCGAAGAACTGACAAAAACCTCCAAAAGTAAATTTTTTGTCGATAGAGTGCATCTCATGTAACCGTTCGGACTCGGCAGTAAACTGTAAGTCCCTTCCATTCCTGCAGATTAACAACACACACACAGGAATGTTTGAGAGTATAAGTCACTAGGCCTTGTCTTCTTAAGGAGCAACTGCAATTATAGCAAACCTCAATTACACTTCTTATAGGGTCAAACCGTGTTATTTTCCGACGAAAATGTTACTTGTTTATGTCAAAGATCTTGTCTTACAATGTGATAAGGAACATTAGAGCTAATACTTAAAGAATAGTCGGTTTTGTTAAAAATCCTGTTTTTAATTTTTTTAAAGATTTTTTTTTAGATTTTATTATTTATATATGCATCTAATTTTAAGATTTATATATATGTATTTTTTTAATAGTTTTAAAAATATTGAATCTTCAAAAAAAAAATTATTCAAAAATAATTTTTAAATAGAAAACTAATAAAATATTGGTATGCAGAAATAATTTACCTACTTAGGTCTTTTCAGTCATAAAATTTGACATAAATACATATAAGTCAAAAAAATTAAAAAAAAACCTAATGTGAAATGTACCGTATGACGAAATTTTAAGTCCATATGGGAGTCTCTTAAATTGGTAGTTGTCCGTTGTTGGTGGAAAAAGCCGTAAGTGGTCTTGAATCTCATTATGTCATAGTTATCAAGTGGTTGTGTGTCTAAGGTAACGTTGTTTAAAATTACTTCATTGTCGTTCGTGTTGAGCAATTTGATATGCGCCATGCCGTTTTTGGTAGTATTGTCTTGCTTATAAATACACCTGGCGCTATCTCTTTATTTGTAATAAGTGTGTCATTAGTTAAATGAAGTTCTAGTGGTTGAATCATTTCTGTTCTTGCAGTTATTTTAATTCTTAGTGCATGTAAGGGTTTTGATTGCATTGACAACGTTATTGTTTTTTCTTCATCGCTTAAAGATATCGTAAATGTTTCGTAATCTATTTTGCAGAGAAATTTGGTAAGAAAATCTCTACCTAAAATACCATCTGTTTCGATAGGAAACTTTTCATCTGCATTACATTACATATTGATCTGCTCCGTAGATAAATCTACGAAGTAGAGACACTTATGAGCACTGGTTACTGAGGCCATCGGCTCAGACAATTACAAGACAACACACAAGACGACATTCATACAGGACAGAACAGAAGATAGAAAGAGGACGGAAAAACAGAAAACACATAACACATGTCAACAGCACGCAGTTTGTTTTCGGACGGTCCTCCATCTTTCCACTTACCACGCGCAACGATGCTTGATTTCGCTGATTTCACGGGAAGCGATATTTTATCGGAGCCAAGGCCGTTGACACTTTTCATCTACTAATAGGAATTCATGTAAATAGATAGTTTCACATAACTGGAGATTGAGATCGAGTGTTCCCAAGGAATGTATTTCCTCATTGGTTATACCAGTGAGTTTGCATTTTTCTTTTGGGTAATATTCTTCATTCTCTAGCTTACTTGTTATTTTGCAGATAGATATGTCTGCACCCGTGTCTATTAAAAATGTCATATTTTTATTTAAAATAAAATTTATGTTGCTATCCGATATTGTATATACTTTTAATTTTGGCTGTCTGGAATATACATGTATTCCAAACCATGTTCGTTTCTCTCTTGTTGTTCATTATGTAATAACCGTATTTGCTGTCTCGTATTTCGGAATTGGTTTTGATGTTGCCTTTGATTATTATTGTTTCTTTCAGCGTTTTGGGCTCGGTTATTGTTCCAGTTATTATGTCGGTTGAAGTTATTGTTGAGGGTATAATTTTGATTTTGGATGTATTTGGATAACGATTTTGGTCATTGCCTTCTTTATTAGAGTTTTGTTTGTTTAGACTGTTTATGTTGTGTGTGTTGTGTCTATGGTACATTAGTGCGTTAGAATTTGTTTTTTCTAGTTCCAGGTTTGCTGCTTCTGTTAATGATTTAGGTTGAGATGCATAAATAGTTGGTTTTATATTTTCGTTAAGACCATTTTTAAGGTATTTAAACCATAAATGTCGTTCATTTTCCTTATATATTTTTTTTCTACGTTTGTAGCATTATCGCCTAATTCTTTTATCTGTAAATTATTTAAATCAGCTATAATGTTCAGTAATTTATCTTTAAATGAAGTCACTGAAAGATTTCTTTGACTAAAATTCGATAAGGTATTTTGAATTTGAGGAATGGTTGTATTACTCCTATATCTTTCTTCGAGTAAGGATTTAAGGGTTTCAAAATTTTTGGGGCCTGTATTCCCTAATGCTGTTTTTACATTAATTGCTAATTTTACGCGAAAGACGAATTCTATTAATTGCTGTGTGCAAGTGGTTTTTAAACCCTGGTTTATTATCTCAACTATTTTAAGAAAGCTATCTAACTCCTTGAAATTTCCTGAAAACATTGGAATTGCTTTCATAGCCATTCCTAAATCAAAATCTGCCATTTTGTAGTTTATTTCTTTTTCTTTTATAAAAGTTAATATGTGTTGTTGCAGTTGGTTCTCTAGCAGCTTTTAAGTGATATTATATATACCTTCGAATTCTAATTTAAGTGCTTTGTTATTTTCTTTTTCTTCATTATCTTCTAAATTATTAAATATTTCCTTAAGGTTTTCTATTTCTTTAATTTTTGCTTTGTTGTTGTTGTTGTTGTTGTTGTTGTTTTTTATTTCTTCCATTTAGTTAAGTAAAAATTACAATTTTTTTTATACATTGTTTATCTGATTTGTATGTTTATGTATATAATTCTTAAAATATTTGTTTATTTTGTAGGCAGCGTAAAAGATGGTGATGAAAACTGCGATTGTTACCACTGATTCTAGAATTACTGGCATGTTGGTTTGCTCTTGGATATTATTGTTGTTAACCACTGTTTCCGGTTTACTTTCACTTTGTTTCTTCAGTGTTTTCGCCTTATTGATAAATTGTTTTTTTTGTTTTTTTTTTTTTTTTTTGTGAGGGTAATAATACGATGAAGATCGGCAATTTCTTTTCGTGCTCTTACTTGCTTTCCTTCACGGATTCGGTTTCGTTTTGGCTTAGGTGGTTCAGTCTGCTGTTTTTGTCTTATTTCCTGTAGAGCTTGTTTTGTTGTCTTTCCTGATATTGAAAGATGGTAATCGGTTTCGGTCCAGCAGTCTTTGGTGTTGATATGTATTTTATTGAAGGGTTTGGTCCTTCGGGAATGTATTCTTCGATTTACATGTTTTGTCACTCATTTGTTAAATAAGCAGTGGTGGCGCATATGTGGATACACTACAATAGACTTTTCCGCAAATTTTGTTCTTATGAGATGATAGTCCATGTTACACGTTATTTGTAGACTTCAAAGCTGCCTTTGATCTAGTGGATCGTAGTGCACTCCTTTATAAGCTCTCACATTTGGGTGTCTCTTCAAAATTTATAAGAGTTTTCAAAGAAATGTATAATGAAACGAAAGCAGCCGTATGGGATGGCAAAGTTTTTTCAGAATGGTTTGAAACGACTTCTGGGTAAAACAAGGGTGTCCACTGAGTGCTTTACTGTTTTCCCTATTTATAAATTACATAGCTCAAGATTTACCAGGTGGAATAAGAATGGCGAATTGTATTATTAATGTTTTATTGTATGCTGACGATCTTGTCATTCTATCCGAGTCAGCAGAAAACCTACATGATGACATTGATGATTACTCGATTAGCAAATTACTGAAACAGGTCGGGGCTTACGATTAATACAGAAAAATTTAAAGTAATGGTCTTCTCACGGTTTTCTAGGAGTCAAAACAGTTATGGATGGCAGTACAATGGAAATATAATAGAAGTTACTAAAGAAATCAAATAATAAAATAGCCTTATCTGCCAAACACAAGATATATAACGCCGTCGTAAAATCAACTCTTTGTTATACATCTCAGGTTTAGGGAGCAGAGGAATATGATATGATAGATCAATTCCAAAGAAATTTTTTGAAAAAACTCTTCAACTTACCTCGAAACACACCAAGCTATGCAATCTATCTAGAAACAGGAATACCTAAACTCCTAACAAGTACACTTAAGGCACAAGTTGATTACATTGTCAAGACGTTAGCATATGAGGACTCCAGAATTGCTAAAAAGATGATCTTGTACGAATTAAGAAACAAAGACTGATGGGTTGCTAAGTGGCAAGGTTACGGTAATACCTATGGTGAAACACTGCTTATTGATTCAAACAGCACAAATAATCTAAGAGAACAGTTGTACCGAATTATTCAGAAAAATGAAGACTCTGCACGTGAAACATTTGCCGAAAAAGCTCGAGAATCAGTAAGTAGATTACTATACTCGCAACTCAACTACAACCTCAATGAAAGAAACTATTTTCACGATTCACTTAACTACAAGGACATTTCTTTAATTTTTAAAGCAAGATGTGAGCTACTCAGCTTCAATGGAACTCCCTATAATGGAACCTTTAACCAGTTTTGCACGTTATGCAACCTTCAATCAAAAGAGGACTGCTTCCACTTTTTAGGTATCTGTCCAATATTCCAAAAATGCAGACTCTTCTTCTTTGGCAAAAAGATCCTGTCTTTGCAAGACACCCTAAAAATTCTTAACGAGTGCGACTGGAAAACCCTAAGTAAATATTAAAAAAGTAATCTTCAAGTATGTAATGATGTTATTGACTGAATATGTTTGATTTTTAGTGGTTTTTGTTTTCTTATTATTGAATATTTTAATTTGTAAACACATTTGTTTATATTTATAATTGCTAACCTGGCTTACGAAATTCTTAAATTATGTAAAATTGAAAACTTATTATAAATAAATTAATTTGAAAAATGAAAAAAAAATTAAAAAACGATAGTCCATGGTTGCAGGAATACTCTCAAAAATTTTCATCAAAATGTTTTTTTTTTTTGTATAATAAACGCGCGCAAAAGGGACTATTTGTTTCCCTTTTAATGTAGAACACACTGCGCGGGCATTAAGAAGATAGGGAGTAGAGAGATAGGAGGTGTCGATTAACATTGGTTTTGAATGCTTGCAGATAAAAATGGCAAGGGAAAATCTCGCTGGGTAAACTTTTCCAAATTCGTGTTTTTCGGCTAAAAAGAGAATCCCTATATTTCACGGTACGTCCGAAATTAGGCTCAAGGGTGAACTGATGGGCATTCCTTGCGAGACGAGTATAACGGGAGAAAGTTTTAAGGGGAGGAATGCAGCTGGCTACTTCGAGTGAAAATTGTTAATAAAAGAAAAGAAAAGGAAAGACACGAAACATTGAGTCGTTGTTCGAGAGGGGCAACTGTTTCAGCAGCACTTCTATTTCCTATCAATCTTAACGCTCGATTTTGTATTCTATGAAGCAGGTGAAGCGATTTTTCTGAAGCACCTGCCCAGAGGTGGGAGTTATACTTGAGTTTAGGGCGTATAAACGCTTTATAAATTGTAGCCAGATTAGATGGGGAAAAGTACTTCTTACACCGATAGAGAAAACCTAAGCACTTAGCAGCATTCTTAGCGATCTCAAATATATGGTCGTTCCAACGGAGATCATCGTTGACACACATACCGAGTACTGAGAGCTTTTCGGTTTCTTGGATGTACGTGCCTTCATGGACAATGGCAATGGGGGTATGTTTAGCTTTAACTAAAGAAGACAGCATTGAATTTTCGAAGCATTAAACTCCACACGATTCCTATTACCCCATTGGAAATGCTGTGTAAATCCGAGTTTAATGAGCTTGACATACGGTACCGTTGCAATTGTACGTCCGAAGGCGAAGGACGTGAATTATCGAACGAATATGAAAAGCTGAGGGTAGAGTCGTCAGCAAAACAGTTAAGTGGATTAGAAGTAACAGACAGGAGATCATTTATAAAAATGAGGAAAAAAATCGGAGACAGAACGGAAACCTGGGGCACACCAGCATTTATTTTGTGGGAATCAGACTTGAATCCGTCAAATACAACTTGTATTAAACGTTCCAGAAGATAGCTTCTGTGATGTTCGTCTACTGTAATGGTTCGTAGATTTCCTAACCGGCAGTGATGCCATAAGCGGTTAAAAAATGTCTAAGTGCTATTTGACGGGCAGTGCACGAGTGCCATAGGTGTCTGCCATAAAATGAAACAACTTATTTGAATACTAAATTGAATCTGCCCTTTATTGCCAAAAATGTACTCCTTATATACTAATTTCATTCACCTACGGTGAATCTATAACTCTAATAGTAACTTACTTTAATGTTATTTCTATTTTTGTTTTTGTTTGCACTTTGTACTTAATCAGCAGTTTCGGTCGTAGTCTTCGTCATAGTGGCTTCGATTGATAGTTGCATTGAATTTCATCGAATGCTAGGTCGTTATCATGGTGGCTTCGATCGATGCATTATGTTTCATAATGTTTGGTAGGTCGTTGTCATTGATGTGTTATTGTTGAGGTAGGTTTTGCGATGAGTATAGGTACACTACACCCTTACACTCAAGCGAAAAATTATCAGAAGAATAGTTTGTTATTTTGAGAATAATATTTCAAGATAAATTTGAAATTGGAGTGGTCGCAAGTGCAGTACAAGTGGCGTGCTTATGTAGTTATGGAAGTGCTGTTTTATATCTGCATTAATATCTTAATTATTTAACTTATTTCATTCATCTATATTATATTTCTTAAGGCTATTATTGTGGAGTTTTTTATGTTCTCCTTTTATGTCTAATATTGTGTTAACATTATTTGTTTCAATTATTTTATATGGTCCATGGTAGGGACTTTGTAATTTTTTCTTACTTTCTAGTCTTACAAATACTAAGTCTCCTATTTTAAAATCTGAAATATTTGTATTTTTATCGTATTCTAATTTTCTTTTACTTTTAACATTGTCAATAATTGAATGAGTTTTTTTTAATTGCGTACCTAAGTCTAGTTTTTATTTCATTTACATAGTTTTCTTAATTATATATTTTTGTATTAGTATTTATTACATCATTAGGTAAATAACATAGTTTTCCAAATATTAATTCGTATGGTGTATAATTAGTGTCAATTATTGGTGTTGCGTTATAGGAAAATGTGTAATATGGAATCCAAATATCCCATTCATGGTCTTCGGTAAAATTTAAAAGGAATTCATTGAGAACTCTATGGTTTCTTTCTATAGAACCTATGCTTTGATGATGATAAGGTGCTGAATAAACCTGTTTTATTTTTAACAATTCGCATATATTTTTCATTAGTTCATTTTTGAATTCAGTTCCGTTATATGATTTAAGAATTTTGAAACATCCGTATTTTAAAATAAATTGTTCTACTAATGTTTTTGCTATGGTTTTTGCGTCTTTACTTTCGATAGGGTGTGCAACAACATATTTGGTGAGTTCACATTGCATTGTCAATATTATATATTATATATATTATAGTCATTTTTCTTTAATGTGTCTAGTTTGTCTGTTTTTTGTACATAGTTCACAAGTGTTTATAAATTTCTTTACCATTTGTCTCATATTTTTCCATGAGTATTTTTGTTTGAGTTTAATTACAGGTTTTCGAATACCTAAATGTCCTCCATGTAGTGTGTTGTGGTAATCTTTTATTATGTTTAATTGTTCTTCATTTTTAATTATTCTTTTAGGGGGTTTATATATAAGTATTTTCGTGGGCGAGTGTATATCATCTGGTTGCAACCTATTATAAATATATTTTAATTTTTCTTTTTCAATATATGTGAATATTAAATATTCTTCACTAAGCGCTATTTCTTTTATGGGTACCCTTTTTAGAATTGATACGAGCTTCTTCAGGGTCAAAACGTGTTTCGCTGGATTATCGCTGCATCTCACAATAACTTCATTTTTATTCATTTCAATACTAGTATCATTTTTTATTTTATTACAACTCACTATTACAAATCTTAATTTTTTCATATTTCTGACGTCAGTTATGGATGTACATTCCCACATATGAAGGTAGCTAGTCTTCTGCTGAGATGTGTAGTTCTCCTCTATATTATTATTTTTATTGGTAATGTTTTTTGCCATACCCCTTGTTATTGCCATGATCCGCTCCTTGGAATCGCAATCATTTTGGCTTTTATTATTATAATTATTTACCAGCATGGATTTTAAAATGTCACTGTCAATTTTAATTCTTGAGAGTGCATCGGCATTTGTATTTGCTGAACCTTGTTTGTAGATTATCTCAAAATCATAGTCTGATAAGTCTATTCTAGTTCTCGTCAATTTTGAAGATGGATTTTTATGTGAAGATAGTGAGACTAACGGTCTATGGTCAGTTACAACTATAAATTTTCTTCCGTAGAGATAAGGTCGGAAAAAATGTTTGCCCCAATGGATAGCCAATAATTCTTTTTCTATAATCGGTTTATTTATGTCATGTTTTTCTAAAGCTTTGCTCGCATAAGATATTGGCAAGTCATGTCCTATTTCGCCTTGTGAGAGTATTGCGCCTAATGCAAAATCTGAGGCATCAGTGGTGAGTATGAAAGGTTTATCAAAATTTGGGTACTGTAAAATTGGTGGGTTAATTAATTTCTGTTTTAAATCTTTAAAAGCTGTGTCACATTCGTTTGACCAAATGAAAGGTTGATTCTTTTTAAGGGGGGAATTTAGGCTTTTTGCAATTTCAGCAAAATTGGGAATGAATCGTCTATAATAGTTACAGAAAGCAACGAACCGTCTTACTTCGTCTGCATTTGTTGGTATGGGATAGTTTTCTATTGTTTTATATTTGGAAGGGTCGGTTTGTATGCCTTTGCTTGTTATCAGATGTCCTAAATATATTACTTCAGATTTTAGGAAATGACATTTGCTGGCGTTCAATTTGAGGTTGTATTTTCGTAACCGTTCGAAAACGTTAATTAAGTTCTGGTTGTGGTGCTGTATACTACACCCAAAGATAATTATATCGTCTAAATATAAGAATGCTTCTGATTCTAGACCACTAAGTGATATTGTTAACATTCTTTGGAAACTATTTGAAGATATTTTGAGTCCAAAAGGTAGTCTTGAATTGAATTGGTAGTGTCCGTCTGGTGTTGAGAATGCAGTTATAGGTCTTGATTCACGTTCTAAAGGTATTTGGTGAAACGAACTAGTCATGTCAAGAGTGGAAAAATATTTTGCTCTACCTAGTATATCGAGAACATCTTCTATTCTTGTCAATGGAAACTTATGATTTACTATCTTGTCGTTTAATTTACGTAAATCTATTACTAGTCGCCATTTTTTCTTATTTTCTTCGCTTTTCTTAGGTACTAAAAGCAATGGTGAATTGTAAGGACTAACTGAATGCTCTATAATGTCATTGTCAAGCAGTTCAGCTACTTGCTTTTTTATTTCTTAAGTTTGTGTATGTGGTAGTCTGTAGTTTTGTATGTATACTGGATTCTCGTTTGTAATATTTAGTGTTTGTGTGTAAAAATTATTAGTTGTAAGAGGTTCATCTTTGAGATGAAAAATGTCTTGGTATTTTTCGCATATTTGTCGCAGTGTTGTTTTTGTATTTGTGTCAGTTTGATCAATTTTTAGTTTTTCTCGTAATTTTTGTATTCTCTTTGTATCGTACCTAGTCTTTGTTTTTAGTATTGTGCAGTTATCTAGTCTCTCTATTTTGGGTTCTATATTGTTAATTGATACTTCAAAGTCGTTTACGTTTAGTAATTTTATGTGGCAT
Source organism: Platycheirus rosarum (assembly GCA_963971375.1). Lineage (NCBI taxonomy): Eukaryota > Metazoa > Arthropoda > Insecta > Diptera > Syrphidae > Platycheirus > Platycheirus rosarum. The sequence goes on along the minus strand of OZ020507.1, from coordinate 109,588,750 downwards.
CTACCTTTTGCAGGTATAATTGAGTTTGCTATAAAAACTCCAGTTTCTATTTCGTTATTTAAAATAACACTGTCTTCGTTTACTATTAAATTGATTGGGCATATTATTTCTGTTCTTGGTGGTATCTTGAGTGTTTTTTGTAGTTTTGTAATAATAGGCTTAACGATTTCATTTTCTTCTATAATTGTAGTAATTGTATATGTTTCGTAATCTATTTTACACATGTACTTCCAAAGGAAATCTCTACCTAAAATACCATCTGTCGTGATTGGAAAATTGGTTTCGACTATATGGAAAGGATGAGATATTGTGTTGTTCGCAAACTTGAGATTTAATTCTTTTGTGCCTAGAGACAAAATTTCTTCTTCTGATATACCCGTGAGTCTGCATCTTTCATTTGCAAGGTTTGCTGTGTCTATGTTGTCTTCTTTATACATAGATATGTCTGCGCCTGTATCTATGAGGAATGTTTGATTTAGGTTTAATTTGGGTATGAATATAGATACGCAGTTTGTCATGTTGTGTGAAATATTTAGCACTATTGATTTTGGTATCCCGGATAGTTGCTGTCTGCGATTTCCGGACCATCCACGTTTCCCTGGTTGTTCAGAACGTTAATTCTTCTGTTATTTGTCATCCTGTTGGTAAGTATTTTGGTTCCGGTTATTATAATTTGGTCTTCGTTGTTGGTTGTTGAAATTATTATTTTGGTAGTTACGTTGTTGGTAGTTGTTGTGAGACCTAAATTGGGTGAAATTTGTGCTAGCTTTATGTGGACTTGCGATATTGTAGTTGTGTTTTTGTATTTTTCTTTTAAGCTTTTGGTAATTGTTGTTAATGTTTCAAATTTTGTTGCAAACCCTAACGTAGTTTTGACGTTTTGTGAAAGTTTTACGTGAAAAATGAAACTTAAGTATTCAGCCTTTGCGGTTTCTTTAAAACTATCATGTAGGATTTTTAAGATCGTCAAAAATGCATCAAGTTCCTTGAAATTTCCCGTGAAGATTGGGACAATTTTCATGGTAGTCTCAATGTTAAAATCCGCCATTTTCACCTGTTTGATTATGTTTGTTTCTAAAATGTTTTTTACTGTACTGTATGTTTGTATGAATGTGTCTATAAGTGAAGTGCTTGTTGTATCTAATTTTGAGTTATCTACAAGATCTAGAAATTCCTTCTTAAGTGTCTTTATCTTTTCTAATTTACCTAACCATTTATTTTCTTTGTAACCTCTACTTCCACTTTTTTTATATTTATATGTATATTATCGAGAGCCTTGAGTTTTTCTTCCATTTAAAAAAACTATTTTTTTTTTCTATTTATGTATTATTTCTTTTTTTTTGTTTACATAATTTTTGATGTAATTTTGAATCTTAATTATAAAAATAATTATTACTATTATGATTATAATTATTATCAATAAGTGTTCTAAATCTAAATTTTCATGTATCTTTTCTTTTGAATTGGTTGCTAACGGTGTTTGCCAATTCATTTTTCAAACTGGAATCATACCGTATTTATATTGTTAACTCTTATCTTACATTTTACGTTATTTTTGTAATTCGTGTTAATTCTTTTTGCAATGTATAATATTATAAAAATAATTATTAAGGTGTAGATTATTAATTTTATGGGATCTTCATTCCCTATTACAATTTTTTCTTTTACATTATTATTTCCCATTGTTTGGGTATTTTATGACAGTATTTTTTTAAAATGTCTATCTCAGAAAAAATCTTGCTTGCAGTCTCCCAAGGAAGTGGGTTAGAATCTTGTTCCTTTAGAAGATTCTGCAGATAAGCTAATCTTTTGCGGTCTTTGACTTTTTTACCGCCCCTCCCTTTTATTTTTTGGTCTGTCTCTATCTTCTTTATTGATGTTCTTCTGGCCTCTTGGTTCCTTAGTTGTCGTTTTTTATATTCTTCTATGGTCAGCTTTTTGGGTCCAGCTGTTTTAGGCGTCGGAATATATTTTCTAGTGCTCCCGTGACTGTCTCCGGTGCGTATTCTTCCATTAGTCCAGATTTTGTGCGGTTTTGTGCAGGATCGTTGTGTGCAGGATCGTTGTGTGCAGGATCGCCTTGTGATTTTCGTCTACTGTAATGTTTCGTAGATTTCCTAACCGGCAGTGATGCCATAAGCGGTTAAAAAATGTCTAAGTACTATTTGACGGGCAGGGCACGAGTGCCATAGGTGTCTGCCATAAAATGAAACAACTTATTTGAATACTAAATTGAATCTGCCCTTTATTGCCAAAAATGTACTCCTTATATACTAATTTCATTCACCTACGGTGAATCTATAACTCTAATAGTAACTTACTTTAATGTTATTTCTATTTTTGTTTCTGTTTGCACTTTGTACTAAATCAGCAGTTTCGGTCGTAGTCTTCGTCATAGTGGCTTCGACTCATAGTGGCTTCGATTGATAGTTGCATCGAATTTCATCGAATGCTAGGTCGTTGTCATGGTGGCTTCGATCGATGCATTATGTTTCATAATGTTTGGTAGGTCGTTGTCATTGATGTGTTATTGTTGAGGTAGGTTTTGCGATGATTATAGTTACACTACACTTCTAATCCAAAGAACAAGAGTATGATCGATCCCAAAAGCACGCATTTTCGATAAGAGAGCTTCATGCCAAACTCTATCAAATGCCTTGGAGATATCAAGAGCAATAATCTTACTTTCACCAATGCGATGTAAAGATTTGTTCCACAGTTCGGTGAGATATGCCATCAGATCACCAGTGGGACGGTTGTTGCCGAAGCCATACGGACGTTTATGTAGAAACTTTCGATCTTCGAGATATTCCTTAAGCTGACTGTTAATCAGCGTTTCCATGACCTTAGAAAGAAGGGTCGTTATTGCTATGTGTCGGTAGGAGGAGGGGGAGGATGGGTCACCTTTCTTAGGGACAGGCTGGACAAATGCTGTTTTCCATCTTCTAGGAATGATTCCAGAAGAGTAGGAGCGATGGAAAAACTTACGCAGTGGAGGCCAACGTTGCTGATAGGCAGCGTGGAGCTGGCAGTGAAATGGGCGGCGAGCTAGTTTTTAATATTTTTTTACAAATGACCAACATTTTTTTTCTGCCTTTGGGACGCTGCAGAATTTTTTGCCGTAATTTTTGGTCATGCAAATATTTGGTTCTTACAATAACAGAGTTGCATGAGTTCCTTGCTTGTTTGTGCTTTAACCGATTTTCCTCTGTAGGGTGGTTGGCTTTGTAGGATCGGAAACTTCCTTTTTTGAGCCTGATAGCTTCTTTACACTCAGAATTAAACCAAAACTTTTCTTTAGGCTTGATGCTTTTTACTCTGTTAGGAATAAAAGCACGCATCCCTAGAAGAATCGCATTTGTGATCAGTTCAGCACCGTCATCAATGTCACTATCGAGGAAGCATAGCGACCAGTTAAAGTTTTCGTTGGAGCCGTTTTAGAGAAAAATAAGCGCTTCGCTTATTAGCTTTAACGGTTAGAATTCAGATATCGTTATTTTTAGCCGTAAAAATTAAATTTCAATATCCCCCATGAGAAATGCCAAAAGATACACACATAAAAAAATTAAGACAAACGCTTTTGCCGTTTAGGGTGCAGTCTATATGCATACAGACAGACATTTTTTGTCAAATAACTTTTTTAAGCTTCTCTATAATGGTAATGTCATGTTGGATTGGTATCTGAATTTGTTTAATATCCACAAATCCTAAACTTGCTTAAGTAAAAAGGGCACTACTGAGTAGCACGATCTTGCTTTTATGAGCCTAATCACGTTGAAAAGGTGGACAATTTACGTAGAAAAGTACCATAGTCTGAACATATAAAAGTGAACGCAGTTTTTAGAGTTAACTAATATACTGCTGATCATTAAATAAAAAAAAATAATAATATTTTTTTAAACCCTTGGTACACAGAAATAATTTGGCTGTAAAAATATAAAATTTGACAGAAATTCAATAAGCCATTACCAATGAAGTAAAAAATTAAAGAAAACCTTATAGATATTATAGCAACGTTAATTTACTGTTCTCATTAATCCAGGTTTGATAAAATAATAGCCAAAAAATACAAAAAAATCCCAAAACAATTTATCAAAATCGTTGGAGCCGTTTTCATAAAATAAGCTTATCTTTAAAATCTTTGGCAAAGATTCCGTTATTTTTAGCCCTTAAAAAACATCTATGAGGAAAAGCAAAAGAAAACCATATACCAAATATGAAAAAAATCACTTAAGCCGTTTAGGCTGCAGATCGTTATACATACATACAGACAGACTGACAGAAAGACACTTTTTGTAATTAACATTTTTAGATTTCTCTTTTATCGTAATACGTAACGATATATTTGATTGTTATCTCATTTTTACTTGCGATTTATAGAGATTTTGACATTCTACAGAGGACTTTTTTTAAATTGTGTTTGCTCAAATATTAACGGTACCTGTCATATAACCGTTAAGTTAAAGTTTATTTTTCTCGGAAACGGCTCCAAAATTTGTACTATTGTAGGTGTAGGCTATGTTTGGGTGAAAAAAAAATTCAAGATGGTGGGTTAAAAACGGTACCTCCCATTAAGCCGTTTTTACTTGCGATTTAGGTACTAAAATGCAAGTTATGGATTCGTGCAAAAAAAAAATCTAACAATCAGACATGAAATTACGATAATAGGGAAGTTAAAAAAATTGGGTCCCGAAATTCCGTCCGTCTGTCTGTCTGTCTGTATGTCTGTTCGCGCCTCTATAGCCTAAACGGATTGGCCGATTTGCTTCAAACTTGGTATTTAGTATTTATTAAGTAGTATCTCGGGGGGTGTTTTTTCATTTTTGCTCTAGGTCGAAAAATAACGGTACCTGCCATACAATTTTGAACAAAAAGTTTGATATTCTCGAAAACGGCTCTAACGATTTTGATAAAACTTTCAGGGTGCTAACTTTTTACAATAATACATCTTTCAGTTAGAATAAATTTTTAGAAATTTGTTCTATAACGGTACCTCTCATATAACCGGTTTTTTCAAATGCGGTTTTATCGTAAACTCTTATCCCGATTTCAATAAAATTTTGCACACAGGAAGCCATTTATAATTCAATTAATATCGCATTTCAAAATTTTCAAAAACTTTTTTTTTTGATTTTTTAAATTTTTTTCTTTAAATTTGGTTTTCGAAATATTTTGAAAATGGGTGAATTTTTTTAAATAATTTTCACAGATGAAAACTACAGATTGCCTTATAATGGCATAGTAGAAAAAAAATTTTAATATTTTTTTCGAAAAGTTTTTCAAAAAAAAAAACGACTTTTAAAAAAAAACAGGTCGAACGATTTTCAAAATTTTTTTTTCTTCGATATACATTTAGTTTTCAAATTTTATGGCATACTTAGTTTTTTCCAAGAAAACTCTGAAATTAATTTAAAAAAAATAAAGAATTTTCTAAAAAAAAAAAATATTTTTTTATTTTAATAGACGTGTGGTTTTCAATCGGGCAATACTTTTTTCGGAGGTGGTCTTTTTGACAGCTGGCTCTTGATTTAAGCTCAGTTTGGTTTGAGATTTCATAATGAATAGACTTATTCCTGAACAAAGTTTGCAAATTGTGCAAATTTATTAATCAAAATAATGGTTCGTTTCGGTGGAGCAGGGTATCGAAGAAGACTCAAATGAGTCCATCCGCCATCGCGCGCGGAAGGATCTTGGTTTGCAGGCTTACAAAATCCAACTCGTTCAAGAATTGAAGACTAATGCTCATCAAGCGCGTCACACATTCGGTGAATGGGCCCAAAACGAAATGGCCACCGATCCCGATTCTCACAAAATTGGGAAAATTGGGCTTCGGTTGGAATTTATTCGAGCCAGCCACGGCGGCCACTTTCGCGAAATCATTTTTAAAACACAATGCAAACCCTTATCTTTATAATAAAGCTAGATTCTTGGCCATAACATTAAACTTTATGCGTTTTATTTCTTCTTGAAAACCACACGTCTAAAAAAAACACCCTTTATATACATACATATGCAGCCACTAAGCAATTATCAAGCATAAGAACTAGGACATGTGTATGAATAGTCGCGTATTTTATTTAACTTTTATTCGATGCTGTGACCGCACATAAGAGCAAGTATGTGCGACCCAGTCGTGCAATTCATTTATATTTACGAATACTAAACTTGCTTATAATACTTATAAATAATCGCAAGTAAAATTAAAATTGAAGAAACAAATTTGGTCCTTAAATGAGCAATTTAGCAAACTCACCACACAACCATGCACACACAAAGGAAAAAATATCGAACATTTTTTAAATAACTCATGACCTAACTTTGAGCTAGCATTAGCATGCGCATTCACTGTAATGCGCATGCAGGCATGAGTAGTTTATGGCCTCTATTATGCTTGGTTCGCTGAAGAAAAAGACAGTGGTGGTGCGCTTGAGGCTGTTGAACACCAAGCCATGTACATTTATAAGGGAAAATGAATTTCGCCTTCGTTTGATATAACTTTCTTAAGCTTGGTGTGCTTAAATCACACTCTAAAGTTAATTTGTCGATACTTTGAATGGAAGTTGAAATTATAAATTTTTGTAAAAGTTGTTCTGTATTATTTTTTTTTCTTGAATATAAAATATCCAAAACAAAAGAAATAAGAAGATAATGGTATTTTGATTGGATTGCATTCATTTGAAAAAAAAATATTTTTTTTGTTGCGGAGAACACCTGCGCACCTTCCAGTGAACGTACTGCCTATATATAACTTATTATAAAGTGTTTAGGTTTTGGGAACTACCTCAAATCTGCAATCTGAGTAGGTACCTATTTGTATATTATTATTATATTGGGTTTGCACCTAGTTATATTATTGAGTCGTAATAAATATGTCTTTTAGTTTTAGTTTTGTATTGTATATTTAAACAAAACACTCTAACTTTTAATACTTTCCTTAATTTAAATTAAAATAATAGTACGTTAAAAAACGACAAATAATTATATGGAAATATATAAAAATATAATTAAAATCTTGTAATAAACGCCTCGTATTTCTAATTTGTAAGAAAATTGGTTTCTCTATTATTGGATCATTGGGAAATAAAATTAATATTTGGTGCCGAAACCCGGGAATTTACGCTAGAGGTATCGATGAGTAACGTGGAAAACGAGTAAAACCAGGCTTTTTTTTTTGGATTTTAAAGAAATTTATATGATTTGACGAAGAAATAGATTTAACGAGTCGAGCATCGTTTCGTGGTCAGCTGACCAAACTTGTAAATAGTGCAACTGCCTATTAAAGATCCGAAGATACAAACATAAGCACGCATTTAAATGACCTGGACAATATAGAGGAAGAGCTGGAAGTTTCTTTGGATCGTTTGATTGCAGCACATGAAAGCTTACGTAAAGCGAACAACGATGTTGTATCTTTGATTAAATTGCGATTTGACAAATTGCGGAACATGAAGACAAAGCAATTGCAACTGTAACACGTCTTAAACATCAGTTGGCAAAAGTGTGCCAACGTCAAGGCAGGGCGGTAGCTTACGCAAATGTTCAAGAACAGGAAAGCCCTTTAACGACTAATTCAACACAATCTCCATCGTTTCAATATCCATTGCAGGGTGCAGTTAAATTGCAAAAATTGCAGCCAAGGAAATTCTCTGGTGATTTCAAAAATGGGTACCGTTTTGGGAGCAATATAGAGCCCTAATACACGAAAATTCATCTTTGAATACCATTGACAAATTTAACTATCTGGAAACTGTTTTGACCGGAAAAGCAAATGATACTTTAGTTGGGCTGACTCCGTCCGAAGAAAACTACAACGTAGCCATCTCGATGCTGAAGGATGAATATGGTAGCAACGAAAAAATAGTGGATTACTTCATGCAATAGTTACTGGCAATTCAACCAATATCTTCAAAGACTGATATGTTTGCATTGAGACGGCTTTATACATCAGTCCTCGCAACAACTCGCTCCTTGACATCTTTAGGAATTCCAACAGTGAACTACTTTGTAATGCTTAAGTGCTCCAATTTAATACCTACCCGAAGTAAATTTAACATAGACAAAAGCCAAAATATACCAATTACTATTAATATATAAAATAAATAAAATAAGGAAAAACGAAGAAAAACTAGAAAATGAAGATATATGTAAGTCCCCACTGTATATTTCTAATCCATCAGATCGGAATATACCAACATTTAACTTAATTCCAACAGAACTAGCAACGGTTTCTCTGTATGCTTCTTTCCATGCATATAGCTTCACTTTTTGCTTCTTTCCATGCATATAGCTTCACTGTATGCTTTATTTTTGATATACGTAAATTTTCATTTCCCACAAGAGTAAGCAGTTTTTTGCATTTTGGGTCAGCGCATACCATTCTCATATTATAAATGTTATTTTTTGCATCTTTATTCTGTTAATTATTTTTTTGTAAATAAAAACTTAGTAAGCAATTTTGATATATAAATAGGATTTTAAGTTAATAAAAATTATCACTTCATGATCACAATTCGACGAGTGTTCTTAATAAAAATATTTGCTTTACCCCACCAGTGGTAAGGGGCAATAATTCAACAATCACAAAATATACATAGGTACATAGAACCTTCTGTATAAATCATTAAGCTGGTCAAGGTTTATGTGCCCTGTCCAGCATATCGGTCTATTAGAGTTCCGATAATTTTAAGCTTCGAGCTGGTTCAAAACAGTTCCGGTATAAATATTGGTAACCCCTAAGTGATTTAAACACAAAAGAACACTCGTCATTCGTAAAGCGTTTCAAGGACTTTAACACTTGAAAGTATAATTCACGTTCGAATAAAGAACGTTGCAGCAAGAGTCACATTCAGTGGCTAGTTCCAGTGATCCAGCGTTCCAGAGTTCGCACTCATATTTTTCATCATACCTAAGAAGTTCAGCCATTCATAAGCGGTTCAGCTACAGTGTTCCAGAGTTATAGTTTCCAATGTTTTGCCTCAGATTAGAACACCAACATGGATGAAGTTGAGGTTTACAAAATTGTTGCCCGTCAGAAGGCAATATCGGAAGAACTTCAGCGGATCAAAACAAACATCGCGAAGGATGGTGCTGACCGAAAAACGACAGACTACAAACAAAAAAGATTGCAGCTATTAGAAACTTTTTGGGTGGAATTTCATCAAAACCACGAAAGAGTCAAGGCTTATGTCAAGACGGATACCCCCTACATATAACCCAATACGTATGACAAATTCCGAAGAATTTATGAATATAATAAGGCAAACTCTTCAGAGAAGAGATCAAAAAAGACAGTAAGGGAACGGAGGCAACCGTTCCACAAGCTATGCCATCAATGTTCGAGATTGGTCGAAATATCAAGGTTAATCAACTTCAATGATAAAAATGGTAAAAAAAACTCTCTTAAGCATCTCATTGAAGATGACGAAACACGGCCAGAAGAATTTTATTCGATTAGGCTCAAGACAATTGAGCAACACTGGGTGGCTGTACAAGGGTTCCATTACAAAATATGGGACCTATTAAAAGAGCCGCATGCCGACGTTTACAACATTAATGACTACTTCGTTATAGAGAGTGAAGGGCAAGAGGCATTATCCACGCTTTATGGTCGATCAGGAGCAAATTCAACACCCACGTAACAGTCAATACAACCGTCAAATCTGCCAAAGGTAGTATTACCAATGTTCGATGGGAACTATTCAAAATGGGTTCAGTTTCGTGACCTCTACATGGAACTGGTACACAACCAGCCCATTCCACAGTGCCAAAAGATGTGGTATCTGAAAACTACTCTAACAGGAGAAGCTGAAATACTTATTCAGCACTTTTCATCATCAGACGCCAATTATAATGCAGCTTGGGAGACCATCACAAGCCGATACGAAACAAGATAATGGCTCAACCTAGAATGCAAAATGAAAGTGCATCGGGAATTAAGGCCTTTCACGATATGACAAAAGAATGTCTGTTTAGTCTTCATAAGTTGGACGTAAAGACGGAATATTGGGACCCTCTTCTGCTTCATATACTAATAAAATATATAGACGAAAATACACATGCTCTATGGGAGCAATCATTGAAAGATCCAAGAAATCTCCCTTCAATCAAAGAATTCTTAGAGTTCTTGGAGCTCCGTTTTCAATCCCTAGAAGCGCTGGGGAAAATCTTAAAAAAGGAGCAGAGGACCAACGGCGCTGAAACAAAGCATTTACAACAATAGTATCAGCTGAATCGACATGCGTCGTCTGCAATGGTCATCATCAGTTGTTCGCTTGCCAAACATTTCTGCAGATGAGTCTACAACACCTTTTAAAACTAGTACGGAGGGCAAAATATTGTATGAATTACATGAAACCAGGTCATTATTCGACTGACTGTTCATCCAGATGCTGTTCGAAATGTGGAAAGAAACACAACACACTACTCCATTGGAATGAGAAAACAAAGCCAAAGGGCACAATCTCACCAGCATTACCTGGCAAAACAATCTCCGCTGTGGATTCAGCAACTCTTTTTTTCTCTGCTACGGAACCAAATTCAAAGCAACAAGCAAGCGTCATTCTTGGAACGGTGATTGTTAATGTAAAGAGTCAAGCTGGAAACGAAATAATTTGTCGAGCGCTTTTGGATTCTGGATCGCAAGTCAACTTCATTACTGAAAAGTTAGCAAAGTCCTTGGAACTAAAAGAAAATTTTGAGACAATATGTGTTGAAGGCATCGGACAAAACCGCCCGGCATCGCAATCAAGAAGCAACTTTGAAATATTCTCGAGAATAAACGGGTTGTCTTCTAGAGTAGAAGCACACATTCTGAAAAAGATCATTTCACCACAGCCATCACGAACCATTAACGGGAGCGTATCGGAATCCCGCTTTTCAAAATTCCCGAAAAAAAAGTTTTAAAATCCAGTCTGCTAAAATGCTTTTTTACTTGCGATTATAGGGACTATAAGGCAAGTTATGCATTCGTAAAAAAAAAAAAAAAATTCTAACAATCAAACATGATATTACGATGATAGAGAAGTCAAAAAAAGTGGGTCCGGAAATTCCGTCCGTCTGTCTGTCTGTCTGTCTGTCTGTCTGTCTGTCTGTCCGTATCGATATCTACAGCCTAAACGGTTGGGCCGATTTGATTCAAACTTGGTATATAGTATTTTTAGAGTGCTCTACCCGACAGTTTTTGGAATTGGCATTCTAGCTCCAAAACTAACGGTACCTGCCATATAACTTTTATTAAAAAACTTATTTTTCTCGAAAACGGCTCCTACGATTTTGATTAAACTTTCAGAATGATGTTTTCTGTGCAAAATCTATCCTTTAATTTTAATGGATTTTTCAGAAAAAGTTTTATAACGGTACCTCCCATATGACCGGTTTTTTAAAATCAGACTTTCTCGTTAACTAATTGACGGATTTTGATGAAATTTTCAAAATATGTAGTGTTTTATGATTTAAATAATATTGCTTATCAAAATTTTCAAAAACATTTTTTTTTTAATTTTAATAATTTTTTTAAAAAAATATTTTGTTTTTTGAATATTTTGAAAACGGATCTATAGATTTTTTTTTAATTTTTCTCCTAGTATAAACTATAGATTTCTTAAAATTGACACACTAAAAAAAATTTTAAAATATGTTTTCGAAAAGTTTTTCAAAAAAAACATTTTTTTGAAAAAACTGGTCGAACGATTTTGAAATGAAAAATTCATAAAATAGAAAACAGCAAAAGAAATAAGATGGCTTACAACATTTTTTCCAAAAAACGTTATGAGTAGTGTTTTTTTGAATTCATAAATTTTTTTCCCCAACATTTTATTTCATATTGCTCGGCTAAGCCCTAGCCAAGCCATTAGTCAAATAAAAGAAAGTGACAACCTACATTACATACATACTTACGTATTTTAAAGTATTTTTCATCATCATAAAAGCACAGAATAAATAAGGAAGCCTTTGATAAACACAAAAACAACTAACAAATAAAAAAAACTATTCGATTACTACTGAATGCAAAAATTTCAATCGAGAAAACAAAAGTTTACACCTTCCTATAAATAAACAAAACCACTGTGTTAACTTTTAATATTGTCTCTATACCCACTCGCTTAAAAGTAGTTGGAATGTGTATCTTAATTTTAGTACCTACCTTCCTTCCAACCTTATTATAGGTACTTAAATCCTTTATAAATTCCATTGGTCCCATATTGGGACGTATAAAGGTCCCTTTACCTAGCATTATTGCCATACTGCTGATTCCGACGAATCTTTATGCCAGTTGTTCAAATTTTTCCATACCAAAATGAAAATTTAACTGAAAAAAGTCCTTTGTATCTTTCTATTAGCAAATTATATTATTAACAGTAAGCAGCAAGTGGAAAGATAATACTACACTAAAAAACTGCAAAAGCTAACAATCCTATATATTTATGTGTTTATCCCTTTGTCGTGACGCATGTTCGTTCGAGCTTCACCCCAAAACGATTCTAAGGAAGTTGCACGTCATACAAAAAATATTAAAATAAAATCTTTGTCAAAAAGACGCCTGCACTTAAAAAGGTTTAGCACATAAGAGCAAGTACGTGCGACCCAGTCGTGCCTTTTATTTTTTTTAAATCCCGCTTGTTCAAAATCCCGATTTATTATAATCTCGCTTTTTTAAGATCCCAACAAATCCCGACAATCGCGCTTTTTTACAAAACATTCTTATTAAACTAAATAAAAATAGATGTAGGTTATATGCGCTTTTTACTTTTTTATAAATTTAAAAATGTTAAAAATACTCCACTAAAAAGAAAATTCGTCGGAATGCTTTTAATCTTTATTGTGCACACACATTTGTTTTGCTAACATAACATACAATACTGTATTTACTCTCGGAATGACATAAGGACAACAGGCACAATGTCCATGGACATTATGACCAATTGGAAATAGTCATAAAGCCCATGAACGAAATAGACATAATGTCCATGTATCTTATGGCGAAATCAAAAATTTTGACATTATGTCTAATTAGTAAATTTTGAAATAGACATAATGTCCACATAATAGAAATGCCAAACAAAAATCACAAATTCATATCTTTTCTCTTTTGAAACTTAACTGTTATATGTTGTTGTTAATATAAAACCACAATGGGTGCAGGGACATAAGTCCCCGGCATATAAGTCCCAGTCTTACGATTTGGGACTTATATCCCACCTTGTTAATGTTAGTATGAAGAAGGAGCCCTGTTTGGGCTCACTACAGGAATTGGAAAAGGTGCAAGGAACTTTTGCATAAACCCAAACTCGCACCTACTCCAAATCCTATAGCGAGCCCAACCAGGGGGGTTGCAGGGGGTCAGCATGCCCCCCCATGCCTACGTCATACTGATTGGGAGATAAAATCTCAAGAAATTTATTTGCACACTGATTCGGTAATAACGCCGAAATTCTAATCCACATTATTACCAATCCAACATACACACTATGATTTCTTTTAATTTGTTGAAATCCAAAATTTCAATTCAGACATTATGTCCACTTTTAAAAAGGCATAATATCCATTGTCCTTATGTCATCCCGTCGTATTTACTTTACACTTTTTTTGGAATTTGTTAAATCTTGTTATATTTATTAACTTAACTTAACTTTATTTTGATATTGTATACTTATTTCGACACTTCTCATATAGATGTTATAATAAAATGCTGTTAAAAAAATCACTCATTGCTTAATTTATTTAAATTCTCTTATAATGCCGCTTTTGCAATCAAAACTGGCGCGATTTTTTTAAAAATAGAATTAGTTTTGATTACAAAAGCGAGATAATAAGAAACGGGACTATAAAAACGGGATTATAAGAGACGGGATTTTAAAAAGCAGGATTTTAAAAAAGCGGGGTTATAAAAATAGGTGTTATAACAAGCATGATTTTAAGAAACAGGATTATAAAAACCGGTATATCGAACCCAAACCACCATTACCACGTCAGAATGGAACATACCAAACAAAATTGTACTAGCCGATGCACAGTTTGATCAACCAGAGCCTATAGATCTTCTCATCGGAGCAAAATTATTCTATTCAACTTTGGTTGTAGGACAGATATCTCTAAAAGATTATCAACCAACTTTGCAGAATACCATCTTCTGCTGGATAGTAGTAGGCAAGTTCTCGACCACCAATTGCAATATGATGGCATCATGTGGAATCTGTACAGCAGAAGAAGCTCTGGATAAGCAAATTGAGAAGTTTTGGCGGTTAGAGGAACCAACATCAACTAAGGGTAGTCTCACTAAAGCAGAAACCCGGTGTGAAACAATCTTCACTCAAAGTGCAAGTAGAGATGCCAGCGGTCGGTTTGTACTCCAATTGCCATTCATAGGAAATCCAAACCGTCTTGGGGAATCGAAAGATATTGCATTTAGAAGATTCATCTCACTTGAGCGCTGGCTAGCAAACTCACCAGAACTTAAAGAACAATACAGGCAGTTCATGAAGGAATATCAGCAACTCAGTCATATGATGGAGGTGAATTTGGGCAGCATTACCAAACCATATTATTTTCTGCCCCACCACTGCGTTCTCAAACCTAACAGCAGCACTACTAAACTGAGAGTAGTGTTTGACGCCTCTTCAAAAACATCAACGAAATTGTCACTTAATGATATCCTGCATACTGGTCCAACCATTCAAACTGGTGTATTTACAATGTTATTTCGATCTCGTATTCCGAGATATGTCTTCACCGCGACATCGAGAAGATGTCGTGATGACGATCAAAAATACCAATTAATCTGGTGGAGAGACTGCTCCAATGAGGCTGTGAAATGTTTTAAATTGCAAACAGTCACTTACGGCACCAGTTCAGCCTCATATTTGGCCACAAAATGTCTGCAAACATTGGCTCAGGAGAACAAGAACCGATTTTAATTAGGGTCAGCGGCACTGGCTCCAGATTTCTTCGTAGGTGACGTGTTAACTGGCTCCGATAAAATAACCGAACTGCTGGCAACTCAATCAGAGCTGGAAGAAATATTACAAGCTGGCGGTTTTAAGTTAAGGAAGTCGTGCGCAAATCATGCATTTTACGTTCGATCTATAAGCAGTGACAATATTATCACGGTGCAACTCTTGTGCTCCAAGTCAAGAGAAGCACTATCAAAGCAAACAAAATTAGCCTTACAAGCAACTATTCCTTGTCTGGAGCTTTGTGCGGCAGTCCTCGCCACTGAGCTATTAGTTGGTCTGCAAAGAGACCTGAAGATTAGTAACGATGCGACATTTTTATGGACAGACTCTAAAATCGTTCTTGCTTGGATTAATTCATCGTATTCTTCTTCCTCACTTCTCATCTTTGTTCCAAATCGAGTATCGTGTATCCAACAAAATACAATACTTCAACAATGGCACCATGTCCCTTCAAAAGAAAACCCAGCTTATGTACTTTCACGTGGATTGGCACCTGAACGTCTCACGGATTGTAATATTTGGTTCTATGGGCCGCTTCAATCTGGCCACCTAAGAACAAATCAATTACAGGGAATCATTTCTCTGTGGGAACAGCAGTTCATGATCAACCCTCGCAACAAGAAGAAGTCTTAACATCACTGAATCATAAAAACTCTTTTGATATTGCGGAGAGATAAATCGCTTACATGCTGAGGTACATCCACAATCTTAAACAAAGGGCCAAAAAGAACACGAAGTTGTCAGTTGAAGCATTAGAAAAGAAAATAGGTAATATCAAGTTGATAAATAAATAAATAAATAAACTTAACCAATCAAAAAGAAGGATATTCCAATTATTGCAACAAAACAAGTTCAAAGAGGAAATTTCAAATAATGGAAATGAACTGCCAAATAAAAACAGTTTAAGAGTCTAGCACCGTTTCTAGATGAAAAAGGGTTGATTTGTGTAGGTGGTCGCTTAGAAGCATCATCATTGGCATACGACGCTAAGCACCCCATACTTATGCCATATGATCACCCTTTCACCAAATTGCTAATGACTAAAATTCACGAGGATAACAATCATGTTGGGCCGCAAACAATGCTTTCAATCGCCAGGCAGGGCATTTGGCCAGTTAAGGGAAAGATTCTTGCTAGATCAGTTTTGCATACATAAGTGTGTTAAATGTAGTCCCGCAGCACCATGTCTTTTGTCTCAACAGATGGCAAATTTTCCCGCCAATAGAATCCAGCCAGCCAGACTGTTTATTAACACAGGTATTGATTTTTGTGGTCCTGTTTCTACGCACTACAAAATAAGAGGCAAAAACGCCTAAAAGTCATATATCGTCATCTTCTGCTGTTTTTCTACCAAGGCTAGTCATTTGGAACTCGTAATTGATCTGACTGCACAAGGCTTCATAGGCGCTCTTTAGCATTTTATGGCCAGATGTATTGTAGAAAGACTATCGTGACAACGCAACCAATTTTGTTGGTGGAGATAGAAAGAAAACAAATATCTTCATCATGTATAAGCAAGGGATGCGACTTTCACTTTATTCCACCTCGTTCACCCCACTTCGGAGGCTTGTAGGTGGCTGATTTAAAGTCATCTTCTATAGCACTTTATTGTAGGAGCATCATTAACCTAGGAAGAACTGGAAACAGTCGTCACTGAAGTTGAGCCATACTCAATTCAAGACCCATAACTCCTATGTCATCCTCCCCGAACGACCTCACCGAACTAACTCCTGGGCATTTTCTCATTGGAGAACCGCTCGTCAGTAATGTTAATTCCACAGCTGGACATTCCGCCGTGCCATACACAGATTGGCTTCACTTCCAATTTCAAGTCAGGATGATGAAACTAAGACGAGAGAAAATAATCCTGTGGCCCATTGCTCCTCACGTCCATGATCCAAGCCTGACGATGAACCAGTTCCAAAAAAGAGGATCAAGCTTTCAATTTTTGTCATCAACACTTGTTATGCTTTTTGTATTCATATTAATACCTATGATAGCAGGTACCCCAGTCAATGTCCAGCCATTTCAGTCTCAACCAAGAATCTATTTCGAGAATGTTGGAACATCAGCTTTAAGCTCAAGCAACTGGAACATAATCGCGTATTATGACATCGACTTTTATTGGACCGAATATCATTCCCTAACAAGTTATAGCAAGAAACTAGCTGACATCTGTCATCTGTTACCAGACAAACACGAGACTTGGAAAGGAGCAATGCTTCAATTTCAACGGCTTAGCATAGACATTAAAAGGGATATTGACCTGTTGACAATAGATCCAGTTACTAAGAGATCTCGTCGTGGTGCCCTTACCTTCGTTGGCAATGTGGCTAATACCTTATTTGGGGTTCTTGATGAAGAATACGCCAAAAACATGGCTGCCACAATAAACTTAATTCAATATGAGGAAGGTCACATCATTAGCCTTATGAAAAACCAAACCTCAGTAATTGATGCCACCTTAAATATTATAAAAACAAATGAGCAAGATACAATGTCCCATATCAAGAAGATAGATGAAAACCTACAGCAGTTTGCGGAGGTTGTGAACGGTATTAGACAAGAGTACTATCAAGAAAGACTGCGACAGCTTTTTAATTCCATCCCGCTTCAGCTAATTTGGGTATCTTCACAATTTCAAAGGACACAAGCTTCTTTAATAGACATTATGATCGATACCCATCATGGCAAAATAAACCCTCAGCTTATTTTCCCTATTCTAATTAGGCAACAGATCGACAAGATGCAGGCAAATCTGCCTTCTTCAGCCAGACTCCCCGTTAAGCCAGGAGAAATAACGAAGCTTTACCATCTGATGAGCATTCATGGCAAGGTTTTGAAATCACATATCATCTTAAAGATTGGGTTACCACTTCTGAACCATGATGAATTCGACCTCTTCAAAATAATTCCTATTCCAGTCATTGTAGAAAAATCATTTCTTACCATCAAACCGTCCACCGAATACATTATGATCAACTTGCATGGTGCCAGTACTATTCTCTACCAGCAACTGAACTTCAGCGATGTTTCTCCCTTAATGGAGAACGATTTCTTTGCCCTCTACAGCAAACGATATACAGACGTGGAGCCGGGGTTAGTTCGTGCGAAATCAAATTTCTGAATGACGGTCAACAAACTCCCGCATGCAAGGTGGTGAGTGTGGACGATGGCCCTACTGGATTCCACTACACAAACCAAATTATTGGATATATATTAGATAAAGTTTTGTATTTTCAGAAATTACCGCGTTATAAGAAATATTTTCTTATTTCTTTCTACCCAAATTTTCGAAGAAGTTTCATACTTCGTGGTCAAGGGATGAGATAAGAAAATATTTCTTATAACGCGGTAAGTTCCGAAAATACAAAACTTTATCTAATATGAATATCGTTCGCGGAAATAAAAACCTAAAATCTAAGATTGGATATATGTTCTGAAATCGAAAACCACGATTAATGTAGTTTACAATAACACTGTGACACAGATAGTTTTGGATGGTTCTGGAATTTTAGAACTTCAACCCAGTTGCGTTCTTAAAAAGGACTTCAACTTCGAGCTGATGGCATAGTTTAGAACACAGTTCAACGGGCAGAGAATGTATATTTCTAATCCATCAGATCGGAATATACCAACATTTAACTATGCTTTATTTTTTATATATTATATATATATTATTTTTTTGCTTCCCCCACCATATTTCAACAATCACAAAATATGCATAGGTACATAGAACCTTCTGTATAAATCATCGAGCTGGTCAAGGTTTATGTGCCCTGTCCAGCATATCGGTCTATAAGAGTTCCGATAATTTTAAGCTTCGAGCTGGTTCAAAACAGTTCCGGTATAAATATTGGTGACCCCGAAGTGATTTAAACACAAAAGAACACTCGTCATTCGTAAAGCGTTTCAAGGGATTTAACACTTGAAAGTATAATTCACGTTCGAATAAAGAACGTTGCAGCAAGAGTCACATTCAGTGGCTAGTTCCAGTAATCCAGCGTTCCAGAGTTCGCGCTCATATTTTTCATCATACCTAAGAAGTTCAGCCATTCATAACCGGTTCACCTACAGTTTTCCAGAGTTACAGTCTCCAATGTTTCACCTCAGATTAGAACACCAACGTGGATGAAGTTGAGGTGTACAAAATTGTTGCCCGTCAGAAGGCAATATCGGAAGAACTTCAGCGGATCAAAACAAACATCGCGAAGGATGGTGCTGACCGAAAAACGACAGACTACAAACAAAAAAGATT